>KZ308591.1:308352-452280 GCA_000376725.2 Ladona fulva
TCACGTGATCGTAATTCGTAACATATTTGTAATCGAAATCCGCGGGGCCCTGTTAGCGCGGGTCCCGGTGCCGTCGCACCACTTGCCACCCCCAAAGTGGCACCACATGAACAGTAGCAGTGCGCGATTGCACATACCTCAATGCAAGTGAGGGAGTATGCGGGAACTGAGCCAACGTCCAGTACGTTGTTCAAAGAAAAATTAAGCGTTATGAGCGGAATACATAAATCCAATTTTCTAAATCTTCTCTTCTTTCTTTTATGCTTTCACCGCCCCCTTACAGTTATTCATCGCCCCCAAATGCACCTGTGGCTATCACCGCCCCCCCCTGGATCGCTGCAGCGCCCACTTTGGGAAGCACTGTTTTAGATGATTAAAATTTTTATGCGTGAGTAGCATCAAAATAGGTGCTCTAACCTCTTTGACCGGAGCGCCACATTAAAATTTTGTGGACCGCAATGAACCGCAGTATCCCTTAAATTAAACAACCCTTCTACGATACATGTATTTGCGTAGGTATCACGTATTTTACTACGAATATTTCAATGCAATTTGCTCCCCAACAACCACTTATACTTTAAACGAATGTTTAAATGTTTCGTTAAAACTATAAAGGAAAACAGGTTAAAGTACTCTATTCAGTACGCAAGAAAATAGGACATCCTAGTGGAGAAATTAGCAACTTTAGTGAATCGTTTTATAAGATGGTCAATGCGTTATATCCAATTCTCCAACTATGCGATCAGAGTTTGTTTGCATAACTCTATGAAGATCGGTTTGCCCTTTAGCCGGCTGTATGTTGTACGATCTGGAACAAGGAGTAAGAACCTCGTAATTATAAAATGTTGTTTGATAATTGATTAAATGTTAAATGATTATTCAGCCAATAATTTACCTATTGATTAAACAGTTCGATAAATGAGAAATTTCGTTAATCTTCGATAAGACTTCTTCCGTATTCTCCCTTGCCACGTCCACTTTTTTATTTAATTGTGTATGCTAAGGAATTGCATTCTTACGTGTCTTGAATTTATTGAGATAGGCTGAAATTTTATTGGAATTGGTCGGAGATAAGAAAATTAACACCCTTCTCTTCCATTCAGCGTAAAAATGATATCTCGATTAATGCATACGAATGCATACATGACTGAAAATAATTCCGATATGCGAATACTGTAATGTTGCATATTTGAACCGCAACCGTATGATTCTTTGAACAACAGGTTATGATCATTACTTTATGAGGAGGAGATTTAGTTTATATTATGCATAGATTGTTGATATTTGTACAGTGATAAAGATTTTTGATTTAATCGTCACATATTGTGATGATTTAATTATGGTTGTTATTCTCCATGGAAGGAGTATTTATTAAAGTCGGAAAATCCAAGAGAAATGGTCGAACATTTCGAAAGAAGTTTCCATTGCAACTTTTGTCGGTTAAAAACTGGAATTGGCTCTTTTTGTTCCTGCAAAACGCATTCTTCTTGTTTATTGCTAGTTTGAGAGAATAATCGAGTTTTAAATATGTGTAGTCATACTCTAATTCAAAAGAATTGAAATGAAATAATCGGTATTGAAGAGAATAATAATCGGTAGTATGGTTTAAATTGAGCTTAAGGATAGCCATGACTAGGATGAGAAAGATGGTTAATGTAAAAATTCAAGTCTCAAACCTTTGTATACGGAATTCATTTTTGAGGTTATCATCGGTTTCTCTATACTTTTTACACGCCCATTGTAGGATGGATTTCACTCGAACGTACCTAGTATTGCATGATCAGTTGTCTGCTACTGCAGTGCACGAAGCTGAATGATGATTTGAGCGTAGCAGAGCACGGAAGACTTCCTTCCTCGTAACACGCAGTTTTCATAAACTTGCAATCTCAAACGTGGGAGACAAAAATCCCGTCAGCATTCTTCTTGGGTCAAATGAGAAAGTATTATGGTACGACTGCGGAATCACTTGGTCCGCCCATTATGTCCGACGCTTCGGATTTTAGGTTCGCACTTTCTCCGAGTTATTCTTTCCACTTTCTCCCGATATTCTCACCCAGCACGTTCGGGTAAAAGACACCGCATAAAACTTATGTGCGGAGTAATTATGAATATCTCCAACCCTGAGCAGTTGACTTGAGCAGATTCCTACAACTCTTTGGCTCATGACGTTCTTGTCGGTGGTAGTCTAGGGGGAATAAGCAGAAATGTTATATATTTATGTATTCACACACATATAGACCTACATACACATATAAACTCACGTATGTATAAACAAGGAAAGGCATTTTCTCTGCAGCTCCGTTTGAAATAATACATCGAATATCGAATAAAATAATAATTTAATCGATATCGTTTATCGCGTAAGACTGGTTTGATGGATACCTTTTCTTTTCTCTTTCCAAACTTAATTATAAATAACAGAATCGAATCCCTTGATTGGAATTATTTAATAGAGAAATTGGGATATTTTTCTCTATCTTTAAATCATTGATTAATAAAAAATATTAATCATTTAAGAAGCGTAATTGAATGATTTACGAAGCGCAAAAACTGAAAACTAAATGTTTCATTAATTATGAATGACTTATAAAGGGCAAATATTGGTATTTCGTTCATCATTGTTCATTATGCTTCACATCAACTCATTACTTTTAAGATTTTAAAAATTATTTTTAAAAGATAACTTGTAACTTTAGCCGTCGAAATTTCAGTTTCTTCTAATTTTTGAAAATATTGTTTTCTAGCATATTTGTTGAAGTATTCAAGACGACCTGCGAGAAGAATTATCCCCAAAGAGAGATAAAAATTCCTAAATATGTAACTCATCCTCATACCTGATTCGCAAAATCACTTGTGTAAAATCGTCAAGTTAAGGTTGATTTCAAACTGTCGGTCTTTTGTGAGCAGTGGTGTCTGGGATAAATTACACGAGTAATAGCGTAGGGCATGCTGATGAATCTCTTTAATTTTATGAATTACAAAAAACTTACAAACAATTCTTTTGAAATGCGTATTTATATTTGCTTAAATGTGAAAGAATGGTGTAAATATATATTATATCAGTTCTCTATATAATCATTAAAGTGTGGAATTTTAGAATTGTGAATTGTTCAAAATAATGGAAAAGCAATGTACGAGAAGGAAACTATACTGTACTTGAAAGGTTTAAATTTCATATTCCAAATTTTTCCTATATTGATTTTAACTTCAGTTTATTTAATTCTAATGATGAACTGTCATGATCATGACATTCGTTAAAGGAAGGAAAATATTTGCAAGACTGCTAAATACCGATCGTTATTATTTTACGCATGTCTTATGAGGATGAAATGCAATTTCGATTATATGTCATAATTAAGTTTATCCATATAAGAATGCAGTATAAGCTAGAAGAATCGAAAACAGCCGGTGGATTGACTAGAACTACATCCTTAATGTTTTAATGGTTATGGTAAATATTTGCGGCCTATGATATAAATTGGCGAAACAGTAACGAAAACCTTTCAGCTATTTATTTATTTATTTAACATACCATTGCAAGTTGGTCGGTGGACTAGGTGGCAATGGTCAAGGGGGACAAAATAATAATGACATCTGCCCGGCATTCGCACAAAGACGGGAGGAAAACCCCTCCAAAAACCTCCCGTGGACAGTATAGATACAGTAAGTATACGATAAATAGCAGTCAATAAATGTCGCACGACAGCTAAGAATTACAATACAATAAAACTAAAGAATACATACATACATATAGAACAATTATATATACGTATACAAATATACCTTTACATGGATATTATAAGTAAAAATTGCTATTATATATACAAACGATTTAGGTACTATAGACTTTGATTTTCTTTTTGAAATCTTTAGCATTTTTCGGCATTGGAATGAGAACTTCTCCAGGAATAGCGTTCCATTCTCTTATACCTATATTTATGAAAGAGTATTTAGCCAGTTTCTTAAAATCCTTAAATGATAAGTTCTAGAAAAAACTGAACTCACTGAAAAGTAGCCTAATAAAGTATCTTTTGTCTATTTTGACCATAGTTCCTTGATTTGAACCTTGGTGACTGACTGTGAGCAGTTATTGGAGGCACTCGGGCGAAGAGAGCCGTAATAGTATTGGTTCCAGAGGCTTTCTCTTCGACGATTCAATTGAAATTTCCGCTAACGAAGAGCAGAGCAAATAAGCTAATCTCTCAAAATATGAATTCAGCATTTGGAACAACAGGCGAAGAAAGTAGTTAACTTGCGAAAAAATTGTTTAATTTTTATTGATTGATTCTTTAAACGTAACAAAATTATGAAAAGTAACCAATTAATACTCTGATACTGCGGGTTGGCTTTTTGTAGTGTCATCAACACCAGTTTTTAGTTCTCTTGGTAGCACTGTTAGAGAACAGTAATTCGATAGAAAATCCTATCGGGTTGTGTAATTAATCAAATTAATTGTGCTGGGATAAACTGATATTATTTCCCATTGGTTGGTATATTTTGATTTTTTCACAAGCGAATATTCACCTAATTTATAATTTATTTATGATTATATATTCATTATTATTGTTTAGTATCGTTAATTTAAGGTAGAAATTAGTCATTTTTACACGGAGCTACTCTTACCCAACGGTTTTTGAAAGGACATGAGGAGAGGAACCGTTGATATCCGTATGATTATTGCTTTTGATTAATACCCGAAGCTTCTCAAGATACTTAACATATGTAATACAAAGAAACTAAGCATGCATGCACTTGCCATGGCAACTGTCTTTATTCTTCAACTTCCAGATTTCTTTATTCCCAAAAGTTAATTTGTCGTTGAAGTCATTATCTTGTTAAACGGATATATGAGGTCATAGTGGTCATTCGTAAGATGGACTCACCGTCAGGGAAGCAGTAAGTAAAGGGTTTTCGAAGTCGGCGCTTCATTTGCGACGAACGAAATAAAAGTTCATTCACTATTTCATATAGCATTTTTATTAAACAGAGGCCAAAGTTACACTCTTTGGCCGTGGTTTTAACAAAATTCCAATAATTGCATACTTTTCCATCTTCATTAAAGGTAGAGAATAGATTTGTTCCTTTTTGTATTAATTTAATACACTGAACTCAATAGATCTTGCTGCAAATATCGGTTACGAACTCAAAACATGAAGGGAATTAACAGAGGAATGAGGCAATGTATATACAAAAGAAATGGAGTCGTCGTGAAGATTGAAGTTAGACTTGACGATAGGCAAAGATGGTGGGAGCCTCGAATCTCCATTGGTCAACAAGTAAAATCATCTGAAATAAATAGAAAAATATTTAGAACAGAAATAATGAATTCAATTCATTAAAATGGAAGTACTGAAATATATTTCCCCCTTTCTTGTTCTATTTACTATGTAGAGAATCTTTTTATTGCGCCATTTACAAAGATACATCTTATTTCACTCTAAAAGAAACGATTGATTCCACCTGAATTACAAATAGGATGAAATATCTCATTCCAAATAAAGATGAGCAACTTAATGATTATCCTTGGGAGGTGATAATCTTTATTATTCATTCATTTCATTCTTGGTCTAAATATTCAAATCATGAAGATGATATCATTTGAGGACTGAAAATTAAATAAGACAATATTTTCTCAATGCAAGGTTGAATTGATTATAAATCCTTAACTTATATACTATATATAGACAATGATACTTTATTTACGGGGAATGTTTTTCCTCCATCAAAACATCGACTCCTCCACCAACATTTAACCACATTCTTATACAAAATTTTTCATGGATATGGATACATCTAGTATCTAAAAACATATTTTTGTCATTCATTTTCCATAGTTTTAGGTTTAAAGTCCATATTTACGTATCATCGAGGTTAATGTGTCTTAAAGTGTTCACCAGGTGAAGAGAGAACTACCGTTAATCTCCATTTATATTTGTGTCATCTTGACTACATGACATGAGCTTCTTCCGTCCTTGCCGCTTGTCTGGAGGATGACGAAATGCTCTTCAAGAACGATATACCGTTCTTCAAAACTTTTCTGTTACTATTCCACCACTGCTAGCAGGGGGTTCCACAATTCAAAAAATAATTGGTAGTAATAGAACTTCATTTGAGGTCAAGGAATTAAAAAGTAGCATTTGAAAAAAGCTACTACACGAATACTTAAGTATTATTTTTAAAGGACATTTTTTAATTTTAATTTTGTGTTTTTCTTTTGTAAATATACTACACTAAAACAGTTTTTTAGTTTATTTATTTTTAACGCAGAAACCACATGGAAAATGGCTCGTTTTTCCTTCGCATACGATTAGTTCTCTAATCAGAGAAACCAGTATACACCAATTTATATTCCTTGTAGTCTATATTAGAAATATACTAAATCTATTCGTTGCTACTTTATTACTTCATGCGATATAATTTATTAAACAGCATTCTTTTATTGGAATACGTCTATAGACTTCGTCCATAGCCACGTGCGTGTGTCGGCCATGAAATACATTTAGTATGCTTATTACTAAGAATTTTGAAAACATATATTTATTGAAGAAAGTATTTACGAAGGAACTTTTTTAAGCGAAAACTTTCGTGTAGCATAATATAAGGAATGGTAAATTTATAATCGTTTCTATAAAGTTAAGGAATAATTTCTCTCGCTTGTTTTCATTTTTTCAACATTAATATTACATCGCCGCAACTTGATTCCAGGATCAAGACAATTGCAGTTAAGCTAATAAACTAACGTTGAAAGCAACGTTTAAGATTAACAACTTACAAGATTCGTGATTACTGTGAAATATCCTTGAAGGATTGAAGATAATCCCACAAGCCGCGCTTTTTTTCCCACGAAAATTTAATCTAAAATCGGCCTGCATCTAATTGGCCGAGTGTGAGCATTTTTCTGACGTCAGGAATAGCCATACAATAGTAACTGTAAACAACAAAACTGCGCTTTGACTCTAATTACCGCGGAAGCCTTTCTAGCAATGTTGCGCTTTTCTTTCATTTTTCTGTAAATTGGCGCTATTTTACGAATATTGTTTCTTTGTTTCACTTAACAGCAGCTTACGTTCCTGTGTGTTTAATCTTTGCTTCGTTTACCTGAAAAACCACTGTGCAATATATACGGAAATACGGTACTTTTCTTCATATTCAACTTCTTTTCTATTCTAATCACGAAACGTGCAATCATAAAATAAAGTAGATATATTATAACTTATTTTTTCTATCACAAGGCAGTCCTCGAATCGTGACTAAGGTTGGTAGGATATTTGTTTCAACTAAGCTTTGGGATGCGAGTTATTGTTTTTAATGTTAACGAGATAATTGTAATGTTAATTCGCTGGACGTAGTTCTGGCAACGCTGTTATCCATAAACGCTGTAATAAAAAGAAAACGAGGAACGTACCGTAAATGTATATGCAGTATAATAATGTGGTTTTATAAGTAAAAATTGAAAACGTCATCTCTTCCGAAACGTAATGCGTCCATATATCTCCGCAGCATTGTAGGGATTTTTCCCTTTTCATCAAGCCTTGAAATTCGAACTTACAAATCACGCTCTTTGAATCTACGTGATATTTTTTATTGAAGTCATTCAATCTTTTCATCTTTTTTCAAAATTCTGGAAACAGAATCCGTTCCAATTTCGTTCCAACAACATTTTGTTTTTCCGAAAATTTAGTTGTCTTAAAAGTTCATTGTTGAAGATTCCTTTACAAATATAGTAATCTATGTGGCTCTTCTAAAGTTAAGCCACCTTTTAAAATTATGGAATTAGTGTTGGAATTTAAACCATACCCATAGGCAATAGGAATTATGGTTACTCGCTATAAACCCTAAATAGGTATTTTTTTTTCTTCCAGAGGTCGTCTTTAGAAGTTCATTCTTAGATAGCTTTGCAATTTACGGCGATTTACTTTTCAAAAAGTTAAATCGCACTCTTTAGTAACTAGTTGGTGAGATTATCTAAATGATTTTGAATAAAGTTTGAAATCAAGCTTAGCTTTATCGTCATTTTTTTAACAAAGCAAATCTTTCCAAGTTTTCTTGTGATATCATTGTTTGCCGTTAGATAAAACTTCATTTAAATATCTTGCGTTATGACTGTTTATTACAAAGTTATGTCGCTGTAATTTGAAATAAATTCCTTTGTTGTGAATCGAATCAAGTAATGAATTATGTAGTGAATGTTGTCAATCAAGTTTATTCATACTTCATTAGGTTATGAATTCAGTATCAAGCTATCATTGAAAGGGTAGGAATGGAATCTTATCAATGGATAAGATTTGCTCCAAGGGATTTCATTATCACATCGTATTCTAAGGTAATCGTGACATAATACTCTCTCTTGCTGCTAGGACACGTTTCGGTGACATTCACAAGAATGCAGAAACGTCAACGTGAATGTCAGAAACGTCAACGTGAATTTGTTCTTGAAGTTACTCTCTAACGTAGTCTTCTCTCATTCAACCTTCACAAAGCGACATTTTTCCTTCGGCGACGCGCAAATTATCATAAATTATCGACCGTGTGCCAGGAGCGTCAGTTACGAGCCGATGTTACGTCAAGGTAATTTGGAATTTTTCGCGCGTTGTGTCCTCTTGGAAACGCCCTCTACCGAAACATTTCGAGACGCCGAGAAATTAGCGCAGGTTATCCTCCGAAACAGATGGGCCTTTCGCGTGACGTTCGGATTAAACGAGTGAAACTCGTAGAGTGAAATTTCAAAAATCGATCACCCGGAAAAGAGTGCACGAGCGACTTTCCTTCTGTCATATATTTCTCATTCCACGTCCAAGAAATCGGAAGATTAGAAAGATTTGTATGATATTTTATTAAACTCTCTCCCTACCTTCCACCCGTGAATGCTTCCCTGACGTTGCTGGTTTTTTGACGTTAAGACCTCACGTTAACGACATTTTGAATGTCACTTAAGAGCACTTGTCATTTTCGTTACAAAGGTAAATATTGCGATTGAATCGAAGTCATAACAGGATGTTCGACGTTTGACCCTTTTTAATCTTCCCTTCTTTTGGTATCATAAATGGAAGCATTCGGGTGCTATTATTTTATGTTGTTTCCCATCATTATCGATATTTTTTCCTTTGTAATCATTCAAAACGTGAACTTTAATTCACGTTGATAGTTTTTATTTCAGTCAGAGCCTCGGCAGCGAAGCTGTGAACGCGAACTCCTAAACTTTTGAGGGTAAAATTTCTGTCGGTATTTGTTTTCTCTATTTGGGTTTGTTTTTCTAACGATACTAATGAGCGTGTTGTAATTTGATTAGATGCATACATCCATTGCATGAATTATTATCATAAAATGTTCTGAAGGTGTAGGAAATAGCAGTGAAGTAAGCTGCTGGGCACGATAATTGCTTCAAACGGTCGATAAGTATAATTCCAAAATGAGGACACTCCACACGTCACAGCCGTCCCAATTACCTATTTTCTATTTGCATAGTCAATAAATTTGTTTCCAAGCAATATTAGAATGACATCATCGCTTCTCCGGTACGAAAAATGATTGCGGACGAGATAAAGGCATCAAACATCTGAAAGAAAGGTGTTTATCAGAGACGCCGAACAGGTTTTCATGAAAAGTGAACGTAACCGGAAGATTCACGGTAAACGGGAAACGTATGGAAAAGAGCTAGACTGGAAACTTAAAAACTGGTGGTTTGAAGTCGGAGGAGGATACGTGACTGGAACCAGTTTATTTTGAAGATTCCTTATCGAGAAAGAGATAGTGAAGTGATGAGATCGAAGCTCTGAAACTCAATGGAGTACAACACCCGGTAGGGACCGTAAGACTTAAAATACTCGTAGAGATTTTCGTTTAAGGGATATTTTGGCAGACAATGAAATGGAGTCGTATTAATTATGGTTCAAGGATGAAAAGTGCCAGAAGAATTTTTAATTCCGGTAAAAGCGTCTATATTTGCGAAAAATAACGACCTAAAATTTGTAAGTAGGGTAGTGAATGGGAACTTAACTCCTCCGCACACTTCCTCAGAAAAAATCCAGAACAAAAAAATTGATGGAGTTGATTCCATAGAGTGAGTAATCTGTTTCGCTCCATTTCTATCAGTTTGAGGATTTTCAGTTGCTACAATTACTGCTCGCTTACTACATTAAATTCCTTATGAATTAGTCTATGTATACGACGTACATGTTTCTTTGAAGTAGAACACTGTTGTCATCAGAAATAATCGGTCTCATGTTGCGACGAAATGTTTCATTCAGGTGACCAAAAGTTCAGTTATGAATTATAGTTTTCGAGTAGAAGAGATACCGAAGCCTCAAAGGTTATCTTAAGGTTGCCTGGTATTTCAAAGGCAAATCTTCGTTATCCTAAACTAAATTATTTCGTGAAGTATTATTCGTTGTTTTTTTTGTGCCTCGTTTTCGATATCGAGTAATATTTATGTACATATATCGTACCCTAAAAGAAAATATTTAAGATACAATTTTAGTAATTCTTATGTTTTACTTTTTGGCAGGATAATATAATTTCAATGATCGGTCAATATAAAAAAAGTTTAATGGGAAGCAGGAAATTCATCGATTTAATGTTACATGAGATTAATTTATAGTACCTATTCTATTTTTCATAATGGCCTCAAATTTAAATAAATACCATTATATCCTTTTCATGAAGACCTCAAACTAATAGTGGAAATAATTAAAGGCAAATTTTTGCTTCGTTTTGCTTAGTTTAATTTTGAGTGTATGACTGAATATGATCCGTAGCACTAATTATGTCGTTCGTTATTTATTAAGTTTTACAGAACATGCTTATTTGAAGCATTTTCGTTAACATCAACCTGACCACGTTTTATTTTACTGATATAAAACTATTGTACATCAGATGCCAACACATTCATCTTAATGCCGATAGAGTGGAGAAACCGAAATGTCTAGCCAATGGAAATTTCACGGAGGAACACCAAGTAATCCTCAGAGAATTTTTACGGCATCTCCCCATTGCACTCTCTGAGGAGAGAACTCTCCATGAATGTCCTAAAAAGAGATCCCAAATGGCTCCACAAATCTTACCTCAACATCATCTCGACGGGCACCTCATTCTCCAGTAACCAGTCTGTGAATCTCCTCTTGGTACTCTTGATACGAGGGGATGGCTTCTCCAGCGAGCAAATCCTCGTATCCCAGACAGTAACGGAAGAAAAGGAAGATCAGGAATGAGATGACGATAACAGTGAGCATGGTCTGGTCTGCCATCTTGATCAAAAGATTTTCGTTCTGTACCCGAAGAAGACTGCGAGGAGACGTTCCCTTAAAGACAGCGCCCGCTGCGGTTCGAGGCCCGATGCAGACTGACAAAGAGCACCTCGACGCTCCTCTTGGTTGAGGGGTGAAAGCCTATGAAGGCCTTGCTTTCCCCGGAAGTTCCTCTGGAGTTTAAGATGGTGAAGGGATGTGGGGGCCGCAGGAGGGAGGAGGATCCCTCTGGAGGAGGTGTTAAGGGATGAGGAATTGGATGTGGAAGGGAGTAACGGGAATGGGGAAGCACTGGAGGCAGTGGGTCACACTCGGCTGTAGTTGTGGGGTGGAGGAGAAAGGATTTGGATACAGTGGGATTCTTGTAGCTTCCTTCCCGTTAACCTAGACCACGTGACATGAGGAGACGCGATGATACGCGTCTTTGATCACAGAGGGCGTTTATATGGATATTTTTTTTCTTCCACTCTGTTCGCTGCAACGGTGGAGATAGAAGGAAAGGCGATTGTATACTGAGGAATGAAAAGTATGTTGTTTAGAAGTTCAGCAGTTGTAAAAAGATCTACGTAAATTATTAGGGATGAATTACGCGCTAGAAAGCTAATAGCTGTTGTTGACGTACCAGAATTGTATCCCTAAATACTTACTGTTGCTGAGGTGTTTCGTTTTCGAGCGCTTTCTTCAGTAGTTCGGCTTTCGAACAATGAGACGAAGGAATTGAAATTTGCCTTTCCAGATCTGCTGGTCAAATTATTTCGAAATCGGAATTTACCGATTCGCATTTCTCTCCCTCTATCCATCTAGTTTGTTGCGAAATGGTACCGTTGAACTGGAATACATTTTGTTTACTAACTTTCTTCTTCGTTATTTAAGTTACTCAGGTGAGAAGAGGAAACATCCTTGGCTGTGCTATTTCATGTACCTTACCTTCTAGAGGAAGGTTACAATGTTATTCACGTTTTGCCAGAGCGATGTCATAATTAAGGGCCACCTCATATCTCCTCCCCCAATGCATTTAGGAAAAAATTGCCCTCGCTTATTTTTTCTCAATCATTTAATCATCTCATGCACGCGATAATTTATATTTACCCTCTTCTTACGCTCTAGTAAACGTCTATAAATTTTATCGAGGAGTTCGTGTGTGATATCCACAATTGACAATAAAATTCTCCAACTTTTAAGAGTATATCGAAGAATACGTAATCATCGGTGGTGAAGTTTTTGCTGCGTTGTACATACCATGAGGTAAATTGAACATATATTCTAGAATTCAAGGTTTGTTTGTCTACATTTTTTGATTTTGTTTTATCTTTTGAGTTTGTCATTAAATAACAAGAATTTTTCTCAATCACCAACACCAGAAAAATCCTTAACATGCTGTTTTAGGACCCGGAACCTTATTTATAAAGTTTCATCAAGAATTCATTCGTAAGGAATGTATCCTTGTCATATCAGAAGATATTTCCGTAAGTTTATCTGAACATTTTACGGAAGAAATGTTGGTGTGCCTAAGTAGATATTATCTACAAAAAATATTATCGTGTAAAACACGTGATATGCATGTTTATCACGCATTTCGCTCGTATGAGGATACTAATTCTCATTCATTTGAATTAAAATCGATCGAAATAGTTTTCTTTCAGTTTTTGTAGAAATTTACGAAATTTACCTAATAAGATCCACTATCATTTCTTCACAACAGTTTTGTGCTGATGCTAATGATCGAAGTCCTCATTATTTGCTGTCTCGTGAACCAATAACCACGAATTCCTCGGACCATTTACTTTTATAATTTAAGGAAGCATCGGCTAACTATGGAAAAATTCGCGCTAATGAACGCTGCAGTTCCTGCGTTGCATAATGTTTTGCTCTCGTGTTAAATTTCGCACCGCGCGTTTCTTTGGTATCCTCTCAAACAATCTACGTTAACTTGAGAATCATACAGATTTTCCTCATTCAAAAGTGATCATGTATATAATTTATTAATATTTCTCGAAGTATTTTTATTTGCTTCAGTGCCTACATTTTTACGTATTTATCTTTCTTATGTGAATTCATTTTACCGGAGAAAACAACCTCTCTTGCTTCGATTTAATAATATTATCGAGTCACTTGTAAAAAATTAGTATTCGGAACAGTCCTTGGTTATTTTAAAGCAATAAATAGAGCAGCTCACATATATCGAGATTTAAATGCGAGGAGCTCCGCCAGCTTGAATTCCATTTATGATCAGGCAATTGAAGGTAATTACGATCTCTAACTTACGTTTCCTACTAACTATTTGTCCTCCTTCTGTGATCAGGTACAAAAATCAGAGATGATTGAATGAAATTGGAAGTAATTCACATACACAAAGATGACTTTCTATTCCTACAAAGATAAGGAAAAATTCCAATATAAACTTATGATTCAATCATCATAAGAATAGGTTTAGTCAATGTTAGCTGTTGTCAAGCTGCTCTTTATAATAGGTAAACACTGATTCTTAAAGAAACTTTTCTTTTCCAAGACCAAAAATATTATTGTTGCATTGCCGATAAATTCGATGTGCTCAGATGTAGAGGATATAGGATAATTCAAATAAAATTTCCACATTCTAATGCGCGTGCGGTCCCGAGTTCGATTTCCAGTGTAAAATGACCTCTGCTGCAGTCGTCGAAGCACGTTCATAAAGTACTACTATTCTGTTTGGTGTGAACTAACATTTCATGCTGATGATAATTAATTCATTAAAAAAGTTATGTTCCGGATCAAAACGATTTTAGCAGACTTAGATAAGCTCTTAATTTAATTCCTCATTGATATATAACATACATTGTAATTATCTGACATCGTCAGTTACGCTCTGCTCTGATTTTTTTTTCGAAGTGATTTTTAGTAATCATTGCCGTAAGTATATTTATTTACATTTTAGTCCTTTAATTTTATTATCATTTAGCATCTATGGAGTGTTCTTGTGATACCGTAAAACACTTTGATCTCGGTGTTCCTGAAGAATATTCTGAGTATTTAAGGTATACGTAAATTCCTTCATCCCTGACCGAAAAGATTGATCCAAACCAGTCTTTTTTCACCTTTATAACTTCAATGGTATTTTTTGTTATCAATTTTTGGGAAATGGCAGGTTGCTCGGAAAGGACTCGATGAATGGAACAACAAAAAATTCCATTGCCGTCTAAAGACACTGTGATCTTACCTGACTTCGCATCAATTATCATCCCAAACAATCTTGACGAAGTTAACCCGAACCCAATTATCACCCCAAACAATATTTATGAAGTTACGATTTTTTATTGTAATTATTCCGTTTACCCGCAATTGTTTCCGGACTACGTTATTATCGTTCATTTTCGCAATTTCAGCCTTAAAAAAAAGGAAATTGATTCTGTCACATTTCGAGCATTGTTTTCCATTGGATGTGTTAGCCAATGGCAGGTTTGCGGGAGTAGTAAAAGTTCAAACCGAAGCTTCAGCGATTCCAAATATAAATAAATAGGCGATAAATTTCAAAATGTACTCCTCTACTGCTCGCTTTTGGAACTATTTTGAGTATAAATCTGCGGAATTACATCCTTTGAAAACGTTCAATTTAAATTTGAGGTAAATTTTAACATGATAAATGTGACAATTCAGTCCAGTAACAGGAATACTGATGAAAGTAATGAATTCCTACAGAACAGAAAATATAAAGAAAAAGACATAAAAAGAAACTCATCTTACCTGAGGAGAACATGGCTGTGACAGACACTCATTGATGTCTCCTTCGCAACGAGGACCCACAAAGCCAGGCGGACAAACACACTCAAAACCACCAACACGGTCCCTGCATGAGCCATTGTTATGACATGCTCCATAGCCAGGTCTCCCTAATGCACAGTCATCCACGTTAATCTCACAGAGAAGACCAAGAGTACCAGGAGGGCAGGAACAGGAGAATGTGGCAGGAAGATCATGGCAAGTTCCTCCATTTTGACAAGGATCTGGGCGGCACTCATCAACATCCAGCTCACAGGTCCGTCCCTGTTTCAAATAATCATAGAGTTAGCTTTGAAAGCTTTAAACAGGGAATATCTTATGGCAACAGGAAATACAAATAAATTACATAAATAATTGATATGATAAATGAAGACAAAATCCGTACATATAAACAAAAATTAATCAAACTCAGAAAATAACATTACTAAAATAGAAGTGTATCTTTCCAGTTCTTATAGATAAAGGAAATCCTTTTAAAGGGATAAAAATTAACCATAGACACTAACCTCAAAACCAGATGGACAAACACAAGTGTAACCAGCAACCAAGTCTTTGCAGGTAGCTCCATTCTGACAAGGAGATGAAGCACACTCATCTGTTTCTATGTGGCAGTAGGAACCTGTGAACCCATCCAAACAGCGGCAACGGTGGCTCGTTCCAACATCCTCACAAGTTCCATTGTTGCATAGCCTTTCCACAGACACACCTGATAAAATTAATAGATAAATATGAACTCTTGGGCAATGAAACATTTATTTCTTCCTAACTAACATATAAATAAGCAAATTTCAGCAGAAGGCTGTATTACTTATCAAAAAATCTACTACAAATATATGAAAACTCTTTCATGAAGAAACAGGATTATGAAATACTTTTGGAAGAAGCTGGTTATATTTGATTTTTGTGGTTACTTTCATACCTTTGCGATTAGCAGCATCCCTGCANTATCGCTTTCATATGAGAGACTTATGCGGCTACTAGTTCATTTTTTCTTTATGTGAATAATTCCATGTTTCATTCCAATGAATGTTCATAACAGTTGAGGATCGCACGTGGCTCGCAAACTAATGGTTTAGGACCTAAATGGCTTTTCTTTGCACCTGCTTGGTAGTCATTTGGTTTTCATTAGTTCCGCTCGCGTAATACATAGCCAGTGTCCCGAAAGTTGGGATTGGAATAAAATTCTTTAAGCCCAATGCGAGGACTAGTATCAGTTATCCCTGAGGAAGGAAGAGAATTCTAGTGCACTATCATTAACTCACAGTTACTGATGTATCAATCGTTGAATATCTTGTACTTCTAGCATGAAAAATTAGATGTATTTGAGGAAATAGCCATTTAGTGTGCTCACTAAAAAGTGGGACCATTAAAAGAACACCGTTTTAACAAGTGTAACACCTTTTTCAGAAGAAGGCATCATAAAATAAAGGATCCTCTGCGTAGCTCCATCCAACCTTTTCGTCCCCGGAAGGAACGTTTTACGTACCCTTTCATTACGGCGTTTCAGAGATGACAGTGGGAAGGAGTAGCGCTTACATACCTTCCATTTCCACTGCTCCGGTGAGCTGCCGATCCGCAGCTAAATATGTATATAAAATTACATTTGTAAAATATTTGATGGAGCTTTCAAGTAGTGCTATTGGCAATACAAACTAACAAATACGAGAAAATCATCGGATTGAGAAAGTTTACTAGTCTTACAATTGTGCTGAAAACTCTTGAAGATGAAAAGGCGGATTGCGAGAGCACGGCGGTTTCCGAACTTAAAAAGGAAACCCTTTTCTTCAGCTTATGAGTAATTAATTTAAATATTATTATATTTTAAAGAATTTAAGTAGTTTAAATAGGGGAAACTCTCCTTCATAAATCATCATAACCTTATTAAATTTAAGCTCTTATTTTTAACTCTTTTATTCATATTTATTTCATGCCGATTTGTATCAAGATACTTTTCACTTTCTTAAAGATTTCCGTAAAAACGCAAGATTCACCGTACAACAAACATTAGAAAGTTGTCCATCCTGAAATAGCTTCCTAATATAGACGTATTCCGTCTTCTTCTGTTGTGTTTACGGAACCAGTTTTTGTCGTCCTAGACTACTTTTTGGTAAGGTCGGACAGGTTTTAGAAACTGGTTAGATAATCTAACGTAAGAATGAATACCTGTTTCTCTGATGGTAGGTTATGGTCAGATGTTAGTTAGGAAGACGTCTTCAGGAGAGGCATGGGTTTCTTTGGGAGGGGAAATTGTTGGTGGAATGAGAAGGAGCGGAAAGTCCGAGGAACCATGTGATTGCCTCTGGCGAGACACGGAGGTGTTACGGTCAGCGGACAGCGCGGGTCAGAAATTAGTTTCGGAAGTATTCTTGGTCGCCTAAGCGACTACTCAGGATCCGGTGCCTCGAGTTAACGAAGCAAGTACGGCTGGCCATTGTCCTACGAAAATTGGGAAGTATAAGAGTCTCATTAGAAGCATGAACTGAACACTTTGCCTCAATATACATTCGATCGAATCGGTCTAAATGGGTTTTTCCCAAACGTATGCTAATGGTGGACTCATAATTGAATTATGATAGAGTAAAACATGTTTTCGGAACGAAGTAATTTTCGTGTAATCCTACCAACGGGGAATTTTGCCAGTGGTTTTTAATTGTACGTGGAATAGTAGAGAAAGGAAATAAAAAGACGGTTAATAAAAATAGCAAAATATTGCCCTTAGACCCCGCCCACGTTTCTAGAATATTCTCAAGCTTCTCCTTAAACCGCGAACAGCCTACAGGTGTCCAAAATTATCAACTTGAATCAGCATGACTTCTAGGAAATCCATGGTAAAATCAATTTGTTAGTTTTACCATTTCCACAAAGTTGCGACAGACAAATTTCCAAGTCTCCCTGTTGATGAATATTTTTACTGTAACTGTTATTAAAGTTTTTTCATTGATTGATGGTTTTAAGGTTTCAAAATTTAGCTATATGTAACATAACAATGTAAAAGTAGTATTTAAATGTGCTTAAATAAAGGTGCTCCGACTACTTAGGTAATTTCGCACGTGGGCCTCCACCGGGAATTGAACCCGGGACCGCTTTCATCGAGGTCGAACGCGTTGCCCACTTGGCTATCCGGAAGAAAGTGTAACAATGTAAACATTTCCTTGATAATAAAAATATTATATGGATACCGAATTAAATCCGTTAGGGTGAAATTCATTGAAAAAATGTTAATAATTAAATGATACGATCAAGTTAATTCTGATCTAATGCATTTTCTCCCTAGCAGAACTTTCAGCAAAAATATTCTGAAAATTATAAGGTTGTCTAAAGATGGATTTAGACTAGGCATCCATTTAATGAATCTCTGGTATAACGCTTCAGTTAATTAAATATGTCAATAGCGTCCCCTAAATTCTCTTGAGTTGACAAACTTCTGGTTGATATTTCATTATCTATTAATATTTTTTTTATCCTGATAATCCTTCAGCACTCAATATAGTTCATGGATTTCAGCTATTCAAAGCACGCTGAAGATCTTCTCACTGATGTTTTGTTTTCCTGTTCAATTTAGCCTACACGATGCGTAAATACTTCCTACACTTTCTCCAAAAATGTCAAGGCCCCATCTATTCATGTTTAACCCAATTGTTACGCTGTTAGCTTTTCAAACTTCGCTGTCAATGAATTTAAAGTTAGAAATGTAGGTAGAATGAGATGTACTAAAAATTTTGATCCTTGCGTTGGCTAATAATTAATTTTTTGAAGATATGTCAATACCACAGCGTGAGGAAATCAATCAAATTTAATTGTTTGTTCGCTAAATCAGTACACTAATGAGAGATTTCGTTTAAAAGGCTGCGGAGGTGTCTTTCGCAAGATGACTTTGGTCAACTTTAACTTCCTCATTAATACTATTTGCAGGCTTAGTTTCGTTTCCGGAAATTTTTGGTGGAATTGGGATTGAATCATTTATCACGGCGTGTGGTAATTTTCCATTTATATTTACAGTCAGTAATAATGATAATATCATTCGTTTTTCGTTGATTCAAACTCTTGATTTACTAATTCAAAAGCAATCCTAAGGAAATCCATTAATCGTAAGTACCTGCATGAAATTACTCTCGATATTCATCTGGAAATAATTTCCTACGCTAATAAATGTACTCTAAAGGGTTAATTTATTTACTTTCGATCTTTTTTATTGCCGCTCTCAATTTGACTTGATTTTATTGAGGACTTCATTGCACCGCCATAATCATATACAAGATTTCATTTCCTTAATAGGAGAAAATCTCGTTGGATTCTTGACCAAGCGAAGCTTTAGCTGCTCATTATTTGCAGTAAAGAGACAATTTTTTATCTTTCACCATTTTCAAGTTGCAACTGTATTCTAGTTCAAACCAAATCCACACAAGAAGGCTTCAACTTTTGGAATTCCAACACTAGAATGAATGTACAATTATACGCCGTTCTACGAGGAAATTTTCATAGAGATTACTCGTTCAACTTTTCAATTTAAGATTTTTGATTTATAAAAATTGTGATTCTACATTATCCAAAGTCAGAAATTTTTATCGGATTCTATAACCAGACGTAGCTTTGTAGTAGCAAACACTGAGGTCCCGAGTTCAATTTCTGATAAGGTCGTTTTTGGGAGCGTTTGTTAATTTGCAGGGGTTTATTGTTAGAGTGAATCAGGTAGACTAAATTTCTCCCGAAAAGGACGAGATTATTGTATTAAGTACCAAAGTTATAAGAAAAGCAAGGGTGTTGTAAATTTTGTAATACTGCTTGATACAGCACCCCAAATTGAATTTAATAATCGTGTCATGAATGCTGCAGATTGGTTTCTTAAGATAGGCATTTTTGAAGATCTAGGTTGCATAGGCGTTAGTCAATTACGATTGCTAAATCTGGGTAGCTATTGAGCTAGCATAATTCCTTGACCTACTGCAAAAAATACTCTTCAAATGGAAAGAGAGCTAAAATGGTAAACTCTCTTTATCATCCATTCTTGCGAAGATTTCATTGTTGCATAATCAGAGATGAGAGCAGAAAGGAGTTATGTTTTTATTTCGATGATGAAAGTTTAACGTTTTCTGATATTAAAGTCTTGTTGTAGCTCATTTTTCTGATTTGGTAGGCACAAATTGGTTAAAATACAAATTTTCTAGAATGTTACTGAAATTAAATACAAAAAATATAATTTTTGCAAATATTGATCTTCATATTAATGTAAACTGTTGAGATGTATATTTTATTCTGAAATATTGCGCCCATCTCTGAATTTTATGAATAACCTTATGTATATTATATTAGAGGAATACCCTAGGGTATTTATGTAGTTGTAGAGGATATAACCAAAGTCTTTTTTTGAGGGTGGAACGATACCTGTTAAATGTTGCTGAGGTATTTTCTTAACAAGCTGGGAAACGGAAGTTCATTGCAATATAATATTCGCTTACTACTTAACTGCCGTTCAAGGGATAGTTCCGCGATCTAAATCGAGAAACCGAAAGTCTCGCCGCGAATGTTGTCTTGATATTATCGTGAAAATTTTATACTTGGTTTCGCTATCGACTAAATCTACAAGCTACGATATCCTTTGAGAAAAAAAATTTTTGTTATCTTTAGCGTGAGATGTTAGTTGTCCGGTTACTGATCCGGTGAGGTAGAATAACGGATATTCAATTGTGCCTGATGAAATTTAACATCTTATAGTAATGATTTGCAGAGAAATGTGAAAATATAATGCAAAATTCCACTTCAGGAAGTGTTCCGATGTTTTTCTTGACAAAATTTCTCGAAAATGTCATCAACAAATCGTCATTTGTTATTAAAGTTATTTGATTGTTTAAATTATATCAGTTTGTTTTTAGCCAAAAGAAGAATCTCGATTATGGCAGTGAGTACCTGAGGACATAATGCTACCTTAGTATATGAGTATCTATCTATATATTTCTATATACATCGACTCCAACCGCGATGCATATAGAAATGTCATTCTGTTATTTATGTTTGAAAATTTTCTCAGCGATTCGTAATCCGAGCCTCAACGTGATGTTTTTCTTGGCTCCAAAGCAAGATAAACGAGATGAAATTTCAAAAATAAAATTTTCTTAAAATTTTGATAAGAAAAAATAGATTATTACCGATTAGAGTTCGCTATAAAAACTAAATAATGTAATCTTATGTATCTGTTGTTAAGTAGTTATTACTTAAACTCTTGCTAGTGGTTATTTCTGCGCGACGAAATGCGTTATGCAAGTAATACCTTATACATTTATGCGTTATGCATTAAATCACACCAATTGCACGGGCGAAATTAAATTTTTTATTCCCCTTGATATGTACCCCACTAAAATGAGAATAAGAAATTGAAATGCATACATAATAAAACTTTAATAGAATAAATTGGTTCTGCTAGTTATTTAGCTGAAGAATCCTCCTTGCAATAAATTATAGCGACAACGGCATTTCCACTTATATTCATGTTATAGGATGTAATTATTTTCCAGGAATAGATTTGTGAAGGAAAAAACGAAACGAGAGCAATGGTCATCGATGTCGACGTTAGTACGTCATGGTTTTCTATCATCCAAAATGGATTTCCATGAAAATCTTATGGCTGAAGAGTCATTTTGGCATCCGACTGTTAATAAACTCTGCATTTTTGCAGTACCATTAATTTATACAGAAAAAAATTGCCAAATATACTATTTTAAATCGTATTTCAAATGCTATGCCTTTACAATTAAACGCAAACAAATCTTTCATTCAGATTATTCGTTTTCTTGCTGTTGATTCTAGAAAAGCTTCAATTGTTTCGACATTACCTTATCTTTGATATAAGATATGTATTATTTACAGAAAGTGTAATTTAGTGGGGCATATATAATCTTTCTTAGTACATCTAAGCTACAATCCAGCCTTGATAAATGTAAACAATATCTTAAGTATCAATGATCTTACTGAATATTTCATCTATACAAATATTGATGATCGTCATATTAATTGTATTCTTTCATCTTGATCCAAGTTTTTCTTGTTAGATAATTTTAAATAACGAAAAATCCTAATAAAATACTAATGCGTCAGTTAAAGTCGGTTAACTATTACTCAATAATTAATGCTTTCACTTTAATTTTAACTCGCATGAATAAACTGAACCAATGAATGATTGAAATTAATGAAGAATGAGTGAAAGATCCCTCCAAAGGATAGTAAAAGAGTTGAGCAATGATAACCATCTAATAGGTAAATATTATTCAACCTCGAGGGCAAATTTCTTATAGCGTTTTCAGTCAGTCTCGCAAGGACTCCGGAGTTAGTCGTTATTTCCTTCCAAGACGCAGTAACACCTTGATTATTACCCTAGATTTTACGCGAATGTCTTTTACCTTCTTGGCTCCACACGTAATGGGTAATGAAACAGCACATAACCTTGGTGGTAGCAGGTTATCGAAACTTCTAGAAAACTTAACTTGCTGGAGGCAGATTTCAATGAGAGTGCATTTTAACGGAAACCACTTAAAGCATGGAAAATCGAGCGACGACAACGACTGTAATTACTTTAAAAATCCACCGCGATATTAGGAATTTACGAAGTAGTTTATTTCACAGGGTAAAAGGGGCTTCTAAGATTCACGTGTGAGTTTTTCTATGTTTTTTACAGTGGAGCAGACATTTTTATTTATTTAAATACATCGATACAGCTGCAGGAAGAGAGATCTATTAATCGTCTTAAAGTCCATTTCCCTGTGTTTCTCTTTCTCTTGAAAATTCACGATTGAGATGAGCTACACTTTCAAATCCAGACTTTGGCATTCTGTTCAGTTGGTTGCTTTTGAAACAAAATTTATCTCTAGTTATACACCGATGGCTGCTTTTCATGGGAGATTCTAAGAAGCCCATCATGGTTCGAGCGTTTACAGTGTTCTCATGCCATAGTAGAACGTAAATCATCTTGTTACTCTGTGTAAGAGTTCGAAATTAAATGGGCCCATTGAATGTTATGATAGTGGAGAAAGTAGATAGAATAAACCTATCAAAGTTCCGGAACTGATCAGAGTATCATTTCATCTTACATTTTCAGACTATCCTTAAGCTTTTGATGCGGACACTTCCCGGTTACTTTCCAGAATGAAAATAATGGCTTTTTTTTACTTCAAAGGTTTTGTTTGATTATCGATTATCAGGTCACTGGGTGAGATAGATTGATGTAACAGACTAAAAATATTTTTCAAACTACGAAAATTCTAACATACAGTACTTTTTAACTTAACCTCTTCATCGTCATTTACACTTTGTTTTCTCCTTTACCTTCTGCAATAATTATGTCAAAATGTTCCCCATATTTGCAAAAGTTGATATAGCCCGCACTCGAACCCCGGACCTTGGGGTAGCCTTTGCACGCTAACCACCACGCCACCGCGGCCATTTTTCTATTTTCTATACTCAAATTTTACTAATTGATCATTACGTATGTTTGCACTCTAGTAATTGCTCATTTTAACACTAGATTTTACTCATTTCCTATTAATTAATTGCGTAATGTATTGTTATTCGAAATCACTTCAACATGCTAAAGAAAAGTTTTTCATTGTCTCTGCTGTAAAGTTCATCATTTCTGTTAATGTGAGGACTGATGTTTAAATTTCGCCACAAAAAGCGGTTGCGTTGGAAACGCAAGACCTGAGTTATAAAACTTTTCATTTCAAATTTTCTTGATATAAAGCTCAATTTCTTATGCATTTCATGGGGTGATAAGTAAGACTTGGTTCAAATATAACCCACTTTGGAAGAATTTAACTTATTTATCAACGAACAATTTCACCAATATATTAAAAGGCACATTTGAACGTGCATTCTTTTCTTTGAGTTTTTCTTATGACTTGGTGCCTTTTGCCTATATAACAAATTTTTCTCCATATTTTGGCATCGGTCACGTATAGTTCGCGATTTTCAAAGTTTTCGATTTAATTTCGGAATTAAGATCGAAGATTTATAGAGTTCCTCTTACAATTAGCCGTTGGATTAATTTCGAATCAAAATTATTTTTCTTAGAGGAGTGCCGAGTTATCACAGATCGCAGTCTGGAAAATAAAAAAAATAATAATTCTGCCAAGTTATCACAGATCGCAGTTTGGAAAATCGTACGAAATCGTACGCTCTTTCCACAGATGTTTTTTCAAAGAAAACGAAAGCGCTTTGCTCTAGGAGCAGATTCTACCTAACGTGCTATAAATCTGTTCGAAACGGAACCGCTGCGTAGCATCACGATCCGAGATGAAAGCTCGGAAACAAACGCGTCGGAAGAATGAAGTAGGGGAGGGCGCCCGTGAGAAGCTACAGTCTAATCATCCTTCTGTCCTTCTCACAAAAGATTTCTCTCCGCTGGGTAAGCATCCGAGGAGAGAGTCAGAGCAGGAATAGTCGCAGTTAAGTGGGTCAAATACTTCCAAGAAGGGAAGTAATGAAACCTTGAACTGGAGCTGAAGAAAGATACCGTTGATGCATGCAATGCTCACTCACGGGGAAATAACCTATATCCTGAAGGAATATGGAAAATGAACGCAAAATTCAAATATATCTCCCATTCGTACTTAGCGTCAGCGCTTTATTTATCTGTCCTGGGAGAACGTGGCTGATTGGTAATCGCAGAAGATTTATTTCCCGATTAAATCTCGAGGTGCAGAAAGGGGAGCAACGTTTTTTGGTAGAGAGTGATTGTAGCCTTGGTCTCGCTTTAAAGACATCTATTATAAAAATCACCGTCTTGCACGTATTTATTCATGCGATGTCAGTACTCACATAAGAAATGAATCAAGGAACTGATACAGAAAAACAACGGTTCGACTCTATACGACTACAACTAACCCCCTTTAGAAATGCAATTTTGTACACTTTCTACGGTTTGCAGGCTTCGTTTCATTTACAAAATTAAATAAGAAATTATGGTCCTATGAAATGAAGACCTACAGAATGGAAATATTTTGGTTTTGGGTGTGTTATATTTTTCCGATTAAAAAAGGTAGAAATCGCATAAAATATACGAAATTTTTATGAAATTCCGTGGCCTTTTAGAATAGGGGGAAATCCTTGGTGATTCCAGTATTTACCATTACGATGAACAAAACGTAGAGACATACGATCATGCTGGAGTATTTCTTACCCAACCCGATTTTGCACAGGAAATATATATTTTGGGGGTTTTAGTAAAACTGAGCCACGTAGATACACGAAGAAGTTCCTGTGATGTGAGTTTATATGGTGCGAACGCACGTATGTGCTCACTACTACTTTATAAAGTTAGTTTTTAGTTGTTCCATTCATATTTTTGCTTCAGCTTCTATCACCATAGATATTTATCAAAGGAGAAGATTATCTTTGATTATTCAGGATCAGACGTATATGCATAGAAAGTTTTTGAATAATATTAAGAATGCGACGGTGCAATAAATATTTCCTAAGATTAAAACTTTAGGACAAGATAGATTTTAAACTTTTAAGCCGATTAACAACAATATAACGCATTTTCGAAAATTTTAAAAAGCTCATCAGACTGACATTGCTCTTATGCATCTCTGGATGAAATTGCGTTGCCGTAAGTTTAGCCATTTCTTTGCAATTGATTTTCATACATCACGAAAACACCATAAAACATTCAAACATGTTAAATTCGAGGTTATAAACCTGTCCCCTCAACGACTTAAGCAACTGCTAAGGTCAAGCTCATTCTTTCTCCCTTAAAAATACAATTGGAATTCAGGCCTATTGAAAATAATGGCACGAATATATTAGTCTTTTTGAAGAGTAGGCAATTTCCTGTGATTCGAGCATTTGCTGGCATAATAAACAATTTGCAAAGAAAAACTTATGCTCTTGTACTAGTGTTTCTTAATTGAACCTTTTTCGCTCATGTATAATTATACATCTCATTGTTAGGATGTTTTTGAAGAGTAGGCAATTTTTGGAGACAAATGAACTTTTGACAAAAATTAGGAGTAAGAAGAAGTTTTTCATTTCAATTCTCAAATGATCCATAATAGTCAATAAAATTTTATTAAACTATCTTTATAGCAGTTTAGCATTACTTTAGCACTTTAGCACTACTTTAGCATTCAGTTTTAGCTATTACTACTATCATGACTGATATTTGTTATTTATCTGCTTACAACTTATTTAGTATTATGTATTTATTTGATCACATTATTTATTTATTTTTATATGCTTCATAATCACTTTAAATTAAGTTTTGGCATTCTTGATGGAGGAGTGCGCTTGTGTGTACCTACATATACATACTTGTATATTGCTAAAGTTTCTGTCGTTTGTTGACCTCGATATTCATTAACATTGTTTGTAAATCAATCTTCATTGTGTTATAAATAAAATATGTTTACAACTTGCAATTTCAGCTGATACAGAGTAATTCAAATGACTGTGGTTTGGGGGGTTGAAGAGGACAGAGGTTTTCTTTATTCCTTTTGATGGATATTTGTGTATTTGACATTATTATAGGTTCTCATCCTATCATGTATTGGAGAATGATAGGAGGAATGATGGAGAATGATCATCCTATATGAAAGGTATAGTAATTGTTATAAATACTTTTCATACAGCTATCTAATAAGTATAGGGATGATAGGAAAGAAGGATCTCCTAATCAATTCCCATATCACTCTCCATTTCTTAATTTTTCAATAGATTCTGAAATCTTAGATTTCAGTAGATAGTTTAGATTTTTCAGTAGATTATAATATCCTGGTATATATTTATAAAATGAGCTTTTCTATTGGCAATAATCACATGAAAGTAACTGCTATGCTATGGTTATTGAGTAAGGAAATAATTATGTATTGATAATAAATACAGGGTTTGGAAGGTAAAAGAGAATAATTCTGAGTAATATGAGGTAATCAACAGTGTGTGATGGAGAAGTTTTGAAGGAGACCAATTAACACAGTCTGAAAGAATTCACTGTCCAGATAGAACTGAGAAAATACAAAATATGTAATCTCTTAAACTGTTCTCAAACGTCAAGTTTCCTGTTTCTTAGTGGGATTGGAAATCAAAATCTTAAATACAATTTGGAAGATATTTCCTACGATCCACAGTATACTGTAGACCTTCATGGACAAACAAGTAAAGCAGCTTTGGCAAAGCAAATGATCAAACTATTCCTTCCCTTGACAAAATATAGCATGATTCACTTTCTAAACATGTGAATTTCATTCATGCTCTGGATGTGTAAATTAAGAGGGAAAATGAATTAATATCTTTTTAGAGAATTTATTTTAACCCTTAGTTAGATTGGAAGTTCTCGTCACATTCTGATATTATGGAAGTTATTTTATGTTTTTTCTTTAGGTTTCATGAGATAAGTAAGTAGTGATGAAGATAAAAAACCCAAGGATAAATAGAAATGAGAACGCTGGGTGTAATTGCAACTCAAACAAAGGTCTTTGACTTTTGTTTTGACTTTGACAAGGTTAAACTCCTAGTTACAATGATATTTTTCACCTGTTTATCCATTGGTTTAAGTTGTATGCCTATATGTGCAAAGTATTTGCCTTTCCCAGATCTTTACAAAAATAAAATAATGAAATCTATTTTGCAATGCTGCATAATTTACTATAGAATCAGTAAGACCGAATTGTGTTAAGGACCTGTGAAGGAAAAATAAAAATACTACTTGGAAATCATCAAATCCATAGTAAAAATAACCTCTCAATATATATTAAAAACCTATAATTGAATATGCTAAATTTAGCAACTTTCATTTTTACTGTTAAGTCAAGTTTGGAATGTTCTTAAACAAAAGTAAATAATTACTGTCTTCTTTTCTTCTTCCACCTTTCTTCCTAGGCTTGCGCCTGTTTCCTTCAGTACAATTCCCTAACATCCAGGTTATCTTTCCACCTCTTCCTTGGCCGACCCACACTTCTTTTCCCCTTTGGAACACTGTCTCTTGCCACTCTCACTATCCTCTGTTCATCCATTCTGTCTATGTGTTCATTCCGTTCTGTCTATGTGTTCATTCCATTCCACCTTCCTTTGACGAACCCACTGGTTAATACCTTCCACACCGCACTCTCTTCTTATTGACTTACTCCTTTCTCTGTCAATAATGTTTTGTCAGCAATCCTCCGCAAAATTTTCATCTCCGTGGTTTCAAATGGCCTTCTGGTTTTTTATGTATCCGGCCTTGTCTCTCCTACATATGTTAGAATTGGTCTCACCACGGCCTTGTATATTCTGTCCTTTGTTTCTTTCCTTATGTGCTTGTTTCGCCAGATTGTTGCATTAAGGCAGCCAGCAATTCTGATTGCTTTTGTCACTTGCTCTCCTAGCACTGCATTGTCTGCATAACAAATAATTTTTATTTTTTGATTTTCCATTCTATAGCCTCTTCCGTTTTTAACCTTTTTAATTATCTCATCCATAACTATATTGAATAAAATGGGGCATTAGTGACATACCTTGTCTAATGCCATTGTTAGCTGGAATGGGATTTGTCAGTTTTTGGCCTAATTTGACTTGAACATAATTTTCTGAGTATATGTTTCTGATTGTGTGGATGAGGTTGGTTGGTATCATATGGTCCTGTAGCAACTGAATCACGTCTTTAAGTCGGATTCTATCAAATGCCTTCTCTAGGTCGATGAAGCAAATATATGCTGGTCTATTGAATTCGATGGACTTCTCAACCACCTGTCTCAAGATGATTACTGTGTCTGTGCAAGATCTCTCAGTACTAAATCCTTGTTGCTCTTCTTCTAATGTTGTGAGGTAATTGATTTTCTTTGTAATTATTTTTGTCGTGAGTTTGAGTGCTGAATCCAGTAAATTAATTCCTCTGTAATTAGATGGTTCCCTCCTATCCCCTTTTTTAAGTAAGGGAAGCATAATGCTTGTTCTCCATTTGTTTGGTATAGTGTGAGAGCTGACAATCTTATTTATTAATTTCAACAGTTTGTTTGTTAGTTGGCATCCTCCATATTTCAGTGATTCATTTGGTATTCCATCTTGACCATCCATCCAATGGTGATTTTCTGTTCTTTAAGGCTTTCAATGCTTCATCTACCTCTGAGTAATTAACTGTTGTGTCATTGTTTTTGACATTACTATTTAGGGTGCTCTCGTTGAATGAATTCGAGCTTCCTTCAAATAGTGCAGTTATATATGACACCTATACTTCTTCAGTTATGTGACTAACTTCTATAAGGTCATTGACTTCCGTTCTTTGTTTCCTAATCATTCTCCATATTTGTTTCTGCAGTCCATAGGAATCGCTTTCCAATCTTCTCGAAAATGTTTCCCAGTGTTGGTTCTTCAGTTTATTAGCTAACAATTTTGTTTCATTTCTGATTTTTTTATAATTTTCAAGAGACTCTTGTGTTCGGAGATATTTATAAGTCACATGGACCTCCCTTTTTTCTTTCCATTTATCCTTTATTTCTTTAGAAAACCAAGGTGTATTACAAGTCTTTTTCCAATTTGTTTTTCATGTCCCTAAAGCTTCAAGAGCTGCTTCTTCTATGTTTTCTTTAACCTTTCCCCAGCTTTGATCTACACTATTATCCTCCTGTTATTTCCTTCATTTTTTTCTGTCAGCCATCTCTGGTAAAGTTCCTTGGTTGATTCGTTCCAGAGTGATTCAATGTTGTATTTCTGTTCATTTTCAAATGCTTTGATATTATTCTGATGTGTTTGCATTTTTAGCCTAAATCTGCCTATGAATACATAATTAATATAATAATAATAATTACTGTCAAAGTCAATATCATCTTACTGCACCAACAAGTCTCATTTCTGTAATTTGCAAGCAAGGCCATATTTGGCATTGAATGAATTAGATGAATGAAGATATAAATAAAGAATTATATTTGTTCAAAAAAGTAAAAGCTCTTCACTGTCTAATCAGTGACACCACCTTAAAAATCAGTCATTTTAGAGGCTGAAGATTTAATTTGAACAGTTTATAACATTATGGATGAAATAATCTTCAGTAAATGCTTTGCTATTGCTATTTTAGAGGCTGACAATTTAATTTGAACAGTTTATAACATTATGGATGAAATAATCTTCAGTAAATGCTTTGCTATTGCTACCATACTTTAATCGATAGAATATTTCTTGAAATGATCTTGTGCTTTCCCAGGGTATCAGATACAGAAAAAGTTCTTGGGTAAAGTTATCTGTGATGGTCAACTTTTAGGTTTCTTTCAGAACTCTTCCCAGAATATTTTTTGTTTATCCTTTGGCGCAGGATAGAAGAAGATTATTCTTTTGTTAATTTTTTTACCCAGTTTTATCCAGGCCATGATAACATGAAAGCTCTGAATTATAAGTGTAGCTGAATAATGATATTCATATTGGTCTCTAGCGATTGTATTCCACATAAAGTGTTACTCATTTTACTACACATTCATGGACTGTAAAATGTAAAAGTAGAAATAATTTTAGTCTCCTGACTCAATGAGGGAACCAAAGAATACACACTGCACTCCTCATCTTTGCTTGCTGACCCCCTCCCTCTCTGAATCCCTCTCCCAAGTATTTTGCTGCCAATAATGGATGGGATCAGGATCCAACTATCTATTCAGCTGATGTCACAGTAATGCATTAGTTATGCCTTCTTCTTCTACCTCTTGCAGACCTCAGCCTTTTCCTTACCAAATCATTACCCTCAAAAACATTTATTCCATCTCTTTTCCATTCCATTTTTTAATGTTATTTATACTCTTACTTATTGCTCTTATAATTTGTCTAATTATGGTACAGTATACTGTGAATGTGTTTATTGGTAAAATTCAAAAGGGCTTTAGATTTGAATATTATTATATTATTGAATATTAATAATATTATATAATATTAGTAATATTNATATTAGTAATATTATAAGGTATATACCTACATAATTTCATAATGCTACCATTATAACAAATTCAAAACTTTCACGCTAATATAATATAATATTATAAAGTATATACCTACATCATTATTTAATGTTACCAATATAACAAATTCAAAACTTTCACACTTGTACTTAATCTTTTTTCATTTTACTCTCTCATTCACTATATTATTTATTATTACATTATTTATTATACATTACATTTTCTCTAAAGAATCTGTTTTAAATTACATGTACATGAATATTTTCTTTTTTTCTTCTGAAGCTTTTTATTATTCTTAATAGAATTGTCATATCATGCACTTGAGCAATCATATCATGATACGACATGGGATAAAAGCAACTAAATTCAACTTAAGTTTGAAAAAAGTTTTTATTTTAACACTTACATCAGAAGCCAGACTTGAAAATCCTTAGCCGATGCATAGCTAATGCAAAAATGGGGAGGGTAGCACGCGGTCGAAGGCAGCACAGGAGGAGAGAGAGTGGAGTGTGGCCATGGGTCTTTAAAACCTAAGAGGCCACAAGAGGGAAGTGCAGTCCCAGGTCTTATGGACCTAAGAGGCTGCTGGGAGGAATGGAGAGTGGCCACAGGTCTTCAGAATGTAAGAGGCCAAAGGGAGTATAGGAGAAGGAATAGGTTCCTGTGCAGGGAATGGTTCCTATTTATATAGGGAGAAAAAGGGTCGGAGTCATGGTGTATAAGGGTGGGGAGGGCAGAGGTCATGGCAGAAGGGTGTGGGAGAAAGCTCATGGGAAGATATTGATTGCCAGGAATATTTGGATTTAGGTGTCTGGTCAAGTGCTAGGGTTAAATCATCAGGTAGGATGGGGAGAAGGAAGTGGAGGGCCGAGGAAAAGGGTGCAAGGCATTAAAAGAAGTTATTAAGTTGGAAATCGAGGGAAAATGAGGAAACTGCTTCTATGGCTTTTGCCTGCCTTTCCCATGAAAATAAGTTCTGTTTTTCTCAGTCATGGCTTTCAACTACAGACTATTGATTTGCTGTGATGCATTGAATGCATTTTTTTACTGACCTTTCAAACTATCATTAATATTGTGATCAGGGTCAGAATTAAATGATGAGAGGCCCTATGCTGTTCCACTAAGGAGGCTCCTCCTAATTCCCCACCCTTACGATAACAAGAATATAGAAGAGTGCTTTAAATAGAATTTAGATAACAGCAACATAAAATTTCATGGTAAAATAAAGTATAAATATTAACATTAACTTGGCTGAAATTTTTCATACTAACAGAACTTTGTAAACATTTGGTGGAATGTGCGTTATTTCCCAGGTAAATTATTATCATATTATTAAAAATACATTAAGGTAATATCTATTATTGCCCAGGTAGTGTCAGTTACGTTCGCTGTTATGTTTCTGAGTTCTCTTTCACTGCTTTTGTTAAAAGACATAATACATGAATAAATGTTGAATTATCAGCTAAAGATGGTATTAATCTGAAATGGACCAGACTATGGGAGAACATTCCTGAAGAATCCTTTGATATCCCTGGATCATTGAGTTGCAAGGAGAATTATTGAAAGGTTGTTCATAGACTAAAGTACCTTAAGACAGTGTAAGAAAAGTCAATGATAGCATCAAAAGTATAATAAACCTTGACTGAAGTCCCCGTAGATTTTGATGTCCTACATCTGCTGACCTATTGGTCTATGAAGCCAATAGGTAAATCTAACCCTGGTTATGATGATGATTATGTTACCACTGATTTTAATTTTCTTACAGTTGTAAAAATGTCTTTTCTACTTTTCTTTCATCTGAAGTCTGAACTTTATTATCAGCTGCAATATTTAATTTATCTAGGTTATCTTTAATTTACTCAAGGAATGGCACCATCAGGTTGATCTTCATTTAGAGATGCTACGGCTTATTTGATATGCTCATGAATTAAAGATGTCATCATATGCCATATTTGTCATTTTGCTTCTATCCATCCACTATGGAGACTATGCATACATACCAAGGCAAAATGCTCCTTCCGTACAAGGAAAGAAGATATCAGTTAACATTTACTCCTAACCTAGTTCATACTAATGTCTCTCCTGATTTTATCCCTCTTCATGTAATTTACTCCAACTGCATTCACTTCACTTGTGTGCACCTCCAGACACACCTAACTTTCACTGCTCCATAACAAAATATGCAAAAGCTCACTTCTATATGCATAGGTTATTGACAACTCCTAGGGTAAAATCATTGACCACACACAATCTATCACTATAATACCAGCATTCAACTGCCTTTTCATCTCTCCATGTGTTCTTACATGATTCCCTCATAACTAAACATTTACACATTAAACAATCTAAAAAGATAGTAAACATCCTTTTCTTAATCCAATAATCTTGAGATACTCTTTCTGCTCAATATTTACTTTTCTTCCACACGGTAGTATTTCTTGTGTTAGTTAACCTTCTTGTTCTTTATACATTGGAATATAAATTCAAAGGATGCCTATGTCACAATCACATATCTATGCATACTCATAATTTAGAGAGTGAATATAAACAGCCAGAGGATAATCTGTGGCCTGTCCATCACATCTTTAAAAATACTCTTATTCCTTTTATTTTAAATACTTACCCTTACTAGTGATGCCAAGCAGTAATAAAAAGGAAAATATTTTCTTCAGGTTTACATCTTGAATTAATTCATTTTCTAATGCAGTTTCATTCTTGAACTATTTGAATGAAGTTAATAGAATATTACATAACTCAAGTGTGGCCTAATGATTCCTTATTTAGCCCCATCCCTCACCATTACCTTCCAGAAGGGTAAAGTACTTCAATAGTTGGAGCAAATAAAACCTGGTTCAACTAAAGCTGATGGAGCAAAACCAGAAACTGAACCAAAATTTGAACCAGAAGGAAACCCCAAACAAATAATGTTATGGTTAGATGCCCTGTGCACATAGGTTGGGAACCACAGATTTATGGGATGGTGACTACATTTTGTAAATGGTTAGGACACAGTACATAAGAGATAAGATAGTTGACTTACTTTGATGGGCTTGCAGAAGATGTTAATCATCAAAGAGGAGAATATAAATCTGAGAAATTAAGGATGATGCCAGTTGTTTCCATTAGGATTGTCTGGTAATAATCAAACAACTTGAAAATATCATAATCAGGGAATGAGAATATAAAAATAGGCAAAGAGAATGAAAAAGAAATTTTTCTTGAATTAACTTAAATCGAAAATTGGATAAATGTAAGCATCAGTGCACCTCAAGCAAATAAATTTATCCAAATTTTCCTATTGAAGGATTTGCATGATAAAATTTGAAGTTTATAACTACTGTTTTGTATTTTGTGCTCTCTCTTACAATTAATCAAACTTCATACATCTAGCTACAGTCTCCTAACCTTCCTGTAGTGTCTATCATTTTAGAATAGTTGCAGTTTATCTTTTGGGTAGAATAAGACCATGTATCATTCCTGTTTCTTAAATTAAACATATTTTGTTAAAGAAATCAATGAAAAACAAAATTCTACTAAGTACTCATTTAGTTTATATTCATTTTACTCCTACTATTTTCTTTCAGGGTGTGTACATTTTCTGCCTGGTTTATTCCCTTTATTTTCTTACCCATGCATGCATAATTTTCTCAAGACTTAGCTGTAGATCTTTTAATACACCTAAAAAATGTCATTCTCTGCCAGAATTCAAAATACCTTCCTGTTTAAATATTCAATTTTTTATTTAATACTTACTGAAATGCACTGGGTTGTGTTAGTAATTGTAATATATTACTAACCTATCCCCATATTCCTAAATTTATGAAACATTATTCCTTTCATAGAATGTATTTCCAAATTCAAAGTACCTAAATAATTTAGGCAAGAATATTAAAAACATTTCAGCAGAATTTTTTAAATTTCAGAACATGGAATGCAATTTGACTTCTATTCAAAGTCACCCACGAGTAATTCATCACTTATTACTCTATAAACACGTAAGAATTAAATTTTCTATTTTTTCCTCCCTTATGAAAATTTTTGAAGTATAATAATACTTTATCTTCGATGATACATCTGAGTTTGCATACTCAGTGGTAGTAGGACCATCTTCATGAGTAATCATAAGCTTACCATATGGATCATTGCAGTAGCAGGTTGTGCCTACTAAATCTTTTCTATTCTTTGTTTGTGTATGCATGTTGGCTGCAGCCATACTTGATGTTAATATCTCACAAATTACATCAGCTGTTAGGTGTTGAATGAAATAGTGAACAAAGTATGTCTTGCAATATTTTGAAGTTTTGGCATATTGAGATAATCAAAATATAAAAATAACAAAAGTTTCCTTAGCAGTAGTTATCAACAAAATAGATACATGAAATCAATGGCAATGAATGAGAAATTTTAAGGAACATCCACAGGTTTACAAACACTAAGTAAAAAATCAAACTATATTTCAATAAATTTCATTTATTTTCCATAGGTATTCAACAATACAAAGCAACAAATCGCTATATTGTTTCTTTCTAGAGCTTTTTAAGCAACCAACATTTAAAAATTTCAAATTATGCCTAGAGTTTAGAAAGCACATGTAAAAGATGAATACATTAGAATTGGAAATTTTGTTTCAAAACGCTGTCGAATGAACACATATGGATGTTGATAACATCATTTTATGAATACAATTAAATACTTTTCTTGTAGTACAAAAGCTTAGTATGTAGTACCTTTTCCACCGCAACATTTTCGTCCCTTATCAGAATTGTACAATAAAAACATCAAATGGTTGTCAACCAAAGAAATAAATATATACTACTTTTAAACATCTTAAAGTCTTAACAAGGAATTATTATAGATAATGTCAGAAGACAATACTGGGTTGCTAAAATCAACTGGAATGAGGAATCACTTTCTTCATTACCCTGGAAGATACAATTGATTGTACTGACAGCTAACAACTCAAATCCTTGAAGGAAGGAAACTTTTAGACCAACCAGCAAACCCTGTACCCAATTTTGGCTCTGGATTGAAATCCAGGGTTTTTACAGTTCAAAGAGAATCTCTGTCGCATCTTCAGTACAGCTGGTTCACCAAATAGTGATCCATATTCACTGATATAAGGCTATGCCTAAATCAAGGATCACCAATGTACGAGTACTCTAATAAATTTATATCACTCATCATAGGCACTGTAAATTCAACCCACGTTCGAAAGAGGTCAGAAAGATAACTTGCAAAGTTTCAATAATGTCCTCTACTCCGTGCGACTATACATGAGAAAGAATCCAATGATAAGCATTGTAAACATTGCATTTATTCGGAACACCTAGCTCTCGATTTACATGATTCAGCTTTAACACAGTCATGAATATGCATCCAACCTTGTGTTATACCATGAAAGACTCAGTTTCATATGTTACTAACTATAATCAGTTTAAATTTGAATTCTTGTATTAAGAAGTTTTTTAATTCAATAACTAATGAAATACTTATGTATTTTTCCAGTTTTACTTTACCTGTATTTAAAAAGTGTATATGTGTTAGCAAACCAAAATCCCTCCTTGCATTTAGAATTTTTCTCATTACAAATTTGAAGTCATAATTACTGCTGAATTGCAAAACATTAATTATTATATTTAAGGAACATCACATTTTCACCATGATACTTTAAGAAGATAACAACATGAAAATATTATAAACAGAAAGCTGTCCACTGTGGATGAACAGAAAATTAACTTTCCGCCAATGAAGTTGAGCTTTGGGAGGTTTTGATTTTTATGGCAATTCATTACCTATTACAAATTGTGTAAATGAACTGTATACAATATGTAAAAATAAAATACATCTAAATCCATTCACCTGAAATTTCTATAAATCTATTTCTCTTTCCTCAAAATGTAATTGGTATTAATGCATCTAGTGAGACTGTATAACCTATCTACCTTGTAAATTGAGGGATAGGTGTATACGGTTGTTTATTTAAACGCAATCCTAAAGGTCATTGCTTACCAGGAAGGTAGTAAGACACAGACTATGCCAGCTATCACTTCTTAGAATGACAGAGATGATTCGATCTACCCACAGCACTATATACATTAGTTGTATAGGTCCATTAAGTATACGTGACCTAACAATTGATAAAAAATCAGTCGGTGCAATTTCAAGAGGATGTCCGCATGCATTCGAAATGCTCAAATCCTGCCATCAGTTGGTCCCTAGAAGACCAATCTTTTCTCGCGTCAATTTTAATTCCACTTACCACATGCTCAAATTCATTCCCTTGGGCTAGAGTGCAATCAGGAGGTTTTCATTTTCAGCAACTTTTTCTGTACTCTCTTTCACTTTGATCTCACAACTTTTCTGAACATCCTCCATTACCTTCCAAGATGAACGATCATTTATGATCCTTAGTCCGTATTCTTTATGCAGTGCTCTGAAATTTCTCAGCCTTTTCTGTCCCATCAAACCATTGCTTTCGTATACATTACACATCCTTTGTCCCATGGATCTGGCCAACATGGATGACCTACACTCTCCATAGCTACCCCCATCTGCAGGATCAACAGGCTTGTTGAAAGGGTTGTGCCTGTGTCGAGGGGGTGCCTGAGGCCCACAAGCAGCATTCATATCACCAGCATTAGTCACACCCAAAGCGTATTGCTCTAAAAATAAAAGAAAGTGATTATAAATCTTGTGTTGTTGCTCAATAGCAGTTGAGATTATCATTTACAAATAAATGAGGATTTATTTACATGTACGGAATAATATCCGACAGCCCTTCAGGTAAATGTCATCGAACCCAATCGTTGGGAAAGTCATTGAGTGTAATACCACGAAGATTGCAAATATCCAATTTCATTCATTCAAATCTGTTTAGTGTTATTTACAGGTCATGCTGAAAGTGGGTTGGAAGCATTTTTGGAAGATGAAGGGGTGAGGTTAGAAAGGCAGCACAGTCCAAATTTTGTCATTTCACAGTTTATTTCAATTTGGTTCGACTGATTTGAGACAATGAAGGCCATAACCCTTTACAACAATTCCAGGATGAACTTGAAGGTCATGCTAATTAGCTAATATTAAAAATTTCAAATTACAATTTTATGGTATGGTTGATACACTGCAAAATTTCACAAGCTGCAATGCTATTATCTTAAGCAATACCTTCTACTAAAATAGCCTCAAGTAAACTCCAATCATTAAGTTGATCCTTCAAAGCTACAATTTTGCTTGATTCTGAATATAGATAGATGAAATATTTTCTAACATTTGGACTAGAAATGTTGTTCCCACAGAGGTCTAATCTGTGAATGTGAGAAACTATGATGTGTATAAGGAAAAAATCTACAGTAGCAAAGCTAAAATACATAATACAAATATTTGTACTTAACAGTGTGATAAATGCTTTTACAAAGCGTAAATTTTTACATAAATAAGTCGTCTCTTAAGCATATCCCCCAGTGAAATTTGGGAAACATTAAAGCACAATTTAAAGCTCAGATAGTTATTTGTTAGTCACGCTCATTCTGGATTTACTCAGGAAGCTTACCAAAATGAGTTCTGGTTAACAGAATAAATAATTTATATGTACATCATTATCTACGTATTAGGAACATCATGAATTTGCGTCTGACTAATTGCTTGAACTGCGTTGTGATCTCAAAAATGCACCTTCGGCTTCCTCAAGCTGACGCTGTAAATCTGCAACAAGAACCTTCAGATAGTCATATGATGCACAGGCGAGAGCTTTCATCCACGCTTCCATACTCTCCTGCGACTCAGCACCCAAAAGATAACTTCTGTTTCCAGAACCATGGAAGACAATCTTAAAGCCAAATTGCTCCTCATTTTCAGCTAATTCTGAAAAATGGATGAAGAAGAACAAGTCAATAATAACGCTTTCAAAAAGACGACTGGTTATTTCAATTCTATGGCATAGGCCCTATGACAGATATTCGCTAAATTTTCCCTAAAACATAATTCTCAAAAATAATTTCATATAAAAACACAAAAAATCTACATTGTTTTCCAATTATTTTATTCGAGAGAATTGGCATATTTCCGACAGTTACTTTAGTTATGAAGTAAAGAAGATAAGCAAAGTCGAAGTGTTTAATAAAACAGTAACATGCGAATTTAACACATACCAATAGTACATCCTTCCAGAATAATAACCCCCACCGGCTCCTTGTCTCCTCTTTTTTCGAAGTAAAATAGTAAGTTTCCTTTTAAAACAAACCATCGCTTCTGATAGTACTTATTTACTTCTCCCCGTTTCACTAACCATCCTTCCCGATCCACGGGCGTCGCAGAAGTTGCGAATGCTGCTAAATTCTTTTCGTTTATCTTCATGGCTGTTAAAGGGTAAAACAAGCGGGTATTACGTAAAAACAACCGCTATAAAGCGCTGTTTGAAATAGAAAATGATGAACTCTGTGCACAGCCCCGGACTCTATTTTTTAAATTTAATGAACTTACTTAATAGAGATGGTAGTATTTGATGGATGTAGGAAATTTCAGGAAGGAATAACGATTTTGGTTAAGTCCAGGGTGACATATTTGGACACCAGCTTTCAGGTCGTCAGAATAAATAATTAATCAGCCTTCAGTAAAACGCTTAAGTTTAGATACCATAGGCTACAACATCCTCAGGGTTACAAAAGCAATAACAGTGAAAAATACGGAAATAATTGTTATTCTCTCACTGATTAACAACTTTGCCTGTTAGCGACGTAATACTAGTGCCATCTAGCGAACAAATTACGAACTGAAAGAGATACCCCCGTTCGAGCCGCCGTAATTTGTGTTGCCACTGACTCTTTTCCTCCGAACTTTTAAATCTTTCTCAAGCAATTGAAGCAGTGAGAGGTAACTATATCTCTTGATATTAAATTAAGTAACAACAAGTTAGTTTTTACGAGAATAATGTTCCAAAAGCAATGAAAATGTAAGTTATTATAAATTTCTCCACTTATAACCAAGACTAGAAGTAGTTTCTTAGACGAGGAATCCGTCACTTACTTTAACGAATATACTAACTACCTTTTAACTGATTCCGGATTGTAGAATCTTTATCATAATTCAGTAATAATTAAATTCTTACCTTACTCTCCTAGTATTAGAAACTAAAGTAATAAAGGTTTGCCGTCGCTTTGAAGAATGTTAGACATCGCTTATAATTCTCTTCATACACACATTGATTCCGGAAATTTGACTGGCATAAATCCTGAATTTCGTACAGAAATCAAAAAATTTAAAAATATTTCACTCTTATGTATCAATATACTGTTCCATGGGCATCGTTATGTTTTAAATATGCATTATGACCCAGATATGTTTTATCCGTTTGAGTTATCATGTTGACCGTCTTAGTCTTTCATTGATCACTTCAACATTTTTTTTTCATTTTTGCAAGTTTATATAACATGGCTTGCTTAATATAATCCTTGTTATTTTTAGTTCATCATTTAGTTTTATAGAAGTGACTTGCTGCCGAGCCATTATTAGCTTTACATTTCACATACGACATTTTTCTACTCAGGAGCAGTGCTCGAGAACTTAGTTTCATAAAAATCTTCTCAATCAATCGCTTTTAAACTACAATATCAGTATTTTTATTTAGTGAGGTTTTATCAATGATTAATTTGGCTTTTAAATTAATCGAAAGCAGTGAATAGCATTTGTATATATGTCACTTTTACTCCTTTGTTTTTGAAGTTTCTTTGTTCCTCGCTAGATGGCCAGAGAAGAGTAGTAAGGTGGTATATTCGAAAAACTTCTCGAGCCCGTTAGTCAGAAGAAACGAGATATTAGCGGTTTCTGACGGAAGGGATGTGAAGGAGGATATATAATTTAATACATATTTTTTGTGGCTTCACGACGGAAAATTCATAAATTACCTCGTCTTAGAATCAACATAATTTTCTCCGACAAAAATTATTTGTGATTATTTATAACTGCATAATCGTCTATAATTTATGTTTACAACTGCCTAACCGTATGGTAAATCATTATTTAACAAATCTTTAATTACTAAGGGGGTTTCTGGAAAATCATTTAGATCGATAATAGGATCAAATAGGAAAAACTGAGATTAATTTTCAGAATAATTTCCAGAAGTCTTAATATAACGTTGATCTGCTGGTAACTATATTTTTGATCGTTATGGTAGAAAAAAGCTATACAGTATTTAAGCAAATTTTGATGACTTGAAAGAAGGGTTGATATTCACTATTACCAAGACTTTTGCTCTTCAGGTTTGTTGTAGGCATTTTCCTTTATATCACTTTATCCTTTCTTCTTTCTTGGTTTAGCTTTCTTGGTTTTAAATTACTTTAAAAAATGCATATTTAAGAAGCGCTTAACCATAGGTAGGCTCATATTAAAAAAATAAAAATTTGGAGGAAGTTCATTAACCCCCCTCACCATTCTTACCAGTGGACTATTGTACTCTTACGTGTAATTAGTCCTATAAAAATTCTGTTGGAAAAGGTCTTGTTTTGTTGTTCTCTAAATTCCAAAAGCCATCAATATTTAAATTTGTAATGGCGAAGGTTTGGATGTAAGAAGAGACTTTTAAGCCCCAAACTCGGAATTCATAAATCTGTTTTGTTATTATTTGTTATATATGTTCTCTTTCAGCAATTTTTAGTAATAATTTGAAACTCGTTTTAATAATTTTTAATTATGCTGGAGTGGCAGAGTAGATCGAAATAGGATAGTAAACTAAATTATGACTTGATAGAAACGATTCTTGAAGTTAACTCATGTTAAATGAAGACTAATTAACATTTTGTTGGGATTAATCCACCGTTGACACAATTTTTAAATTATCAAGTGAGATATTTATTTTCTTTTTAAGGAAGTTCTACCTTGTTACATTTGGAAAAGACACGCTTCCTTAAAAATACTGTTGTTTCATCCTACGCGGCATTAGGTTAGAAAATATTCATTTGATTTTTGTTTATTACATATAGTGTATCATTTTAAACAGTTCAGCATCATTAAGGCACTCCTTTCATATCTTGAGATTCGTGGAGATGTTCCGTTTACCATTTCGAAAGGTTTCCGAGCTAACTGAGCGGAAACTTTTGAAATATCCATTTATCCTCACCGAATGTCTTTATGGCGTTGCCCGATAGTTTCCAATAATCGGGTGTCATCCCATCCCGGAAAAGGAAACTCCGTCAGGAAGTTATTGATTGAACTATTTTTAAGGCTGAAAAAATAAATATCTCCTCCGAAAAATGCACCTTGGTCACCAAAACGAATGAAAGAGCGAGGTCATGCCTCTCCATATTCACTTCCTTATAGTGCGGAACTGATCGATTCGCTGCCTTCTTTAATATCTGGCGCGGGTTTTATCTGCATTTATTTTATGGCGTCGCTAAAATGTCACCAACTCTATCCAGCATCAACCATTTCATCCGCTCCATTTGTTCCATAATCACGATTTCTTCGTCAATCAATCGACCGTGCTTGTTTTTGCGGTAGGTCTTCCACAGGATTTTTCCAACCACTTCACCTTCTACTACCTTCAGGATGAAAGTCATTAGAAACTATGAATAAGATACCATAGATATTACTTACCTTTTCTCTTAAATTAATACTTATTTAAGAAGTATATTCCGTTGTATTTAGTCCACTTATATATTTACATTACGTGTAAATGAAAGAAACTTAACACCCTGTAGACTTCTCTTGGTGTTTGCCTTTTCTGGGGTTGTTGCGACCGTCGCCATACCCAGTAGACTTTTCAGCTACATCTACTTATGTACCATGCAAGCCGCACTTCGGCGTGTGGCAGGGGGACTTTTAATTTTGCTCGATAAATATATTGTCTTTGGCTACATTTTGGTTATGTCAATTATAATAATTTATAATTAATTCTTTCTTAATTCCTTTCTTTAGTGGCTACCATGAAAACGCAAATACCGAGTATCGAAGAGCGAGATTTGTCTACCGTTGCAAAGGAGAGAAAATAAGAAAGAAGGTAAGAATTTCTATTCTCTTTAACACAGAAAGGTTACTCTAACGGATCAAAAATTTAAAATGTTAAATGTTTGGTAAAGAAGTCTTTCGAGCTAATAAGGGGGACTGTTTGCATCGTTCTAACGAAAAATATTTAAGGGGAATGATTGCGATTAGGGACGGCAATTAGGACAATGCTTTCACTCTTAATCATCGAATATTTTCGAAATATTTGGATTATATGTTACTACTCTGAGGACATACAGAATTAATCTACTTTCATCATCAAGTTTAGTTTTCTATCTGTAGGTTTCGCACCCTCCTTCTTGAGGGTGTTTTCCTGCAGTGGAGATTTTTCCTTGAGCTCTTGACTTAGGTTTTTTAATCCACAAAGTAGTTTTCTTCATTGTACTTTTTCAAGCTATCTCTCTCTTTTCCTGTCTCATATGACAAAGGGTTAGATGTAAGAAGAGACTTGTTAGTCTCAATCTCGCCCTGAATAAAGTCATTTATTATTATTATTATACACTATAAAATATAAGAAAGATGTTGACTGGTCTCAGAATAAATTTTTAGTCAAATCTATCATCTGGATATCCATATTTTACTTAATAAGGGAATGAAAGCTTACGGTCAGGCTAAGCTTAAACCTGAACTGAGCGTGAATCTGAAACTTTTTTCATGCTTTCTCTCTCAAGAGCGATGGTTTGCATGTCTTCAGAAATGCAGGTCCCCGTTACCTTGTTATTTAGGTTCAGAACAAAACTATAAAAAACGAAAATAACTATCGAAAATGTACTTTCTAGTCATACTTGAGTTTAGGTTTTGCTAAATGTTCTTCCGGGCGTACATCATTAATTATCAGAAAGAAACTAAATCCATTCCGTTCACTCCTACGTATTAACTAATAAATTTCTGCGTCTTAATTTGATATTTTTAAGTTTCGAAGAGTAGTGCTTGCTAATTTAATAATAATAATAATGTCTTATTTTCGCGAATTTTAGTCTGAGACCACTCTTACAATTCATATAAGAACTTCATTAATATATTCATATGCGCAATAGGGCATTTTGAACCCAGTATCATTCGTAATGGAATCATTTCTCCTATTTATTAATTACTCGAGGAAAATAATTTAAATATAATAATTTATTTGCATAAAATATCGAGTGAATGGATACATGAAGTGGATCGAATCCTCTCATCTCCGTAGACATCTCCGAGGTCGTTTATATTCTGATTTCTCGACGCTAACATTAAATGTATGAATTCTGAACCATTTAGACATTAAGACGCTGACGTATACTTAATAAGGTCGGTGGTTGTTGCTTTCGAAATGAAGTTCGAGATGGAACGGATGTTTAAGCCGATAGATATTTTTGTAAATTCCAACATTACTTCGAGAACATGTTGTATGATAATTAGTTTTACCATTCTACGTGTCAAATACATACGTATAGCCCTTGATATTTTATGATTTGTGCTGGCGATAAATAGTGCAAGTTCTCTTGAAAGTAATTTGCATGTACTGATTTCATATTCCAATACTAAATATTATTTTGAGATGGCAATTAAAACAAATAAGCGAATGTATTCCGCTAAGTTCCTGCTATCACCTACGAGTGACAGAGAATAGAAGCCATTTTTATATTTCAAAATATATACGGGCGATATGGACACCCTTGGAAAACCCCTAACACATCTATTTCTTTTGTCTTCACTTTTGAATTGATCTTATCATTAATGGCTCTTTAAGAAATTTAGATTTGAAGATTTATCATTAATAGCTCCTTGGGAGATTTAACATTTTTGTAATTCGGTCATGCATTAATTAGTATAGAGTAGAAATGAACGTAAAAAAATGCAAATGATCATTAGGAAGAAAAAGTTATCATTTACGATTCAAATGTTTTTATTAAACTCGTGTGATTAATTTGGAATATATTTTCCGTCAGAAATAGTTTTCGTAGTATTTGTATGTTCTATGAGACAGAGAGAAATACAGTACAATGATATACAAATCATAGAAGAGGAAATTGTAGTAAAGATATGTTGGAGTTATATATTGACTAGATGGTGGAGATGGAGAATGAGTCTTTTACTTCCAGTAGAAATAACCGCTCATAAATGAGAATTCAGGCGAATTCGCTTATGTTTAAGAACTACACCAAACATTTTTTGTCGAATTTCATATTTTCCTGCAACAGTCTCGTTCGTTTTAAACAGATCCTAGTATTTTTATTGATATTCTTATTTTTGATAAAGTCCGTCAACATATTTCAATACAGCTTTCAATTCAAGCTTGTGTATTTAACGGAATGGTAAATATTTTGAAAGTGTGTAGAAACAAATAGAAACACAATTGATAAAATGGATAAGACCGCTTTCACAGAAGTATTTACCTTAAGAATTGTGAATAGATTTTGATTGGGGTTTTAGGTTGGGAAACAATGAGTTGAAATGAAAAAAAATTATTAAACACATTCATTTATTTTATAGAATTATTGCTTCTCTATATATACAACTATGAAGGTGATAACAGACACACGGCCACTCATTCTTTCTTCACACGTTCCATTATTAGATCCCACTCTGTTGATATAACTCGCGTTTCATTAGTTCCGAGTTTAAATACCGAGCGTAATAATTTAGAAATACGAAGACTGAAGCGATTAAAATGTTCAAACGGCTAACAGTCTTATTGAGAGCGAAACGCTACGAATAACGGCAGAAATACGGCAAGGGTCGTAAATGTGGGAAAGTGACGAATGAAAAATATATCAGACATACATTGCTTGGATGATATTTACATAAACGTCGAATAGAATCTTTTACATAAGATAGTAAAACGCACACTTAAGGAAACCGGGTTCGTCACCCGCCGTGAGCACAAGACCATCTCTCATCGAATAGACGTGTACCACGTCACTCGCCCGACTCATGGGAAAATATTGGACTTTTACATATATACATGAATATACAAAAACGATTAAAGCTTCAAGCGACGGAATCACGATGAACAAGGAATGATACTGAGTCGAGTTGGAGATTTATTTGACAATGGTAATTTTAAGAGAGCAGGTGGAATTTGCATTTTGCTGTGTAAATAACGCGACAGCAACTTGGTCATTCTGAATGATTTGTGCTTTTTTAACTGATGAGGTAATAATTTAAGGTGTAATATTTGTCTAAAAAAATCCGCGTAAAGTTTCTCCAACTCTTTAAAAGTATGACTATTAAAAATCGCGATTCCGTCGATCACAAGTATAATATTCGCGGGACGAGAAAAAATCTCTACCCTAAGTGGATAAACGCGAAAGATACCGACAAGGAATACAAAAATAACATCTCGCCGCAAATCAAAAACCAACATTTTCTCGTGGCTTCTTCGCGTTCGGAATGTTTTTCAATTTTTTCTTTTAATCTTATCAACTCGTTTGAAATCTCCGTCTGGATAAACAAGCCTGAAAACGACGGGGAGATAAACCGAATCATATCTTTGGTCAAAACTGTATGACTTTAGTAGCTGGAGAGTTAAAATGCGAAGGAAATGAGCTTCTCGCCTTATTCAAATTATCTTAGTTTCGCATGCGCTCCTGCAACGATACAGGGCTGCCTGCTACTTTTTCCAACGGTCGCCAAGACGTGACTTAGTGATGTAAGATGCTATCATTTTGTAGGAACGTCACGAACAACGAAAGGGGCGAAATGCATAAGCAACCGTCGAATTTTCTTCCTTTGCACCAAAAAATGGCAGCCGATTAAATTTTAGCGCGAAATCCACAGCGGTGGTGCGTAAAACACGGCTTATCTTGCGGAACACACCTTTTAATATCGAATAGCGCGAATGGAAGCCGAGAAATATTAAAATAAATAGAGAGAGTCGATGTGCGAATGTGGAGAGATCATTAATTCACCACCTACGATAGAGAAGAAATATCATTTTTCTCCTTTCAAAAATACACCTCCATGGCGCCATCCTTTGACTTATAACTTAATTGTCTCGCGAGGATGCTCTATCTATTTCGCTCGAAGGAAAATCGCGAGAAGAGCCCTCGAATAGGATAATAATTTAATTAGAGGTTCATTAAAAAGTTGGAGTCCATTAGAATCCCACCAGCGGTCTACAAAGCTCAGGATTCGTCCTCTGCTGTCAGAAAGAGAGATTTCGCTCTCTTTCGTACGCGAATAACATTTTCAGCTTTCACTCGATCTTCTGCAACAGAGCCTTCGGCTGGCAGTCATCTCCTGGAACTCCCTCTTTGCGAGGTTTTGTTTCATAGGTCCCAGTCTTTTGTTTCATACGCATCCGCCTCGGGAAACACTTCCGTGGATTCGGCGGAATCCTACAATTCTGCTCTTCAGTACGGGAGATTGTCTCTCAGATGCGCTTGCTTACGGATCCTGTTCTTGAGACACTTGCCCCACCATGACCTCTTGACACATGTCTTCTCTGGCTTGAGGATGAAGCACTTGGTTTGGACGATGTTGAAAAACAGTCTGCCGACCAAGTTGGAGACACTGGTACCCGCCATCTTCAGGCATGTCCTGAACCTAATAATTTAAAATATAAGATGATATTAGAATATATCATGACTTCCCTACAAGCCAGATTCGTGTGACAATGAGGCATTGACTATGGAAATACAAATGATATAGCGAAAAGGGAAAAGTAACGAATGCTTTTATTAATTTTCATAGAGCAAGATGCTATATTTCATGATTATTACGTAACAACAATGTGGAGCAATTAACCCGAACTGATAAGGTATGTACACATTTCATGTTCATAAAAATAATAATTTAATAAATTTAACATTAACAAATTACTCATCTTTTCCGGAAGTAATACACGATGCTAAATAAGTCTCACATTTTATACATTTACTACCGCAATCGCTCGAATGTCCTGAAGTTGTTAATTAAATATACTGTAGTCTTAAAATAATTTCTCCTCAAGAATGTCAGTGAAATAATATCTGTAATATACGATGATTATTTAATAAATATCTACTGTTTACTATTTGAAGATGCTTGAAATTAGCGAATGAGTATTGCAAAAAATTGTATTGATTCCAATTATTTTCTCTTATGCAGAATAGGATAAGTCAAATTGTTTTTTTTTTAATAATTTGATTGGATAATTTCTTCTCATTAGATAATAGTTTGATTTATTTTAAAATCAGTCTAAATACTCGATAATGATGAAATATTTCATACACTTATCAGAAAGAGTGACAGAAATGGTGACATTTGGGATGAAACACCCCATTCACATCGTAAAATTTCTATCATAAGCATTTAAAATGCAGATATTTTTATCGCGGACGTCATCGATATATTTTTTCCAGAATACATAACGCTCTCGATCTCAATTCTCGATCGACGGCTCCATTTGTCTCGCGGTTCCGAAAGCGGTGTAAAAGTGTCAAAATTTCGATGAGAGAGTCAGCTTAAAAAGAAGAGGGTAAGGGAGAAGGCAGGAGGAGGGCAAAGGGCATAAGAGATTGGTAGAGAAAGGGGGCGTGGCCTTACATTTCATCCCTCTCTCCGCGTCGGCGTATTTTAATGCAGTCCACGTGTGAGAAGGTGGTAGGGAGCGGAGAGAGGGGAGAGAGAAAGGAGAAGATACCCCTGAGCTTATAATTGTGCTCAATTGGAGAGAGATGAAATTGCAACAAGGGTGCGAGGTAGTTGAGGTAACCCAAGAAGGCGGAAATACACGTATGTATGACGTGACTTAGGGTCGAACCTGGATCTCCAGTAGTGGATGTAGGGCGGGTACTTTACCATTAAGTCTCCATGGCAAAATTGTTGTACTCCGTTTTTGGGAAACCTCATAATGTCTTGGGTATCCTCTAGACGCATGCTTTAACGCGCAAAATTACCTATCCTTTCCAGTTGGGATGACTTGGCCTGACTTGAACTAAAGATCCTTCGAGGGAAGTTCATTATCTGCTTGGGCATTTCCTAACGGTTTTCAAGCCGTGACACACTTGATATAATATACTTTTCATATTAATGATCCAATTATTCCTGAGTGGCTTACATAATTGAGTTAAAATCCTCTGCCACGCATTATTTACTGTCCGAACCGACGAAAATAATTAAATAATACATGATTTGTGGTAATTTTCGATATAAATACACACGCATAATTTAATGTTACACATAGTATGCGATGTATTCTGACAAGAGAAATGATTATTTGAAAATGCACACCAACTTGAGTGAAACTCCACATTAGGGGTAAGTAATATTTTAATTGAGGTTCGAAAAATGCTTTCTTCGGAATTTTAGGTATTATACCCGTTTCTCACCTTTATGAAAAGTTAATTAATATTAAATATTGCCTTTACTGTGAATGCCAACAAGTAATTCAAACATATACGCTGCAAATGATATAAAACCTAATTTGTATGTGATTCTAGGAGAATAAGATTATCACCTTGTATATTTAAATGCCCTCTTAAAGACTCAGGAAACAGTAAGGATATTTTTTTTTAATACAGCCAAGGATGTTTGTTTTCGACCGCTGAGGTTCTTTTGCACACATGGGCCCTCACCGGGAATCGAACTCTGGACCACTTTCACCGTAGGCAAATGTGCAATGCACTTGGCTGATCATGAGCCCGACTCAAGTAATTTTGTATCCTATTGAGATCGCTTTGGGATATTTGCATTACATTTACTTTGCAAAGTTCAGTCGTTAATGAATATCCCAAATATTTTTCTCGAAAACGCCAAATATTTTTTGCGAAATCTAAATTAGATGCCCAAAAACCAATTTTTTTAACTTGGTAACCCTAATACCGACATAATATGAATTCAGATGAATTAATTCCATAATTACAAAAAGTTCCCCTAATGAATTAAAAAACGTATCGCTCAACGTCTTTCTAAATTTACGAAAACAAATACGCGTAGCGTAGTCAATAATCGCCTTAATTATGAGTTAAAGGGCTAATCCCGAGAATTAAAATTGAAACATGCCACGCGCGATGGGAGGGATGATGTCTCTTTCTCTGGAAAGTGGGCTGAGAGGTGCCAATGAGCAGAACAGATAGAAAGTAATAAGGGAATAGGAGGAGGGGGAACGAGTGGTAGTCGCGAAGAGGGTAAAAGTGAAGATGGGAAAAGGAGGATAGGGGTGGGGAGAAAAGAAGGGTTTAAGGGAAAAGGGGGATGATATTAAGGGTCGGAGATAAAAAGGGGGAAGGGTTTATTACCACTCGGATGGATGGAGGTCGCCTTGGTAATGGTGTCTGAGAGTGACGCTAACTCGAACCCCGCATTGCCTCGTAAACGGACGTGTGTCAGACGAGTTTGTCTTTTATATTCCAAATTCAGAACAGCCGCATTCACTACGAATAATTTTCCCTTTCTCCTTCCGCTAACTTTCATCCGTCGCTTCATTCCTTTTCTTCGCGAAATATAGAAATTTCTCAACCGTTCCGTTCATCTGTTTCCTTCCAGCATAAATTTCTTCCTATTTTGTATTGTGCACTATTTCGCGATACATCTCGCTTTTCTTTTATTATTTAATCTTATTCTTTTTCATATTCATTTGAGTCCTCTCATTGGGTATATCCTGGGGCGTAGCCAGGATTTGTCCACGAGGGTTTTAGAACCGGACTGCGATTCAGTTGCGGGAATACTTCTGTCCTAATCCGCGATACATCTCGCTTTTCTTTTATTATTTAATCTTATTCTTTTTCATATTCATTTGAGTCCTCTCATTGGGTATATCCTGGGGCGTAGCCAGGATTTGTCCACGAGGGTTTTAGAACCGGACTGCGATTCAGTTGCGGGAATACTTCTGTCCTANAAAGAAGGGTTTAAGGGAAAAGGGGGATGATATTAAGGGTCGGAGATAAAAAGGGGGAAGGGTTTATTACCACTCGGATGGATGGAGGTCGCCTTGGTAATGGTGTCTGAGAGTGACGCTAACTCGAACCCCGCATTGCCTCGTAAACGGACGTGTGTCAGACGAGTTTGTCTTTTATATTCCAAATTCAGAACAGCCGCATTCACTACGAATAATTTTCCCTTTCTCCTTCCGCTAACTTTCATCCGTCGCTTCATTCCTTTTCTTCGCGAAATATAGAAATTTCTCAACCGTTCCGTTCATCTGTTTCCTTCCAGCATAAATTTCTTCCTATTTTGTATTGTGCACTATTTCGCGATACATCTCGCTTTTCTTTTATTATTTAATCTTATTCTTTTTCATATTAATTTGAGTCCTCTCATTGGGTATATCCTGGGGCGTAGCCAGGATTTCTCCACGAGGGTTTTAGAACCGGAGTGCGATCCAGGTGCGGGAATACTTCTGTCCAAATCTTATGAAAATAGAAACGGATTTATATTAATATATACCCCTTATACCCTGCGGATTTCCAGCGGCGTTTCTATCGCATACACGCGATAGGCCATCCTCTCCCATTATTTCGTTTATCGTTGGCCCTGTTCTGTGTTGGGGGATTGAACTCCCAAAATCACCCATTTGGCTACACCTCTGGGTGTATCAAATAAATTTTGCAATGTTTTGACTTGAAACTTCCTTAATGCACACTTATTGGTGTTGCTTCTAAACAAATTTCTCCAGTTTGGAGTTACTCTTATTTATATCGAATGATCTACGCAAGAGTTGTGACCTTTCGGAGAGTTTGGGACTTTTGCTCACTTACGAAACAAATGATCGATTAATTTTGTTTCACAACGTCGTATATCACGTGTGATGAAAATGTCGAAGAAAAAATGTCATGCTTAGACCATGTGTACCCGCAACAAGCGTAATCCACGATTTCAAATCTTCCGATAACATACTCTTTCTTTGTTTCCTAGTGAACGTAATACTTCTAATCTTAGGGATTAAGGACAGGTGTAAATACTTTGCACGATGAAGCCGTGCGGCTTAATCCCAAAGAATAATCTAATTCTAATCTAGTTTATCCGAAGATATCTAAGCTAGCATCTACTTCACTTTGATAGCCCTTGTTGATTTTTTCTTTAACGATGCAGACCCATATGGTCTTTCTTTCGATTTAATCCTCTCTAATGATAAAAAAAATTTCGTTTTCATCATTCTTGTAGAAAACGCAACTATGAAAATCTATGCCTCTATTGCAAACGCTTTTCTGCTATAAAACTCACTCCTGCGCTATCAACCGATTTGAGCGCATAAAAAGTTGACTTCCAAATGCGGCGTAAACTTATTAGGATCATCGCAATCGCCCAATCTCTGGGGAAAAATCGTCGGAAGCACTCTTTGCTCCTTGGGGAATTTCCCGCTCCCCTTATATATTATTCATTTAGCTTATCGTATCTCTTAATGGACCAGGAGCCCTGTCTTCATATATTAGCCAAATTGTTACGGGCATGTTACATCCTTTGATATGGCCACATAGCGCTGCATGCAGCTATTATGTCACTGCATTCGAGATCACCAAGTCACACGGTATGATTCAGACATATGATCGCCCCTCTGCTTATTTGAAGAATCAATCGATAAAATCTCAAACGTTTTTAACATTTATACTCAATGTAACATTAGTGGATTTTAATGGAAATGCTCGTAGATTATGGGCACACATTTGTGTGTCTCATATAGTCTCACACTTTCGGGAAAGATTTTACACCATTCAATGAGTAACCTTTTCTTTCATAATAAAAACTTTTCACGTTAACAAATTCACACAAATTTCAAAGGGAAATGCAAAACATAATGACACCATAAAATCCCGTAATATGAGTAATATTTTATGCAAATGTGTATTTGAGATGAATTAAAAGGGGAAATATGTACGAAAGTGTACTCGTCAAACGCGGGTAATGAAGTATTTTGAGTTCTTTTACATAAGCTAACTTCTAGTAAAGATAATTGACAGAATCAACTAGCTTGCACTTCGTTTTCTTCATAGAATTAACGACTTCTCCAAAGCGTCATTTGATTGGATAGCTTTCGCGGGATAATATCGTTAAAAAGGGTGGATAGCATACATTCACGCTCATGATGAATGAACAAGTTTCAAAATTATCAAGTTTATAATTAAAGCCCTCAACCTAGGCGTCGCATGTAACTTCCTCCACTACTTACAATTCGTCAAGTACTGTTTGCGCAAAGAAAATACATTATGTCATCGTGGGTTTAATTACATATTATTAACGGAGTAATAGGCGTCAAAACATTTCATGGCATCACGTCAGTACTTAGAAAAACGTTTGGAAATCTGCCTCTCACGAGCCAAAGTTTTGAGAACGTGCGTGAAACTGGGAGGTAAAATAAGAAATATTGATAAGTTAGTAATCATTTTGCGAAAGAAAGTTTATAATAAGTAAATTAAGAATCCAATTACTGGTTCTGAGTATGACTTGTGTCTAAATTAAAAGCAACTAGACATGTATCGGAAGTATACAAACTTTTCTATCAAATGCCAGGGCATTGCTCGTCCTGATTCTTTGCTGTAAACATCTTTCGAAAAACAGTGAGACTTTTCTACGATGTAGTTCAATGGTTAGAGCGGCTGCTCGGAAAGTATAAGATCCAGGCTCGTAAGAATCACATCTTTTTACTCTTTGGGCAATGAGATCAATTTTTATGTGAAGTTTCACGTTTGGATTTTCACCCCATCATTAAGGTAACTGATGTCACAGCTTAACATAGAATTAATTTTGTGCTCACTCATTTGTAAAGATAGGAAAATATATTTCAGACTCTGAAATAATTTCTGAATAATTGTCGCGAGAGAATAGTAAGACTTTTTCGTCTTTTGCTTTAGCGAATCCAACATCTCAACTTGGAACGTCGCAGGCATATGCCCGTGGAATAACATCTTTCCCTCCTTCTAGAAACTCCCCTCCATATCTCTGTATCTTCACGCTACTTCCTCCTCTCCCTCCATCGCAAAAATCCTATCTGGCCCATTAGGAGGGAAAATACGCCCCCATCCTAAGGTCAGACGCCGATGCATGCGCTGCATTAGCCTCTTGCGGAGAAGCTCTTCCTGTTATAGGAAACCGGAGAAGAACACCCCCTCGTCATCAATGAAGTGTAGAAACGAATGAAGCAGAGGGAAGGGGGTCATCGTCGCGAATCGGTGGGGCGGAAGGCAGAGATTTTGGAAGGGGTGAGAGCTAAGCTCAGCACTTTGGTCCCGCAAGTACACCTCATCCCTCACTTCTTATCTCATTCCCTCCTTTTATTACTGTCCACCATTCGGCAGACCGTATGTCATGCCCTTTTTAATCTCCTAATCGCTGCTTTCCCCTGCCCCGTTTCTATATTTCTACCTGACCCGAGTTATCTCTCCGATTTCTCCAAATCGCATTCGTTTCTGTCTGAATTCTGCTGAATTTTACCACGTGAGGATCCGGCGCAAGTTTCTGGAGGGAGGTCGTAACCGCGCTGGAGGAGTCAACGAAAATATGTTTTCTGCCGTCAGATCATACCTCTATCGTTTGAAGGATGGATGGGCTGGTAGATTTGGCGAAAACTGCTTCAAGTTCCGTTACGTGAACCTTTTGGAGTGACTAAGCAACGAGATTACAGTTTGCGCGCTCGGCTCTTGAATTTGTTTTGAAAGTCCTTTACTTGTGAAATCTATATAGAAAATCCGCGCCACCTCTCGTTCTTACAGCTTACGATGTATTCATGAAATAACTGAAGTTTGAATGTAATCGTTCCCTAATTGTTAAAACCACACGAAATCTATAAATGTTAGAACTTTTCTACTACATATAAGATTCCTTTTTCTTAGGAAAGATGGCAAAGAAACAAAACTTCGTAAGTTCCACAGCAGACGGTCTACTGTGGAAAATACGAAGTTTTGTTTCTTTGCCTTCTTGGTATGGCGTTCCATGAAGTACAGACACTGCATATTAATTTTAATCCTTTTAATGTCAATTAATAAGCTGAGTTACAGGGAACCGTCAACTTGTCATAGCTACGCGCTCTATTCCCCGGAAGAACATAGAAATGCACGACGATTGATTTTTTATTGACTGATAATCGTAACGGAAACGTCCTACGCATCTCAGCTGTCATAGCTTAACTTCCCTACGAGGAAATGAGAGTTTATATCATTATCTCAAGAATTATTCTTGTCCTCCCCCGTTTACTCTATCGTCTTACAACTTGGAAAATCACGTTTTCCTCCGTGTACAGCAGAGCGGAAATTCATACTCCAATCTCGATCTCGTTGTTCCAGATTTTTGTCGTGTTGATCTCGTTCCAGATTTTAGAAATTCATAATAAACCGTAGAAGTCAAGACCGTCATTTAACTTAGATTATGACCTTTTTCAAATCGAATTTAGTTGTTCCAGACGAATGCCATCCGGAGATGGGCATTTCAAGCAACTTCCCATTTCCTCATGCGTATCCCGAAATTTTACGGCTGGATTACTTTTATCACATGAAGGAGGGAATATCGGAATATAAAATGATCGAATAATCTGATTTTGAACCACACGAAGCGATCGAAATGGATAAGTTCTTAATATAGTCGCAATAACGAATAAGTGTTCATTTGAATTGTTGTATTATAGAACAACTACTTCAGAATAATTAAATGGAAGATTGACAAATTGAGTAAAGGTTAAATTTCATGGAAATTTCTAGGTACTTTTCCATCATTTTAATGGTAATAATCTCTTTCACTCTCTTGTCAGAGAAAATTAAAATAATTGAGAAATAACAGCCATTAGGGATTCATTTTAGGTATATATTGGAATTCACCGCCTAATTTTTCATTAAGGTCAAAGTATGATCATATGTTACCATGGCTTAACTTGGAATGTTTTCTCGTCGGTTACGAAAAAGTAAAAGGAATACTTGACGTAGATAATCTGCAAAAAACTTACACGAGATGAGAAAGGAGAATATTTTCATATAACGTTCAACATCACGAAAAGGTTTAATATTTCGATAAATAGGGCAGAACTATTATTTTCATGACAGTAATAGTAAAAGAAAAATATTATTTTTATTTTTATCTCTGAGGAATGATCTGTATAAAAATTCTCCACTGTTGCTTAATTAGGGCCTAAATATGTGGGAAGAAATAAACCTAATTATTCTCGAAGGGATCATGCCAAAAATGCTTTGGCATGCGTCGAACGATCCATAAAAATCCCAAACCACCATGGTTATTCAAACCAGATTTTGGACGAGCATACTTCTACAGAATGCGAACGCATCAAGAAAAATATATCCAAACGACTTATTTCCCGAATCGATCGGAAGATATTTCACATCCTCGGGAAAAAATGCGGCAGTAATATATGAAGGACCCAACACCGACATCGCAGCTAAAGGATTTATTCCTTCTTTTATACCCCTCGTTTAACCACCCTCACCCTCACGGCCCTTAAAACCCTCCCACAAACACCATAACCAACTACTGCGGAAGAGGAAGAATGCCGAGGATTCCGCGGTGAGGATTGAGGACCATTTTTTCCACGGAAGGTCACTTTAAGGAAGTTAAGGATGAGGAAGGGGTTGAAGAGAAGCCAGAGAGGGATGAGCAGTTATTGGGCATTTTATTCCCCTGCCAGTCAGCCTCTGGCAGCAAATTGAACGCTGGTGTGATTTGGGAGAAACAGCAGTGATCGGTCGATGATGTCCAACAACGGTTAGGAACGCTTGATCGGGCATTGGTATTTTCAGGGGAAGGGTCGTTGCGAGAGGGTGAGAACGGCAAGGGGTGGAATCCGGAGAAGGGTAGCGACAATGGCAACAGCCCAGTTGTCTTCTTCCACGAAGCTCCTCCCTAACCTTATCAATTTTTCTTCCGGTTCATGAAGCGAGGGAGAAGGGTGGGGAAAAGGAGGGATGGAAATGGATAAGGGGTTGGAAATGAATGAAGGATTGAGAAGGAACAAGGGAATGTTGAAGAAGCACTTTTTTGGAACGAAATACTTCTCTAGGAGATATCCCCCGCAGTACTTTTTTTTCCGGAAGACTGTCAATTGAGATGCAAAACGCATGAAGCCTTCGTAAAAGGGAAAAGAGGAAAGCTAACAACATCCTGATTAGTAATTTATTCTACGACTGAGTTTAGGCACTGATATTATCAAGTCGTGAAACGTAACATGTTGGAAAAGTATTCATTTATGCGAGGTTGGACCCTTCATTTAATAGTTTTCGGAGATTATATCCAAAGTTTCGTTACGCTGTTTTGGGGGACATCTCTACCAAGGATTGCCTTGATGAGGGTGTTTGGTGTTGCTGATAGTATAGCGGAGATAAGTGAAATAAGGATTGCCCGGTCGCCCTGTACCAACGACCTTAGTCTCAAAGATAATAATCGCTAATGATTTTCGAGTGATGGCTTCTTTTCAAGTAATGAACGTACTCGTACCTACCCCAACTCATAGGAACAATGTTAAATTTTTCTTTCTGTAATGTTTGTGTTCTCAAACCCACGCTACTTGAAATTTCGAGCAATTGTATTTTACCGCAGCGAAAGCTACCGTACTATAGTTTAAAGTACGATGATGCTACGTAATAGAAATAGATACTACTTTGCATCTTATCTTAAAATATGAATACTACTATAGTTGAGTACTCTTTTGGCGGCCATGTTGACACTACTGTTAGTTTTACCCTCATAGCCATTACCCAGATGTAATACCATTTCTATAATATCTAAAATTTTGTTTCTCTAAAATGTTTTCTCAGAGATTTGAATCGAGAATAAATAGATGGTCGAATATTTTGTTATAGAAAATAGTATATAACGTGGTTCGGTCCCTTTACGAAAGATCGAAAGAGCAGACAATTAATATTACTAATGCATCAACAAAAATTCAAAGTTATTCTCTAATTATTAGTAGCAATAAATTATCGTCTAATTTTAATAATTCGTCAACACTGTGTAAAAAATTCATAAGTAGCCCATCTAGCAAAGGATTAGCATAAAGTTAGCAAGACGTCTTTGGAGTTGATATAGTGGAGTGTAAATTAATTGTGGATAGCAGTAGATATTGTCTGAATTCAAGCTATTTGAAATTTCAATTGAAATAAATTCATACCTCAAAATTATTTCTAGAGCTACCGAAGATGATTAAAAAGTGTCTCGATGTAATGTTTTCTATAAAATGACAAAAGTAAAAACAAGCTACAACATGTACAACAATTCTAAGCCCAACAGTAGGCTACTGGGTTTCAATTTATTTCCATCGTGACAGAATGCCGCCAAAAAACACTGGTGCAGACTACTCGGAACTTACCTCTCGTCGCAGGCGCAGTGCATGACGGTAGAGGCGCGCCAATTGAACACACCGAATTTCCTTTCCATCGCGTTGATGTAAACGGGGCAAGAATCGTGGTGTCGGCAACAGCGATCGGCAGAGCCGAATCCGCCGAGCTGATTATACCTCTCGGCGGTGCCTCCCTTACCGCACCATTTAGTGCCGGGAATCCGCATCACGTCCAGCACCTCCCGCTTCCGCCTGTGTCGTCAGGGTTCGGGTTCAGGATTTGCATGCGTGTGCAATCGAGTCGAATTGATCGAGAAGGAATTTCGGTCGGTAGGTGAGATCGGTAAAGGTTTGAATGTGTGGGTGGGTTTTGTGAGGGAGAGGAAAAAACGGAGAAGCAACAAGGATCTTGATTAGTGATCATTTTCCAACAGGGTGGATTATCCCGGAGCACGAGTCGGTGCCGATTTGGACTGGGAAATGATGGTTAAAATGTCTGATTATAGTCGGAGACAATGTAATGAGGGAAATGTACGGAGGTTAACTTTTTAAGGATCTTAAGCTGTCGAAGTGGAAGTGTATGTGAGCTACGTATTTAGTAAACTGTCGAGAGCAGTTGCTGAATGAAGTATCATCGATTCTTTAGTCTAACGTACTTATTACAGTTTGGGACAATGTTTTCGATAACGCCATGGGAAAATCTGATTTAACGTCAAGTATCGATATGCCCTATTTTCCTTTTCTATCGTGTACAGCAAATGTCCAGCTTTTCTGTATCGTCTTTCAATGACAATAGAGTAGAATTTATAGTCGAGTTTGATACATATATTGCCCTGAATTTTCTGTTTGTCTGAACCAATCGATGACGCACTTTAATTATCGATGCGGTTTCGTAAAACTCGGTCTTTCCAGAAATTCTGCTTTCGTTCAATTCTTGACCCTGGAAAAGTATCGTATAATCCAGGAATCTGGGAAGTTTTACGTTCCGATCCCTTTCAGGTCACGCACCTCTCGTCACAGCCACAGTGGCTGATAGTAAATGGCCGAGCATTGAGGAGTCCATGTCTCGTCTCGAAGCCTGGGATGAGTGCAGGACAATGATCGTGGTTTCTGCAGCACCTGTCCGCCGATCCGTGCCCTCCTAGATCATTGTAGCTCCTTGCAGATGTTCCTGCTCCACACCAATAAGTCCCTGGAGCGACGAAGGGCTTCTGTTTCGGGTAAGTGGACCTCTTTTGTCTGTTGGGGCTGGGTGGGCTGGGTGTGGCCTCGCTCTCATACCTGTAATTTTTGTCCGTCGTCCGGTGAAACCCATCAAAGAATTTTTCAATTTTTTTGTCAGTATCTCTCATGTCGTGAAGATAAGCATCAACGTTTACGATTTGAAGGTGTCGTTTCGCGACTGACCTCGGGAACGAAATCTTACGTTTCGATTTCCCTCGTTCAGGTTTCGTTAGTCTTTGTCGGATTCTAGTATTGACTGCGAAAATCTGTCTAGAAAAGTAACCGTAACAACTATAGGCGTAACATACATATGCACAACTTGGACAAGAGCAGTTAGTTAACTGGTAGATAATAATAAAAAGTGCTTTACTTTTAGGAATTTGATCTCACTTGGAAATAACACCGAAGAAACTTATGCAAGTTAAATATTTTCCGGATTCTCTCAATTACTGCTATAGAAGAAATGGAACTGGGTGCATTTGTCGAATTTTTTTACTCCATTAACTTCAGTTTAAGATAAATTTAAGATAAGGAATCTGTTATTTATTGAATGATTATTTGCGTTCCATTTTAAATAGAAAACTAATTTAATTTAAGTAATCGCATTAATTTTCTGTAGCGCTACAGATAATTAATTGGTGGAAGGTAATTTACATTAAAAATGAAAATAATTTGAGGCATAATTAGCACCTTAATTATTATGAAGCGAACCGAGGAAGGTTTTTATTCTCATTTTTAAGTCTTTTATATTTTTATTAAACTGTTAAGTATATGGCTGCGTGCCGTAAAATTTGATTTTTTATCAATAAAACCAAATTGCTTTTTGACATTTTACGGCGGCTAATTTTATGATAGAGAAATATTGACAAAAAAATAATTACAAAAGAAAAAAATGAAAATAAATAATAATTTTACTACTTATAACACTATTAACTAATATTACTCTCAACTAAAAAATAATAACTAAAATTAAACACAAGCATTCACTCAGAAAATAGCCTACGGTTTTCAAACGAATTAGTAAATGGGTACTGGATTTATTGAAGGTTCAAGTTATATGTTTGGGGAAATGTATAGAGAAGGAAGAAATTTTGTGTACATAGTACGATCACAAGACATTACATAGACAATGAGAAAAAGCAGTATTGACTTTTCTGAAAACTTAAATGCGCCTCTATTTGATTAGAAAATCATTTCGAACAGGCCGTGAACAAACTAAAAGCAAGAATTGTTACATGCATGCGATGCAAAATTACCTGTGTATAACTACTTCTCTGCTGAGATTTATTCCGAGAATTATTTGTCGATCATATTGCTCTGGCATGCATCGCATAACCAAAGGTGCGATAGAATCCGACTAGTAATGGAATCCTTCTTCGGTAAGTATTAATTACGTAATTAAAATTTCTAATTGAAGCTGTACATTTACATAGAGAATAAACAAAAATCACGACTGAACTCAAAAATAATCTTAAGTCATAAACGAAGCTTAGAATCTTTTCAAGCATATGTGTACTTAGAAAGGCGTTTACGTAACTTCAATATCAAATAAAAATAAAGTAGGTCACGCTTTATTTCTCAAACTCTCGCATAGGCTTGAAGAAAATGTTATAACTAATAACTTCCAGGGTAAGTTCTTAATGCAAATAGCTCGGAAGAAATCAGAGTATATTGATAGAGTATCTTGGAATCTCAAAGTGTCTCTTGAGAGGATTACAAAAAACTTAACACAATACTGAGTTTTAATCTTCCACGATCTAGGTTTCAACGCTTAGCACAATCGTCAGGTTAAAGTAGATTAACGTTCTGTGGTATCGTGTAAAAGTTTTTTCTACTCCTCTCTCATCATGGAGAGCTACCACGAAGTTGAGATCGAAACTGTGGATATTATTTCTTTCGAGAAGAACCTAAAATATGTTTTACTCGTTGTTCATCAGGCTTCGATAGTTTCCTATTCGTGTTTAAATATTTCTCTCGTATTTAAATATTTAACTCTGTTGGTTCCTGTTAGTCAATCATTAATGCAACTAAATTCTTACCATATCTTGAACTCATTATGTGAGATTTTACTTTTGAGTGTTTTTGAATGTTGCAATTTTCATTTAGCCATGAATTTGAATGCTTCACTTTATGACACACTAAATTTATCTTATATCTCCTGTATATTATATTCTCCTGTTTTCTTACTTTTAGTATTACCAATTCGACTTAGGTTCACCGTAAAAAGCTAGAAAATAAGTACGGCAGCATGAGAATTATTTCAATTCTACTTTCTCTACAAATATAGGGCACCAGAAAAAAAATCGCAAAGGAACATTAAGCGATATTTTAAAGCGAAATAGCGCAAGCAAATAAGCTGAGAAATAACTAAAAGTGATAAATATTAAACATGGAATTCGGAGTGGACTATATTATAATATTACTATACTGATTTTTAATGACAGCATTTTATTTAAATATAATCTTTTAAAGATAATTAATTTATTACAAAAAGTTCAGTGTATAGAGATTCTTCGCGAATTCGATAATTAATTTTATATGAAAAATATCTCTTCGATGATTTTCACTGCCTAAATATATTGTGAAAGAGTTGCCAGATTTCATATTTGTGCTAGATGCAGTCCGCCTGACGTTGATTATTAGAATCATTAATCTTGAGTAGTTTTCCGTGAAAGATATTTTTCTATTCGAGATGTTTTTATTAGGTGAAATCGAACACTTTTCCGTTCCGAATCGTCAGTACTACTAACAAGTGCGTAGTTAGTCAAGTGTCAAGTCTTCAGCGATCTCGTTATCCTCCCGCAGGCGTCTTCCTTGTTATCATTTTAGAATTTCCTTGCATTAGCGTAGAGTGACTTCTAAGTCTTGAAGCAGTGATGTAGTTATGAGTAGACACATAATGTTGTTCGATTGTTAAGGATTGCTGATGAAATCGACCGTTTCCCTCCAGCAAACTTCGACACATGCCAAGGACTAGAACATGCTAACCACTAGATTCATCTAACTACATCCGTTTCCTCTTTCCAATCGGTGATGAGACTCGTGCTTTGGGAATTCAAATCATTTTAATACTAAATTATTTCACAAACTCCTTAACCATATTATTATAAGCATTGAAGAAATCTAAAGAAAACAAGCAACTAAACCAAGAAGTGTTTCGTATTACTTTTATACAGAATCCATTGCCGAGTCAGTAAAAGCCAAAATTAAATGTATCAAAATATTTTCTTCTTTAAAATCATCGCCAAGTGAGTGTAGAACCAATAAACAAAAAGCAAGAGGGTTTACATTATATTACAGACTAATAGCTTTATGTTGAAGTATTCAAAGTAAAATATTTTTAATTGTTGAGTGAAAACTCGCAAGTAAAAATTAAGAAACAAGAATGGTAAAACCAACACCTTTTAATTTTCTATTAGTATAAAAATTATGTTATTTCGAAGAATACAATAATCGTAAGGTGACGGCACATGTGAAAACAAAAATGCCATCATATTTGGGCAACTATTGACGCATTTTGTAACATTTTAAACGCAATAGCTGATTTCAACCGCCACTCCCCTAAATATTTTCTTACGTTATAATTGGCCTTTAAAATGTAAAATGATATCTTTCGAAGTAGAATCAGAATGAATTTTTCATATCGAGCTAGTTCGTTTGGAGTCTCTTACTGCGTAGTATGGCGACCATTCGCGTCGTATCTTTCCGCTTCTAATAGATCTCGTTGACTACCGTAAATTGACGTAGCGCCATCGAGTCATCGATTGACAACCGCAAATCAGTCCGAGGACACCACTGATGGACCAAAATAGAAAAATAGAGCGAGACGCAAATCCACGTAAACAAAGCTCGCTCGGAAAAAAATTCCTCCAGTTCGAGGCAGTTTCGAAAGACGCGGCGTCAACTCCGCTGCCCATTCATAAGACAAAAAAGAAAAACTCGGAGAGGAGGAAGAGAAAAAAAACACCCGCGCGACACGGGATGAAATGAGTAAATAAGATTTTTCTCCCGCTCTTGCCGGCGACGGAGCTCCCGGAAATTCTTTTACAAGAATAAGGCGTTTCCCTCGGGAAGGTTGGAGAGAGAATACGGCAAAAAGAACCACACGGGAGTGGACACTCGTGCCGAAATCCGTGCCATTTACACGCCCAGATGAGAAGATATACGCACTAGCTCCCGCATCCTCCTCCCGAGTCTACTGGAATTGGAGGCGATATCCTTGGACCTTCAAGAAATCCCAAACCGGAGCCCCTTCGAACTACTTAGGATTTTCTCCCCGAACACCCTCAGTCGCCGCCCCCTTCCGAAACGGGGTGGAGAAGAAATGCCACCTCCAGGCTTGGAGACAGACAGCGCTCTTTTATTTATGGCGTCTGCGGCCGGAATCGTACTTTTAATATTATCAATTTTTTCTCCGCGAGGTGCTACCCTCACCCCACCCCCATACCCTCTAGGATTTTGGCTCCGTTCCATAAGAATACTTCGCCGCTAAGGAAAGTACAGCGAACTATGTTCCCTTTTGAGTAACGTTGATTCAGCACAAGGTGGAAATTGTAACAGGACATTTTCCGGTGAACCTGAATTATCGCCCACGTCGGCAGTGAATCGCAAAATGTACCCGAAATGTCTTTTCTAGCTATAAATACTGCAATCCTCATCGGAATGTGGACGAAGGACTTTGAAATTAACGAATTTACAATCACGCAGTTTTGGTTGGTAATTACGATATCGTTTGATTTTTATGAATGCATACCGCTAGATCTCAAAAATCAGGATGAATAATATGAATATGTTCAAGCCTAACTTTGTAGAATTCAACACACATCTTGAGAGAAAGGATGCTAATTGTTAATAATTTCCACAGTAGGTTTATTAATCGATTAGTTTCGTTAATGGCTTTAAATTTCTAAATTGCTAAGCATCCTTTCTTTCAACATGAATCAGGAGGAAGGAAATAAAATCATATGTTATCGAATTTAATTACTTTGTTCTGGTTGAATAATTATAACCTTCTTCTGAAACCTAACAATTTTCATTTTAATTAAATTTTAATAGTTTTAGGCTTGTGAAATAAACAGTCTAGTTTATTCTCTTAATTTTAATTACTTGAGATAAGCATTTTCGCGCATAATTGTTTCATAATTCGCCAATTTACTTATTATATACCATTCGAGTAAGTTATTTCATAAAACAGTAATATTTTGTAAGGATTTTTACTTTTAATAATCTTTATATTTTTCCATCTTTTCGCGAAGTCTGTTAGAATATTCACTTGAAAGTATTACCTTAGTTTCCAGTTCTTTGTCATTTCTAGCCATTTCAAGCTACGATACTAAATGCAATATCGATAATTTCGGTTAAGTATATAAGTAATAAGTGTTACATCGGGATTCAATTTATCGACTTTGGCTTCGATCCAAAGAAATCAATTTTTATAGAAGAAAGACTCGACTATCGAGATAACAGTTTTCATCCTTTTTTTGCTTCCTATTCAGTTATTTGTTTAATATTTCAGTGACTCGCTGATACAGATAAATACATTAATTGTATACAATCCTACATTTGTAATATCTGCGCTAATTTCTATCTTAGCTTTTCTTTCCTTAGCAAAAACCTCAATAATCTAATTCAGGGTAGCCATGGGTAGCTTTACGATCTTATAGTATCTTCAAATACGCGTTATTGACAGATAAGTTTCTTAAAACGAACTCACCATTAATAGTTATAGTATCGTCTTTCGATTGATCGAATAATTATGACTTCCAATGCATTCTAATTATAACGCAGATTAATTTAATAATTAGTGTTATCCTTGATGCCAAAGTAATAAGCCTCTTATTGAAGCATCGTATGAGCACCTAAAGACCTACTAGAAATGAAATCGATATTCGAAGGCGTGACTTCGTGGAAAGACATTGCAAAATGAAAAAAACTTCCTACTTTTCTTTATCTTCATATTTTCTTTTTTTTTCGTATCTTCAGGCCTGAAGATGTAAGTATGCTTACGAAACCGGTCGCGAACTAAAGTCCATGAAGAAAAGTTCAAATTTTTTTCATTCCACCTTATTGAAAGTTTTGTTTTATTTGTTATTTATTATCCAAATGCTTTACTACAGGCAAAATACACCGATAAACCCATGATGGAACTAGCTCATCCTCTTGAAAGTATTAGTTAGAAAAGAATATCGTTAGCACAGTAAATACCCAAGGTTTCCAGGAGAAAGAAATATTAGCGTAGGATAATGGATTTGTTAAAAAAGTCTAATCTATTCAAGATGAACATGCAAAAGGACACATTGACACTTGACATAGTGAACAGGTGTTGTAGTCGACACCAAAGACGGAGGAACCATGACAGAAAAAAAAGAGGAAAGAAACCCAAGAAAGTACGAAGACTCACGAATTTTCAAAGGGAAAGAAGACGATAGGAAATGAAGGAAAGCGCTTCGAGATCCTGCAGATCCGCACAATTTCATTATAAATTTTAATTATTGAGAAGAATATCCTCGAAATTAAAAAAAATCCCATTCCATAAAGAGGGATGAATAATAATCACTCTTATTGCCGAATGTTTACCGCAAGATCGGAGTGATCATGAATTCTATAGAAAATAAGAACTGAATATCAAAAAACGAACCAGCGAAAAGTGTGTGCGGAGCTACAAGAGTCGATGATTTGAAGGGACCAGTCTTTTTCCAACCATTTACCACTCTAGAGTATGGAATATTTTTCTAAGCGTTTATGAAATAATGAAGCTAACCTGAAGAGTTTTTTCTCCGCCTCCTCAACTTCCGCCGCGACTTTAGGGGAAGCGTTCTTCCTCAGCATTGCCTTGAGTTTCTTGTGGTTATCTCGGCACTGTTTCCTCAACAGCGGAAAGTTCAGCCACTCCGCCACGTCCCTTGGCAACTTGGCCGCTGAATTCTCTCCTTCTAAGGACAGAAATGTGACGTTGCGGTATCCTGAGGGTTTGAAGGAGCCATCAAAGTCGGGATCGAAGGCAGCTTCCGTGGTAGGTCCTCCGTTAGACGCGGCGGCGATGGCGTCTTCCACTTCCCTCCTAAACTTCTCCAAGAACTTTTCCGACGTGTGCCTCTTCCTTACGTACTCACAATCTGCTAAAGTATCGCCATCGCCGGCGTAAATAAGTTGTAAAAAGTGAGCACCATCTGTTAGCTCTCGCAGTATAGGACCAATAGGCCTGAAAGGAAAGTAGAGAGGCATATGGTTATTACATTACATAGAAACAATCACACAACAAGAATTTAATATGCAATATAAAGATACTATTGAGATACATATCCAATATACTATTCTTTATTGATAATAAATTATATTGCGTCCTACGAGAACATACTGGGAAAATCCATCATTCTATCGCATGAAGGAGATCCTTCTAAGATGACTGGCTTCGATACTGAATTCCTAAATACTTGCGGCAAATTTATTACCCGTAATATTGCTGCGGGGCATCGGTATGTATGAAATGCAATCCTTCGGAATACAACGCGTAAATCTCTTCAACTCTCGCGAATATTTGGATATCGTTTTGAATGTCTGTCAGCAATGCATTCTTTTCTGTGACGTATGCCCTGAATTTAGTGTGCGAGAAACCGGAGATTTTGACGAACAGAAAAAATGAAATAAAAGCGTCTTAGTATGTATTTATCTGTCTCTCGGTTTATTTTAACGCTTTTAGTTTCAGCTCAATTCCTTTTATGAAAAAAATGACTTGCTGCTTTAGTTGTCTTCGGCATCGCGCACAAATCACAATTCTTCTTCAGCAAAATGTCGATCCTTGGATTATAACAGTTAAAAGTACATACTCTCGCTTATTCAAAGGCAATATCCGACAAACTATAAATAAAATCGGGCAATAATATTGCTGTCCAATTTTAAGGCGGATTATCATCAAAGGTCGTCGATGCTGCCAAAATCTAACGCAGAATTTATTAGAAAGGAAGGAGAATGGTGACTGTATTCTAGTCGCTGAGATTAAATCGGACGTGTATTACCCATAACAACGGTCTTAACGATTTTTCAAACAGATTGTTTGTTGGACCAAGCCTTGAAACCCGTCCATGAATCAGCGAAGAATAGATAGGTGTTTGGAGTGGAAATGGCTTTGGAACTCTCTTTAGAAGCCGTGCGCTAGATGTTGCGTAATATTGGTGCGATCTCTTTGGCCGATAATAAAACAAAACATGGTTCAATGTGTCCATATTCAGTTAATGACCTGCAAATACCTAAGGGTATGTAACTTTCGGCGGTAAACTCAAGTAAGTTTTTAAAAACCGATTCAACTGATATTTTCCTGTTAACCCAGGTCTCAATTCAAAGGCTGGATAGGAATTCCAATTTCAGTCTCATTTATTGCATTTTTCATCCCTATCTTGCTTACCTAGCGTAGCTATGAGTAGTACATACAACATTAGCGCCGCGTTTCATATTCTTTTTTTGCTTAGTCCTTAAACACGACTTCAAGGAGCTGTATTCTTTCCCTATTTCTACAACCTCTCTCTCTGCCTTTAGGTATACTTCAAAATTTATCGCATTGCTTGATTTTGTGGGACGTGAGACTCCTTTCAGTGATATCCGATGAAGTCATCCGTCTGCCCGTCAATCTAGTCTTTTGTACTCGCTTGTCTGTCTTCAGAGGAGTATGTACCTCTGCCTATACCCATATAATTCAGAATGGACTACATGATATTGTACTGATTCCCTTATTTTCCATGATAATCATGCTCTAAAATCCAATCACTAAACTAAATGTTTTTCTGTATCGTATTCATTGTCATCCGATCCGCTTGTGGCTCTCTTGAGCTAGGCAATTATCAAAATAATTTTCAATTTTTGTTTCTATTATATAATCTCAACAGTGTATTTTTAATCTTATTCTCATCGATAACAAAGTATTTGGATAATTACCATATCCCTCTTCCACGGTTCTCCGGATCTAGAGTATATAGACGTTACGGATTTCCGCAGTTTGTCCGAATTTTATTAAAATCTCCCGGAACCCGTCCCGAGAAGCTTTTGGTCCGATTTTGAGCCAGATTTATCTTCTACGACGTACTAAACGTCCCAGATTCATGCCATTGGGCTCTGCACACCGTGTCCATTGAAAAACGCTAAACCATCCAAATCGAAACAAAAGCGCCATAAACAAGCGATATTGACGCTCTCACGGGGTCACCGAGATATTTCTCCGCCACTCCCTCCGCGTTAAAACAGCCCACAGCATCCTCCACGATCCCCCCCACACATTCCCCCGTGCACTTGAGAATTCAAAAGCCTCCCATTGTGCCTCTCAAACGTCTCTCTCTTCGCTTCCCCTTCCCTTTTGACCCCGAGCAACCTCAAATCCAACCACCGCCAGTATCCAGCGGGGAAAACCCGGCGAAGACCTCTTCATCGCCCCGCGCGGATAGAATAGCATCCCCCGCTTCGCGCCCTCCCCTCTTCCAACACTTTCTCTCCTCGAGGGGGTCAAGAAAGGACGCTTATTGATATCGGAAACAAGTAGAAGAAACAACCGGAATGTTAGCGTAGATAAAGGGGGCGTGTTTTAAGGGATGGGATGCGAAGGTCTCCGGGTGACTTGAAAGAAACCAGTGCCTCCTTTTATGCTGGGGGCGGATTTGAGGAGGTAGGGATAGAGGTCTCAAAAAAGGACCGCCATTCAAGGTTCGAGTGTGGCACTCGAAACGTGGTGTAATTACGCGTGCGTCGAAGGGGGAATTACTCATACTGCGGCTTCATTGTTGGATTTTGGCAGCCGCGAACAAGTACACCAACGGTCATTCGTACGATCCTTCTGGCATCAAGAGGATTATTTAATATTTTACGATGAAAATTTCCTTATTCCGACTGTTAACCGTAATTTTTGGTAGAAAAGAATACTGAATCACTAAAAATATTTTCGATTGCGCTATATAAGGGTAAATTTTATCCATTCTAAGGAAGTAGACAGTATAACCGAAGGATAAACCGAAGAGAAATAGTCTATAAAGCCAGTGCTAGAGATAGAAAGAAATGATTCCTTCTGTTCCTAATAGTTTTGTCTCACAAGTCTGTCGTTACGGTTCCTTGGGGTATCTCCGTAGGAAACGAAATGTACTGAACCTCTTGGAAACTTTTTTGATAACTTTTGGAGTTTCTTTCCCCATTTGCGGAATATAAATATTAGTAAATTTGTTCTCAGATAATGTAATTTTTCAGTAAGTTTTATGCTTATGAATAGATGCTCTAAAAGCCTATTACCACTGAGCATTAGCTAATCATATTTTTACGACCGCTTTGTGAGGCTGATTAGATGCTTTACCTTCTTACGTTAAAGGTGAACCATGCGTAATCTGTTGCATCATATATAATATTATGAAATAAAAATACAAAAGCATATTTCAAACAACTATCAATTTAAAATTAGTTTATCTCCCAGCTATCTTTAACTAAATAATTAACTTCGAATGCAGTTTATTTGTTCAGAGCGTGATCATTAGCATGCTTTTCGATTTAAATCTCTCTCAAGAAGCCGTTGGAATGCGAAACAGAGAATACCGTATCAGACAAACATGAAAGCTAACGTAGTAAAGCGATTAGGAAAAAAGTGGACTTAAAAAATAACCTCTTAACTTAGCATAGCATCACGTATTACTGTCGGAATTCCAAGAAGCACGGTAAATTCTAATAGAGACTGAAATTACTTCATGAATATATTTAAGAGAAACCAAGCTGTCATGGAAAATTTCCTATGAGAAACAGGTGGCTATTCCAATCACGACAATTTGACGCAATTTAACTATATTTTATTCTATTAGAATGGGAATTGCCATGGAATATGAAATACTCATGCTTCTGAAATGCAGTCTGCTAATAATTTTGTGAATGTAAAAAAAAAACTTTTAAGATTTGGAGTTCTATTATGAAACGCTGAATAACTAAAAGATAGTTCAAGTTTGTCTCAATTTGTCACATTCCTATTACATCGACCGTTTATTGCAGATGCACAAAAAATGTAGTTATATGAAACTTATAGTTTATAATAAAAATGTGTTTTTGGTGGAGTATAATGAATTTTGTTACGAGACTCTTGGTGCTGGGGTTTTTCACACATTATATTCGAACCTATTGACGAATGTCCCTCAATTATCAATCGTTCTCAGCAATTAATAATGTTGATGCACTCGAAACCTTGGTAAGATATTGTTTCAATTATAAAGTATCAGATATAATGCCTCTGCTTCCACAAATTCGAAATTTTTATTCCCAGGGTCGTATCCGACTTCCATTAGCCCATGTCAAAGGATGAGGCCCGATACCGTTGGGGCACAGCGTAGGTACGGCACAGCGGGAGACGTAATCCTTCAACTCTTCCACTATTATTTTGTACTTAAAAAATAATACGGTGAAGGTCCTTACCATTAAATTATAAAAACAACTCAGCTCAAGGTCGTAATTCGTGGTTTTGCTTTCTATTATCTTCATACGCCGATTAAAATAACTTAATCGGTGCAATTTCCATAAGCGGGATGCTCCAGAATTTAAATGGAACGCGTTTCCTTGAAAAACAGCGCATCCGCAAAGTAATGCGTCAGCGGATGCTAGGCGCTGAAATAAAACAATAGAAAAGAGGGGGATTATTTATTTTTTGCGGCGCCTCTTGCCACTCGCCTCGCTGATCAACGTCTTCCCCACGTCATTTCCAGTCACTGTCATTTTCGCGTGCGTGAGTGCGTGCGCGAGCACGATAGAGACAGAGTCACGTCAGAATTTGGAAGGGCGCTTAAACTCATTACCATTCGGAGGCCCCGCAAAACCCTTCCAGCCACACCATTCTGCTTACCTCGGGTAACCCTGTAGCGCCCTCTGCCGTGTTTTTCTCACGCCCTTCCTTACGCTCTTCTAGCAGATTAGAGTTTAGTCTCTCGGGCGAATGTAATGCTCTAAGCGTGTCAAAAGACGAAATTCATCATTAGCGTGAGGAGGAAAAGGTATCCAAAGGACAAGAGGTGATCGCTGGTTGGGTGTCACGTGCAATGGCATACCGGTGATGCATCCAGGGTCCTTCACATATGAACTTCATTTTGTGTCCAAAATAGATTAATTCTTCAGGTGCAACTAAGAAATAGAAACAGCCCGAAAATAACAAGCTTGCTTGCGGGTGAAAGAGAACGGAGAGAAGAAGAATATATTAAGGATTCGAATTATTAAAGGAACGAGAAAACATCTATTTGGGAAATTATCATACAATAGAAAAAATGAGTACATCAAATGGAGGATATGAAATATTTTTAATTGATAACATATTATGTAGCGAAAATCAGAACCAGAAATGAATACATCTAATATTAAATCTCATCCTCGTATCACCGTATTCTATGAATATTTGAAATGTTATGTACTGTAGATCTTCGCCTAGATATTAAAAGAGGGCCTATTAAATCAAATAATTTTAAACTCCCCAATGATTGGTTATCAAATTAAAAGCAAGTTGCGGTTGCAGTTTGTTTAATTGGAGCATATTCTTCGCTAAAAATATGATTTCAGTTGAACACAAAATCAGCTTCTTGTAAAGTAGAATTTGACAATTAATCAAGTCCTTAAGACTTCGGTGTTAGAGTGAGCTAAAGCAACATAGCTCTATGATGCTTAATACAACTGTTCGAGCAAAGGGTATTTTAAATTGGGTGACTATATATGATGCTCAACTGTTTACCTAAAATCCTGTTCACTGCTTGTTGAAATTTGATTTGGTTTACCCATTGCAATGAAACGATCTTTTCCCATAGAAACGCCTGCAAGAAAGCAACAATCACTGGAAACTAATGCATCTCAATTAGGATGCAACGCTCTGCTTATCACGACTGTAATTCATACCTACGAAGGAAATTTGGTCTGCTTTAATTCCGGAAGGTTTTCCCCAGATAAAAATACGTTGAAGGCTCTATCCATTCTTGCTTTTCTTAGAGTTAACTCTATTAGAATCTTATTTTTCATAAGATATACATTTTTTGTGGTTGTAAATGATAGTTACTTCACGTCCTTGCGACCTCTTTTTGGCGTCTATTATATAATGTAGATGTAAGTAATGTCCATTATATAATGTGGATTATTTCTTATGCATCTCGATGAAAAATCAGATAATGGTGATCTTAAATAAGCTTGGGTTTACTGGATTTAAAAGCTGTTGTATAATGCATTACAGACAAGGTCAAATCAGCCATGGATCATTAATCACTTCATCCCCTTTTTGTAAACAAAGTAACAATCTTGGGAAGCAATCAGAAGCTAACTCGATTTTATATCTTGCTACAAGATATGTTTGATTTTTCGGTGGCTTTGATAAGCCTTCTCCCATCGATAGAAACCGATACCCTTATTCATTCAGTATTAATATCGACAGAATGTATGTGCCATTGTATACTGTATATAGTGTCCTCCACGAAGTGTATTTATGCAAACATTGGTATCAAGATCTTGAATGTATGTTTTGCTTGTGATATTCTCAACAGAGAGTGGAAGACGAAAAAGTCAAGGTTTTAGGGTTATTAAGATCCGCGAAACAAACGGGATATACGACAAATACAATTATGCATGAAAAACAGAAACCTTTCGCGTGCTTAGTGATAAAGGATCAAATCCGCGAACATACAAAGTCGGCGAAAACTTTCCACTTGGGTATAATGGATGATTTAGTATACAGAAATACTGCTCTTTCCATTTCAAAAGAATGTGTTTTTTGTAAAATTTTTATCATTGCACGATTTTTTACGAGTTATGAGTCTACAAGTATCTGGATTTATAAGGGTACGAATTTTCCCATTGGTATTTGCAGTCACGATCTTGAAGGTTACGGCAGTGATTTCATTATGCTCATACATACATCGTAACTGATCTAGCATGGTTAAAGGATACCTTTCATATTCTCTTATTTGAGAAGATTTTAATTTGCAAGCCGCGGAAAAGCTCCAAGTCAAAAATATATAATATATAATGGTACTTCGACTTACGAACCGCTTTACACGCGAAGTTACATGTGGGCTTTATTTTCTCTTCATTTTGACCTCTAGATATGAACTTAAATACGAGATTCAAATCGAAGGGACATAATGGAAGAATTGGTTCCTTGGTACAAGTTGGTAGAAGTTCTTTGAGTTACGAACTTTAAACTGGAACGAATTAAATCGTAAGTCAAGGTACCATTGAAGCATATTCTAAAGAGCTGATTACATTACTGGGAATTTAAATATTTAAAAATTTCACTTTTTTGTTTCGTTTAAATACATTTTGTAGTGTAGTACATTATGGATGTAAAATATATGAAGCAGAGAGAAATTAAGAATATATTAGTTAATATTAAATTGAAAACAGTCTCTATGATTTAGGAGTGTTCCTTCCTAATGATAAACAGAAGCAGTTATTGTTGGAAGTAAGGCCTTGGTTCGTAATACAACGCGAATATCAATGTTTTCTCTTTTTTACATTCGAAGTACTGTCATTTAATATATTACTTCATCTCAATAAAGTCTTTCGGAGGCTGACAGAGATTTAGATCTACGACTATGGCTAAGACAGGCCGTTCCAGACAGATTTGACGGGTTGACTGGAAAGCAACATTTCATCGCGCACTAAACAAGCAAATTGCAGGAGATGCAAGCAGGGGAACCGGGGAAAAATCCCCTCATGAATTCTTGATCCCTTCTTCGAAAACTGAGAATGATATATGCGACAATTTCTCCAATGTAACACATCGTGGCTAATCAAATCACCGCTTAGGTACAGTGCAGCGAGAGAAATCCACCCCAAATATATTTCGAGTTAGCCCGAATACGAAATGAATATTTTGGGAAAATTCTAGCGGGGGTTTGCGACGTGGGAAGCGAAGCGAGAATGGGTCGGAAGCTGCGAGGGGGAAGTGAGATAGAGGGTGGGATAGCGGAGGATGCTCTTAACTCCCCTTCTCCGATTGCTCCCCTCTTCCCGTCCTATCCATCCTTCATCTTTCTCTTTCCTCCCAGAACACTGGCGTAGAGGAATGATTATGGGCCATCCCACCAAATGATAAGAAGGGATAATGTTTAGCTCCGTCCGCCTTCGGATTTGGCCCTTCGGGATGTCGATGTCTCCCACCTATTCCGACGCTTCCTTGGATTTCCAATTCTAAGCTAATTCGCGCACTAATTTTTTATACAGATTTCTACGTGAATACATTTCGTGAATTCTTGGATGAAATGTTGGCTAGTCTGGACAGTAAGCTTAATCAGGGTGAGAGGCTTCAATCATTGAAAAGAATTCTCCTCCAGGTGTCGGCGGCCATTAACACGCTTCAGAAATAAATTTGGGAATTATTGACTCAAGTTCTGAAATATTCTCAGAGTTTTTGATGGGAAAAATCTCGTATGAAAATGAGTGATGATAATTCTGACAATCACAACGCCTAGGGATACCTTAAACATTTTAACTTTGTATTTATTACTCTAATTGATATTATTACCAACCATTTCCTCCGGATGTCAATGTGGGTAACACATTCGACTTTGGTGAAAGCGGTTCCGGATTCGATTCTCGGTGGGGGCCTTAGAGAGAAATGACCTTTGCCGAATGCCGAAATGAGCTGCCGAAGCACTACTGCGAGTTACCAAGCAGAAAATTACTCTCTTGAAATGTACTGTCATGCTCCTTTCTCAAGCGTTCGAGCACAATATGTGAAATTATTTCATGATAAATAAGGTGCGAAGGAATACATTTGTGTCCCAAGCATTCTGGATAGTAGAAAGAATGAATTTAATCTTACTTACAAAACTCAATACTTTTCTGTAGTTTGAATTGTAATACAAAGAAAAGAGTTAGAGGTGCACGACCGATGAGACCGAACTCGATCCCGGGTCCTCGGGATTTTTCCCGGAAATTCCGGTTGGTTACTTTGCACATTGAGCTGGCCAAATGGGGCTAATATGCTATTGGAAGACCCGGTTCTCAGTTCTGTCATGTTTATGTCTGCTTCTCCATGGAATTTATTAATTTCGATGTCTAAGTTGAAGAGAAAATTCGTAATATCCCCCATTATTAAATAAGGGATTGAGAGTAAGAATCTAGAATTTGCAGATTTTGTACGAACATTTTAGATTTTGATGGTTCCGGTCTTTTTTCCTCGGAAAATAAAATAATATTTATCGTTTATAGCCAAAGAATACATTCAAGGAGCTTTATAAGGAAATTCTAAGAATAATGAATGTTAGGGGTTTTTTTTCATACAAATTTCGTATGGAAGTTCGTTATGATAATGTAGATAATCTTTAATCCTAGTACACTTTTACTTATTAACGCTCCTATTTAGAAAAATCTCAATATTTCTTGCACATCAGTATCTTATTATTGAATAAAAATAAATAAATTGCCTTGATTCTCTTTCATTCTTGTTTCCTTTTTAAGAACTCTAAAAGCCGACAACAATTTCACGTGTATCCAATCCAATTAAGCTAATTAATTATCCCCTTCAGGAGCGCAAAAAAATAATTTTTTCCCCACGATAATCCTTCAACCAAAAGAGACCACTTAAAAAGTTACAAAAAATCTAGTGGAGAAACATTAGGGGAACTCCTAAGCCACCCTAAGAAAATTCCGACGAAAATCGACTCTAAACGAAACTATTACGTTTCTAAGATAACCCCTGCTTTATGCCTTCTCCACGAACGAAAAAAGGTTTCCTTCTAGTCAATGCTTAGAGAAATTCTATACTCTCTTCAAACTCCCCTCATCATCTGGATTAAGTCTTCCGAAGTCTATTAGGAAAACCATCAACTACACAGCCGGGCGCCGAAAAAATAAAAACGAGGAAAGGTTTTAAGAATGGACGGCTGCGTTTAAGTCCGTCTCCTCCCACTCTCTTGGCGTTGTTTGCATTTGATGGGAGAGGGCAGCACGGGCGCGGCATTTGAAAGGGTTCGCGAAGAGTGGCCGATACGGGGGAGAGTGCGACCTCTATGGTCCCGCAGGCGGCGGAAGAGCGGTTAAAGAATAATGGATAATAGTGTTGCCAGTGTAAAGGGTAGAGGGGAGAGTGTGGCTTTGGTTTGGATGTAGGGAGAAGAAGGGGGAGGAGTAGGATTGAAAATTTGTGCGAGATCTAGAAAGGAGATGTCCAAAATAGCCAACGTCTCCAGTTATTTTCTCGCCCTGGGCAGAGTTTCAAATTAGGACCCTTAAATGTGAAATGGAACGTTCCATTAATTTTATTTTGTAAGGATTTGAATATTATAAGAATTACGTGGCAAATTCGCATTTTTATTCCAGACATCTATTTCCATGGAGTAATAATATAAATATTTATAGTCTTTCAATATGAAAATTCACCAGTTTTTATACGTTGTTCATTGCTTTTGCTATGGTATCTCAATGAAAAATTAAATGGCTATATTTCGATGGTTCTAGCGGTAAATTCTTGGGCCTAACTCAAGTGAATTTATATTACGAGTGTTTTATTCCATAACTTGCGTCTAAGAATTCGTCCTGCTTACACCGACCTATTTTCCATACTTGTACTAAAAAGCATGTAAAACAAAAGAATTCGTAGGAAAAAATAGTTAAAAATAAATAAGACTACACTGTCCACCTTAACGATTTATAGAACTTTCTGTGTATATTTGGGTAGGGGGATCTACTGAGCAAATCCTTTCTGTTCAACGTATTTACACATTCAGAAACTTTATAAAAATAAAGTTCAATTCATAGTTTCTATTATTCTGTGTCTAATAAAGCAAATGCCGATTGCCCTTTGGAAATTCAATTAATCGTAGGGCTCTTCTCCTTGAGATTAGTTTCGATAACGGAGAATTGTTTTCATGCAACACGCAATAAAATGTCATCGGATAATTTCCGTCACACACACACGCGCGACTTTTCTAAAAGGCTTTCCAGCTCTGATTTATGGAATTCATAAAGCGTTTGAATTCTTCGGCTCCTAGTTTATCCGGCAAAATAGACGCCTGATAAAGTACCTCTCTAGACTTAACCATGTTGAATGATGTTAAATGTCTGATGTTTTTGAAGGTTTAGCTCTTATTTAAATTTATTTTGACTCAGTTTGATTTCAAGTAATATATTTATGCATTTTAGTTGTGGAATTCTATATATTTTAATCTTTCAGAATGACCTTTCTAAATTTCATGAAGTCTTTTAAAAGGATGCAATTTCATTCATCTGGATGGTGGCTATTTTTGTTTTGACAGGGATCATTTTTAAAATTCTTTTTTCGAGCTCTATGTGTCACCTATATTGCCAACAGTTTTAATTTTATGAAATATCACTCTTACGATTTTTGAATAAATAATTACACTATCTAAATTTTTTGGTGATATATCATGAATTTCGTTACTCTGATCGGTCCAAATGGCGCGAAAATATTTTTACATGATGCTTTTGTCGTAAAATTTTGTTCCACTTTTCTGAGTCAGCAAAGTATGTCTTTTATGTATATATTCACACGGAGCGGATTACGATCGGAGAAATGCCAAGACTGAAACCACATCAAAATGAGGGATATTCTATGCAAATAACTTTTAAAATGAGGTGTAAGCTCAAATATAAAAGAACATCGCAGGAAGTATATCTTGGTACAGGTAGAAAAATATCTACCCCCTTGATATCAAATCTCGAATTTACGACAGTGGAATGCAATATTTAATGTATAAAAATATCACAGTTGTGGTCATTGATTCTCAGTAGAAAGAGATATGTATTCAAACACATTAGACTGGGCGAAGGAAGGGGCCGAATGGAATGGGAAAGTCGTCGTGGGAAGGGATGTTGACGAAGGTATATGTAAAGGGAGCAAGGGCAAGGGGAGCTATTCGTCCTCGGAGGGTGGACTTAAGGGATGGAGTTAAAGTGGCTTTATGCCACGCGACACCAAGTGTCTTTTGAAGGAGGCATGAAGTGCTGGGAGAATCAATTGAAGGGGAAGATGAGAGGGAAGGGGCGAAGGAGACTGATTGAGATGAAAGGGAAGGGAGGCTGCAGGCAAATCAGGATGCAAAAAGAATCATCTTGTATGACGTGACGCAAGGAAAAGCTTCCGCGGTCAAATCGATCGACGTTCTTCAACGGAACGGTCGAAACAGAAACGGCTGTGTCCTGTTTCTCCCGTTGGGACGAGATCCTCGGCGGAGGCGTGGCGGGGGAAGGCGAAGTTCCAGGAGGCGGAACTTGTACTTCCGGGATCCCATGGAGATGCTTGCGAAAATTCGGTGCCGACGATGCAAGGCGAAAGAGTGCAATTCATCGATTCGAAGTGGTTTTCATGTTGAGGTATCTTCGTGTCAATGTATATCCAATAATCTATAAACCATACATTTCCGCTATTGTTCACGAACAATTCTGTTTGATCAACTTATATCGAGTGATGATATTCATGAATGGTGCGTTGCCTTCCTAAGTTTGCATTACATTATTATTCGGATTACAGGAAATTGCAATACAATCATTAACGTTTGAGGTGTATTTAGCCAATATATCCAACTCACTTATTCAATATAAATGTCCTGCACGAAAATTCCGTTCTGTATAATAATGAAACAAAGAAGTGATTTCATGTAAGCTCAATAAATATAAAATTAGGTGAATATTATTCAATACACTATAGCGTAAGGTAAGAAATGAAGATACTATGATTATGGAGATTATATCTTCAGTGGCTGTTGCCAGAAAGACAAAACCTTGTCTCCTCTCTTTGAACATATTGTAACGAATTAGAATCGTTTTGTTGACTTATGGTTGTAAGGATACATAATGTTTAAGAAATACTTGTTTCTGAGAGAGATTCCGAGCAAAGTTTATTCTGAGGATAGTATAAGACAGTACATTCTTTAGTGACAATGAATAAAAGATTTTTAGAAAGTATTTATCATAGAACATTATTTTAAAATCTTTCTTCTTCATTCTGGCCATATTTTTTATGCCGGACTGCAGCTACATATTTCGTGGATAAAAAAATTACTAAAATATTTGCATAAGCGTTACGAGATTAAAATTTTTTTAACTATTACGTGACAAAATAAGATGTAATTAGCTGACAACTGCGCCCTCCGAAACTTTTCATAAACTAATAAATAATGGAATTTCTCACGCAAGAACCTGCAAAAGGTATTCATCTTTTTAAACAGAAGGACACAGTTTAAACTATGCAACTGTTAGAGAGTTAAATTCGCTACGATTCGATGAGTTTCTTAGGTATCCTGTAATACAATGAACTCTTCAGGGAACAGTCAGCGAAGAACCAAATACCTCACCAATCTAAGGCATCTTAGGGCGATCAGAAGTACAAAATGCCTCAAAAGAAAAAGAAGTTGACCAATGGTGCGAGGTCATTCACTGCGTGAGGGGTGGTATTGAAATGAGAAGAAGAACGAAGAATCCTTGCAGGGACGTGAGGTAAAGAAAAACTTCACGGTCATGTCCCTTCTTTAAGAAGGGAAAAAATATTCCCCTAGTTGAAACGTAGACCGCTAGGCACTAGCACCTCGTATACGTCTTCCAATCTGTTCCTACTCCTACACACGTGTGCCATTTGTCCTACACGAACCTTTTTGCTCGTGAAAAAACTTCGCGATTTCCAACTTCTTAATTAGCTCCGCAAACTTGTTTCATTCCACTCGAAGAAATCCGTTGCCATCTCATTCCTTCAGTACTTTTTGTCTTCTGTTTTCCTATTAAGTATTACTATTCGCGTAATTACGCGGAAATGCCTCTGGTTTCTAAATCTCAATTATTTGTCGAATGGAAATTGAAGAAAGTTGTGTTTTGACTATTAAATTCTTTCCCATTCAATATAATGATATTTTTTTATAGATATTTTCCGATTTCACCGGATTTTTTAAATTTTCATGTAGATATTTTAGTTAACTATAACCAGAAAATCGACTCGGAAATATGTATACCTATTACCTGTTATTAACTCGAAAGGGAAGCGAAAGAAATATTTATATTAAAATGTCTTTCGATAAAAGTAAAGTTTTAGATAAAGGCAGAAGCTGTTAAAATCATCTTTTCTTTGAAGCAACTTTTGATAGATATAAGGTTTACGAAATCCCATCTACGAAATTAACCTGTGCATAATAACGTAGAATCGAAATAGGATATTTATCTACAATAATATTTACTCTCGAATGCTTGGAGAACTTTTATAAATCCGCATGATTTGTTGCGAAACTTTTTTTAATGAGTGCTAAGAATGAGTTTACTTCTTCATATCTGAAGGTATTTCTTTTTAGTTAAAAAGTTTTTCTAGACTTTTCTTAAGAGGTTAATTGCAGATGCTTTTACATAAGAACTTAACTAAGCCCGAGTTAACCCTTTTAGTTTTTTCTCGCGCTTTATTCATCATGGACAACATCTGATATTTTTAGACAGTATAAGGAGACTCTTTACAGCGAGAGCTCCCACACCAACGTCTTCTCTTACCTTTTTCTATGTAACCCTCTCTAAATCGCATGATAAACCTACTGCATCCTTTCTCTAAATCACTCTTCTCCGCAACACTATTCCTTTCTCTCCCACATTTTTCTCCACCCAAGTTCTCTCACCCTTTAGAAGGCATTCTTTCCCTTCTAAACCTCTCTTATCTGCTTACGCTCCACAAGAAACAGTTGTCGCCTAGGTCGTTTAGATTAGAGACGTGAGAAGTGCTAAGGAACATGAACTCCCTCGGTAGTTTCTTTACCTTTTCTAGGTCTATCTCAGCAGTAAATCAGCGAAATGCAACCCTGTCAGTAGAGCAAATCGTGAGCATTTTGTACACCTTAGTCTATTTACAGGGATAAACATTTTAAGATGGTTTTTTATATCCTATATTAGAGTTTCTATGCTCGAATGTCCTCCAGCTTAACCTACGCAATTATTTGTAACGTTGCTGGGAGTTCTTTCCCAGGGACGGAAAATTTCAACATTTTCCTCATAAATAGCCAAATCACTGTTTAAGTATTACTGACTCTGCCATAAATTAAAATTTCTGTTTTTAATATTAGATTAATGAGGTGTCATCTCTATTAAAAATCTATTAAATTATTTAATCTCTGTTATTAAGAATTAAATATATCATATATTAAGTGGGCTAAACCGAGAAAAACAATTTTTTGTGGAAAGGCTTTTGAATAAAAATATGATACCGGAAAAGAAAAACCATCGGACAACATTGCAAAAATAAACCAACACTTTGTGAACTCGTATCAAATTTCTCGTTTGTTATTCAGTAAAATTCCAAAGGAAAGGTCGACTTCTAAAACTCAGAAGTGTTTGAAGCTTACGGAAAATGTCTTTGAAACATTACGCATCTCCTCAAATATCACCATTCTTCACTAAGAAAAATAGTATTACGATATTTTACAAAATTCAGCGAAATGTTTAAGCAGCGATTGTCCTTTATCTAATTCCAGAATATAAAGCGTTTCCACGGCTTTTTATTCACAATTAGCCCCCAGCTAAATCGTCCTCTCGCTGAACTGCAAATAAGCAATTGATCTTGACCGATGTGTTTAAGCGTAAAAAGACGCGAAGGTCAGACTCACCCGGCATTAAGTAACTGTGGAACTTATGCGCGACCTCCATACACATCGCACCAAACAGAGGGCTCCATAAAGGGCACCTATTATTTGTCATGGGACGCATAGTTTCACCCTCGCACCCGATATGCCACCATTTCCTCTAGTTGCCGACCGGCGTGCCGCAGCGGAATAGGGAAGATGCGTTCTCCTTGCCCCTCCCCCTCAGGCCATGTATTTCGGCGGATGGGGTGAGGCGGAATCGGCTTAAAGGCAGAGGGGGAGTGCTCTTTGATGGAGTCGCAGACACGTGACTCACACGCGTTAAAGGTTCCAAACTTTATCCGCACATACGCACGCGCGCTATGTCAGCCAGCGTCGCACCAGCTATCACCCTTTCAAATCCTACCCCTCCCACAAGTGTTTTTGTTATTCCATCGAAGGTTACATAGTGAATGTCCGGCGAAGTACCCCTCAGTTATAGTTAGCGATCGAAAGGAAACGTTATAGCCTCTTTCGCAATGTCTTCTCAAATTGTATGAACTTTTTGGAGGAGATTTGCAACTAGACTCGAAAACTTTACTCATATACGAAAATATTTAATAATGACATATTTAATAATGAAGAATTTAGTCTATTTAGCGGCATATAAAGCGAAGGATTTCTTGTAGAACCAGTACTCACCTGTAATTAACATTTACAATTCTAATTTATTCACTGATAATATTTTCAAATTTCATTTCTGTAATCGACAAGTTAAAAAGTATTTATCGAATAGTTTTATTAAAGTCTTCATGATTCAGCTGTCGAATTTTCTCCGAATGTTAACCCAAAAATTATTTGTTTATTATAGTTTCAATCTTCAAAATATCCTGGATTGTTATTTATTATTTTTTTACGTAATAATTTGGAAAAACTATGCATTAGAATAAGTACATAGGTACGTACATCTTTCTCAATTTTCGCATTTCTGAAGGAAAATATTATTTTATCGACGGTGATCGTTGCAAGTAATTACTCTAAAATCAAATATACCGGCTACTCAGCACTGTAGCAGTTGATCAGGTACATTATATTTGAAAGGAATAATTGCCTACACTAATTACACTACAAATAATTTTATATATCGATCACCTGAGAATCTTTATACCAAATAAATATGAATCTTGAAGCTTCTTATTTAAGTTTTACGCCTACGTAAGACTTCAAGTAGACATCATGAGCAACCAAATCACTAGGTTGAAATTCATTTAGAAATACATCTGTTCCTAATTAGTTAAAAAAAATAATAAATTTAACATAATCTAGGTCAATCTAAATTATCTAGTTACTTCTTTATTTTCTTATTCTTTATAATTTATAAACAAGTTATATCGTATAAATAAGCTATTGTTGCCGGAATGTTCGAGAGTCATAATTGCAGGCTCATGAAATTTCTTAAATACCTTGGTTCGTAATTTAAATAATTCCATGATTTTACCATTCGTTTGAATTTCAACATTTTCTTTAAACAACTGCTCACGGTAAGTAATAAATACAGGATAGTTTCAAATTATCCGGTAGTCTCTAAGACAGGCAGTCATTAACGAAAGAATCGGCCCCAGACATTTCCCTTAAGGGACCCCATTCCTCATCTCTAACAGAGAGACACTAGTAAAAGGCAGACTCCCTTGTATAAAATAGGCAGAACCGTAGCGAAGTCCTCAATTATTCATCTCCGAACTCCAGATTCTTCTGTGCCATTAATTTTATCACGTCGTTATTCGAATCTGATACGTTTCAATCCGGGCGGGGGGTGCTATAGGGAGAGAGGTATAGGGGTGAGAGAGGTGGGGAAGGTAGTGGGGGAAGAGGCGTGCTCTTAGCCGGCTAATTCCCTCCATCACCCCCACCTACATTAAAACCCTCCCCTTCCGCGAGTTCCTTTGGTCTAACCGAAAAGCGTCGATGCACCCTTTCCCAACGCCCACCCCACCCCCGCGTGCAACACACGCGTCCGGGAAAAAGCGTCACTAATGCTGACACCAAAGGAAGTCCCGGTACCGCATCCACACTACACCTCACTCCTTTCTCCCGCTCTCCTTCTCGCCCACAATCTCTCCAAAACTCTCTTGGCGACACTCCTTTGTGAATGAATTGATAAACAGGCGCTTGATTTCCCACCAGGAACCCCTAAGTGAAAACTCTCTCTCTCCACCTCCCACCGTACTTCTTCGCCACTCTCTTAAGCCCCGTATCCGTCCCTGACGTGGCTGCTTACGTCCTGCTGGGGGGTGAGTTTCTCTTTCGCGGGATGATGCTTTTACGTCGAATTTCTTCTGCTCCAGAGAGAGAGGGCGAGTTATCTCTTGGGAACGGTCGCACGTGCAATGCAAAGATTTGGTCGGCTTCTTTTGTCATTGAATTATTTTTTAAGGAGTTGAGAATGGTAAATTCGTGAAATCCTCTAGAACGTCCTCATTCACGGTGTTTCTCGGGTATTTTGGTTACATTTGTACAACACGTATACCTTGGAGGATGTCTCTTATTCGATAAGCTGATATCGCTGCCTCTTCGAGTGAGTTAATGGTGTTTGCTAGGGAAACCGCGGTTCGTTTTACGAGAAAGAGAAGAGTACTCTTCTCACTGTTATTTTGTACTATATATTTTACTTAAGTAAGGAAAGTTATCTATTATATCTTTCAGTGGTTTCTTACAAAGGCTATTCAAACATTTCTGGCTGACGCTGTCTCCACTGTGTTATAACTCTATCGGAAACATGCATTTTTGATGATATTTTTCATACGTTTTGAGCGCAAGTATTATTAAGTATCGATGGTCCTGACAGGAAGAATGTTTTTCATTGATAGAAAATATTTGTGCGCCGTTTCAATTTTTCCGTTCTTTTATACATCGCCATCGTTTTAGGTGTGCTGTGATCCAGATAATTGTGATTGAAAGTACGTTCTTAATTGATAAAATATTGCCTTACTTTTATCAAAAAGGCGTGGAATATCGCACATTTCTTGAAGGTAGGTGAAATATACATAAAAAATCGCACATTAGCTCCGCGAAAAAGCAATTTTGCGCGGAAATAATAGTTTACTGAAAATGAGAGATTTAAAAAGTGTGGCTAGAGTGGTGTTAAAATCATATAAGGACGCTAAAATTGGTTTTCCAAACATTAAATATTGATGTTATTTTAATCAGTCAGAAATCCTTTTAAATTCTTCGAGCTAACAATTATTTAGATGATTCAAGATCACAAACTGTTCATCATATTTTAAGAGTAGTTTGAAGATGAAGTTCAAATTATTACCCGATAATTCATCCATCATATTTTTGAATCCTATGAATCTAGACAATTTAAAAACAGCTTTACCTAGTCAATATAGATATTTTATGCAAAATAATGGATAACTGATCGACATCCATTGTTAAATTATTCTAGGAATCATTATTAAACAATCACAATTTGTTATTGAGTGCAAGTGGCTAATCTTCTTGAGTTTAATCCTTATCCATTACACCGCGCTGCACCATTTAAATAATTATCCACTACCTGCCACACATTAATGTATCAGTTTTTCTCGATCCATACCTAAAAGGAAAAGTAAATATCTCATTCTAAAAAGAAATATTTTCTTAATTAGCGTCATCTTTGCCGCTTAAATCCAAGAGATCCACACTCAGAATGCGAAATGCAAAGCGTCCTATTCCCGTCAACTTTTATCGCTCCGTCACCCTTCAGTTACCCTTAACTGCTGCGAAGTTTCCTTGAGTACAGCGATTAATCTTTATCTCCTCGTTTGTACCGATACGACCGTATGTGAAGCAGTTTAAATAGCAAGAGTTTTACGAAGAGTAATTGGTTCTATCCGTAGCTTAGGTTACCACTTTTGGGAAGTTCCGAACCACCAAAGCGCTTGCTTTTAACTAAATAAGCACGATTACAAGCTGTTTCTCTTCTCGGTATCCCTGTGAATCTCTTATTATCGATTCTACTTATGTTTTATATTAGCAGAATTTTTCATCGTGACATGTTTACCGAATTGAAGCCTTTCAAATCGGCATATTAATATAACCGATATTGAGACCGGCGAAACATTTTTGTGTATTCAGATACAAGTTGTTTTCACACTTAACAATTTTTATTTATGTATCACGCGCTTCGTCATTAAACCGCTTTAATGCGAAAGGAGATGTGTAAGGAAGATGTATCAGCTCCAATCTGGCTCCAACAAAGAGATTTGCCAATCTTGAGTAGTAAGAGGAGTCTAATAGAGGCCCGTGCCAATCTATTCGCCTATCACGAGAGCAAGTACGGCGTAGAGAATAAAAATGATCCCGCGGAGGACAGGACGAAATGCACACGTTAAAGTGGAACGATGATGGAGAGCTCGCGGTCAATGGATGTCAAAAATTATTTTGTCCCATCGGCCGCATTAATGGCAGATTATGATGGTTGAACTTCTGAAAAAAGAACGGACAGTAATGCGAATCTTATATTCCTCTCGACAGATGGCGGAATAACTTGAGGACCGTGATGTAAGTAATGCACGCTCGCTCCAAATGCACTCGTGCAGGGCTGAATGACGCATAAAAAGAATGAGTGCAAAGCGGAGGGAACCGGTAGAGCGGAAAGTGCTAGTACTCATTTAGGAAGTGCACGTCTGAACAGAGAATTAGGGACTTCGAGCTGGCGTAAGAAGAGCTCCGGATACTTATCGTGAACGCGCAAAGCGAAAGAAACGAGCCCATGTAAATTTGATTTACGGGAACAAAGCGATACGCTGCTTTTGCGTCAGCCGCTCACTATGGTCTCACGTGTGTTTGTCGATAGACCGCGAAAATTCTGGTTTAGTAATGTTTGGCTAGAAGAGAATTTTCCCACCTTTTGGATTCTCAGGAGGTAGTAACTGAATTCCTTCCTTTTAATTCTATTATATTTGAAATGCTGTTAAGTTTCATTAAAACCATATGTGAGTATGGTTTCACACATCTGCTTTGAGTCTACTGTATAAGGGTATATTACCGCACAACTGTAAAATAACATTCGCAATTCATTATCGTATATGAAACGTAACTAATTAGGATATCTTTTGGCAAATGCCGGACAGATCTCAGTATAGTATTCTTAATTTCCCTTAATACTTGTCACCTGGTCCATTACCAAATTACAACGTTTTATCATTAAATAAATAAATATATAATACAGTTACTCTCCTGTAAAAGATTTATGAAATCATATTTTCCATCCCAACTTTATCGAAAAAGTACTCACGGCTTTAAGAGTTCTGTCTTCGTAGTTTGAGGTGTTTTTATTTTCAGCGATATTATCTTTGATGATATATAAAATTTTAATGACTGTAGTTAGGATAGTAAAGGTAAAGATTTTTATGATGAAGATAGGGTAACATATTTCTTTCAAAAATTATAGTAATTGAATAATATATTTTCCCTAACGAAGACAACCCATTCACATTATGTAGTACTAGTATGCGAATGATAATGTTATTCTTCGTCGTACCTAAATACATAATAAAAAGTCTCCAATAGGATTGATGGGACCTAATTATAAAAATTTATCCCCAACAGTACAAAAATATTCAGTTTAATCTTAAGAAAATGCTTGAAAAACTATGAACACAAGATCATTGCTTTTTAAACTAGCAACGCCAACTTAAGCATATTTGCACTTTTGTAAATTATTCTTATACTCTAATATCCTTTCAAATTCAAAATCTACCCGTATTACCCAATGAAACCTTTATTCTGAAACCCTTCAACACTAAAGAGCAGCGACTTTCAAATAGAGACATTATTATAACGAAATTAGGTTGGTGGAGCCAAAATTTGCAGTGTGGATATAAGTATCGCCCGTTCTACCTCCTTACGAAACGAAAAGAATATTCATGAACGTAATTGCCATATAACTGTTTAGCCACATGACAACCCAGATGCCAATGGTCTTCTTTAATCTCGAGATTTCTTCTCGCATCATGCCGACCAAACTGACAACTTATAATTACTGCGAAGGTTACCCGGAAGAACTTACGGAACCCATGACAACTTATAACTAATTATCTGCGAAAAGGGTGAAATTAGCGACTCGAAAGTTAAGAAAAATCACGAAACATCTCAAGTTGGTAAGTTCACCCACGTCTTCTCTTCGGAGTCATACATTGAAATGTAAATAGATCTTAAATCCGAAGAAAACTACCGGGTCATCGCTAAAAGTTGTTAAATAATAATTTACAGATTCTAGTGAATCTTCTTCTGGTTTTGTTTGGGAACAGCTGTAATGGCCATTCCTCTTAATAGAATAGACGTCATTGGTTTCGTTGTACGTTGACAAACGGGTGATTATTTTCCTTAGAATACGGTGATTGTAAAAGAGAAAGTTAACAATGAAATATGTAATAGATTTTCAATATCTACACACATGATATCAATATTTCGCAGTTTTGATTAGTAAAAGTGGTACTGACACGTAATAAGACTAGGATCTCTTGGAAAAAGCTTTATCGCGGTTAGAAAGATTTTAAGCCGATGTTTTGCGATGAAGTAAAAAGCTTATTTACCTCTCTTAATAAACTAAAGCCATCTGAGCTTACTGATCACTTGATTTATTCAACGTAATGTTGAAATTTAAACTATGTGAGGGCATGGACCTTGAAAACGTTATATTTAAGCTCAAAATTACACATACAGAATATCTATTTCTAATTGTTAGAAAAGAACAGATAGATAAAATAGAAATTTATTCCTCCGACACAAAAGGAATAAGAGCCTCATTTTTCCATTCAAGCCACACCTGTTGCTATTGCATCCTTAATTTTACAGAAATATCTCTCAGAAAGAGCATCTCAAATATACTCTTTCTCTCTACGACCTATTTCCAAGTAAACTCGAATGGAATGTACCGGATCATCGAACGCTCTTCATCCCTCGCTTCAATTCAGTTCTTCCCCTCTGCCTTTCTTCCCCAAGACAAAAACACGAAGAGTTCTCCAAAGATAGAGAAGGGAGAGAATGTGAAAATGCTTTGTCTACTTTCACTCTTAAGGCTGCAACGGAACATTTCTGAGCCTCTGAAAACAACTTACACGGCGACTAACCCCCTTTTTCTCCTCTCATTTGTACGCCGCATTTCCCGCGGCAGAATCCGGATCAGTGCATAAACGGGAGTGGATGTCGTAGGAGGGAGTTGTTTCAAGTTGGGAGTCTACTTACTCTCCCGGAGTTACGCTGTCGATTCTTCGTCACCGCTGGACTTTAGCCAGAACCAGGCGACGGACCGCGAGATCGCGAAATAGGTCGCTTCCCGAGACGAGAATGGCCTACACCTGGATCCTAATGCGGATAAGTTCATTGTACTACCTTTTGTCTTGGCGTAAGGGGGAAGTGTTTTCATGAAAGGATACGGAACAACCGAGCCGTTGTAGGAGTTGACGGAACATTAAGGATACGCGGGATCGCCTTGACGGGACGTGGGTAAGAAAGGAAACGTGTACGGCGCGGCGGTGGATTTGTTGCGAGATATTTTTCCGTGTCGTTGAAGATGCTCAAGCTAGTTAGTGGTTAGGGCGCGAATTTTGAATCTTTGGGTGTTCATTACCCCTCAATTTACTACTTTCTCCCGAACTGATACAAGTAAAAAAAAGTAATATGCTCCTCGGTGCGCCTGTTGTTGTAACTTAAAGAAGATTAACAAAACCCTTAGAAGGATTCGAATGTGTGTACTCAGTGGCTGAAGTTGGTCCCTTTAATTACCAGGATCCTGCAAATCGCTAGTTTTTATTCGAAAAACTTAAGTGGCATTTTAACGACAGAAATAATTTAATAATAGACCACTTGCAAGGATAAACGGTAGCATCTGTAACCATCTAAATTTTAAGACATTGAAATTTTGAATATTTTCTACTATAAGAAAGTTTAAATAAACCCCTGAGCTTTATAAGTTCAGGTGGGAGTACAAGCGACTATCAATGCTTATGTTCTGAAAGAACTAACAGATGAGGATTTCGTGTTCGTATATATGAAAACAACGCACATATTCAAACATACATAAACAATAACAACCTCGAAAGAGGTCAGCGCGCTCTACAAATGCGTCACTTTCAACTGATAACATCTTGTAAAAAAAATCCTAACATCTGAGAAAAAATTAAGAAAGACATGAGAACCAGTGAGGACCGTTATCTAGTTAAAGTTTTATTAACCCACCAGTTTTCGAGAGGAAACTAATCAGAATAAAAAAGAAAAGCCGAAGTATTAACCTCGGAATTTCAGAGACCCAAAATTAATATAACGAGATAGCCAAACGATGCCTTCGCTGCTACGAGTCGCGTAAAATGAGCACAATCATCGATCAAAATTCTAAAGATGGTCCCTTCAATCGTTGCGCAGTTTTTTAGGGAGGTGATGATCAAATTTATAATCGATCAAATTTCCCATAGGTTAATCTTAGCTAAAAATCTTTTTTACTTTCCTACTTTGCTCCTAAATACTAAAGTGATATCTTTTTTCCGTTCTATCCTAAATAAATGTGATTTAGCTCCTTAAAACCTCCAAGATAACTTATAAATAAAGGGATAATAAAGGAACTCATAAAATTCAGCTAGTAATGTTGAGCACGTTTCATTCTCGAATGAGATACTGCTTCCCGTTGCTAAATCTGGAAGGGAACAGCTATCTGTTGCTATTTTACACACTAATGGGAAAACAAATGAAGTAGAAACTGTTTCTAAATGCACAGTGGATCTCTTATCTCCTGTGAAACGAGGCATGCTAATTACCAAGTCTGTTGAACGTCATCAGCGAAGGGGCAGAAGCCTTAATAATGGTACAATTTTCTCCGTTTCTGACCTCTCTACGAGGTCGTCCAGAAGTGGCGGCAGCGTCCAAATTATCTTTGGTGGATTCTTTGTTTTTCTTCGGTGCCCAAAGGGCTTCAGAAACTGCGCACATGTATCAGACATATCATGACTTTTTGCCTCGTCGGCGGTGAAGGAAGAAACCAGTTTGGTTCAGAAATAAACCTGCGTATTATTTAAATCGTGCGCTCTGAAGAAAATTATCACGGGACCTTTGGTAAGGAGATGATAGGATAGGATAAAACCATTAATTTTTATATTTGCAAAGTAAATCTAACAGAATCGCTGTATGAATTATTTTCTTTTAGATATATAAGAGACCTTGGAAATGAGTTTTTTACCACACTCAATTGTACATTTGTCATCAAGAGCTTAAAATATACCGGTGAAATGATATATCTGAATAAGTATTTTAGGTGCCAAAGTAAGTAATCTCGGCATCAAATGTATCTTTATAGCTATTATCAGAAAAAAATAATTAAGAAATATCAATTCTTGCAATGTCTGTAATTTTACATTATACTAACATTTTCTATTACTTCTACTTTATCTCCACTACTTTACTTCTACTTTTTCTTCCCAATTTTAATTACTCTACATCGGTATACTATCCCCGTTTAACCTTATTAATATTAAAAAAGTGCTAAATCCGCACTTTTAACTACTATGGTCCAAAAGTTGTTATTTTAAATTCATGGACGTCTTGTAAAATTCAGTGAATGCAGTTTTCCGCTTTTCTGCTAATCACTTCCTGTGCCAACGTTACGTTACTTAGCTAGAAAGCTAAAATGAACAACTTAGGTGTGTGGCGATTCTTTCCTTTCTAGACAGAATACGCGTCCGTCTCAAAGAGAGCAATGAACTCCAAGAGAAGGCTGCAGCCTCTTATGGTAAAACGAGAAATGAAAAAGTGCGCTTGAGAGGGGCAATTACATCATGAGGGTTGATGTGTATGGGACACCAATTCCGAAGTCACTTAGATAAATGGAATAAGCATCCAAGAAAAGAAAATCGTAAAATAAGTGGTGAATCGACTAATATTTATGTGGGCAAAAAGGGACTTAAATGAGATATCTGATGGCTATATTTTGTAGATAAAAAATTCGCGAATTTGAACCACTTAATTAATCTCAACTACCACGAATACGATTAAGCAGGAATATTCGGGCGTTGAAATCACCGCATCTCGCATATCATCAACTACTCCCAAGAATTATTCGATTTTTCAAGCGTAAATCCAGGTTGCAGCTGGAGAATAAACCGATAACGCTTTTTCGTTAAAAAACTGAAAATACGTCTATTAATATGAACTGAATAATGAATCTCACGTGTTTAAGTTTTAAATTCATTTTTCCTGAGCGGTAACTTGATATCTTCGAATACTATAATAATCGGAAGTAACTCAAATCCAAACGAATCATTTGATCATATTCCTGCGTTTGATCTTAAGATTAGCTGTCCCCGTCCTTTCTATACTTCGGTTAGTACGAAATATCTGACGCGCGAAAAGCGCCGTAATCAAGATAATTAAACAATTCAATACATTATATATGGTTATGAAACGTCGACTATAATTTACTCTGAAAAGTTAATATAACGGGAGAAAAGGAATTTTTCGTCAATCACATCCGGCTCATTCTTCAAGGCAATCATCTTCGGGCGTGGCTCCTTAGCACGTCTCTGTCAGAAATATACCCCCCGATATCAAACGCTTTAGGAAACTTCACGGTCGTGAGTGTAATGGTCCCGCTGCAAGCAAGCTACGTCGTCAACGTAATTTTAATAACTCATAAGTAGTCGCGATCGTCCTATAGGCACTTCCTACAGCATCACTTTGTACCCTCAAGCATTTATGCTTGAGGGTACAAAGTGATGCTAACTGATCTTGCAAACATCGTTGCTTATACGACACTGATTCCTTAGCAGCATCTTCGCCTCTCTTTTGTCTTAGAAGATTAGTTGTCTCATACGCTATGATTTCATGAGCTAATTTCCAAAGTTATTGAGAATATTTACAAATATCTATTGTTCACCTAGAGATGGGATAATTTTGCCCATTTTCAATTAATTTGAGTAGAACTTTGTCGATACACTTCTACGAGATATCATTCTCCGCCGAAAATTTAGAAAACAAACCACACAGAACAATGGCAAATATTGTCCTAACCAACGACAACAAATAATGTGCAATTTTAAAGTACAACCAGGATTTTGATTTGTAGGTTAAAGTCCGGTAACCCATACTCCTGGTCCGCGTATGTAAATGTTTGCTTAATGAATTAGGTTAATGATGAATTGCCAAATTGTGTATTGAAATTGCCGTTCCTGCTACCATACCTTGATGAAGGGAATATTTCTCAGTTTTCCATCAGCACAGGATAGAGGAAATATATTTTTCATTTACATGTACTTTTTCTCAGTCTGGTTTATTGGTGAGATAATGCGAAATCTATTGAGGTATGAGTGATACTGGCATGGCATTGGACTAACAATGGCATTTATTTTGGTCACTTCCTCTTGAATGCTGCGAAAAGTTGTTGTTATGGGGTCACTGTCCGGAAGAGAGGGAATTTTCGCCTAACCTCGCCGTAAGAATAAATAACTATGATATTTGCGTGGACTTTTTCCGCTTATAGCACTTGGGCTCAGTGAGGAAAGCAAGAACAAACTACCTCACTCCTCATCTTGCCTTATCCCATTTCCCGTACTTTTGCAGAGAAAGATGAATTTGCGGATCCAACCATCCATCTGGCTAATGAATTTTCAGGCAGACACAATGAAATCGAATTACAGGTCAATGTTTAATTGCCTTGATCATAACTAATCTTACGTTATAAAAAGATAAGTCCGAAGGTGAATAATATATACTGAAAAGCATAAGCATCCAGGCGATGTTTGCTCTTTGATCGACATACCTTCGATAATTTTCTCCCAGCATTAAGATTAACCTCTATTCCGCAATTCCTTTCATTTGTCGCCAGTTAACACAATACTCATTGACATTGACATAGAATCTTACGCAACAGTCCTTATCTTGCTCTACTCCTTCTCTCGTAAAATAAAAGAATGGCAACCCAAATATAATTGCGTAACTATTCCGTCGTGAAGTTGGAGTGTTATCCTCGTCGATTTGCAGCATTATTGCGTTCCTTTTGAAAGGTCCGGTTCAATATCCAATATGCGATATCATTAGTATAGATATAAATGGAAGAAGACATTTCCTCGATTAATGGTTACTTTTATTTGTAAATGGCGTATATGTTATTCCATCACAACATTAACCTACTTCTTGCATTTGTAATGATAAATATTTGAAAACACTAATAAAACATTTATATTCATAGTTGTTTCTTAATAAGAACTTTTTAATTTCTTAGAATTAACTCAGATTTGTCTGATTCGTTGACTCAATGTTTTCTCTTTTTCCTTTAAATGCTGCACATCGGAAAATTTGTTTCCTCCGATAAAGCCCATTTATAGCACAGTATGCAAAAATCAAACCAATTACAACCAATTAATTGGTTTTCAACCAATAAGTAGTAGGTCCTGATGGATAAATTAGATATTACCAAAACAACATACGGTCATCCACTGACTCGGCATTCTTCGTGAAAACACGTCATATCTCGCGCCTCTCCACGTGAACTGTTTGGTCAAGCGATAAGAGAAAAGAATGCAAACCACAGATTTTAATGCTTTTAGTATGAGTCTCTCCTTAAGGCTTACGTAAACAGTCCTACAGCAGCAAATTCCTTGCAATCAAAGCGATAGAACGTTCCGCCTACGCCCAATACTGCCGGAATCGCATTTTTCTCCTTTCCAATGCAGAGCTAGTACATATATGAGAAATACATATTTTGTACATATATGAGAAACCGCGCGAGTTTGATTCGTAAACTTTGAGATTATGATTCCAAATAGTGTGACTTAAAACCACAATTGACTGTAAGGAAAAAAGGTTACCTTAATTTTATACAAATTCCATGGGAAGAAACAACCCTAAGTTCATACTGTTGCTATATGCTCAACTTCTCATCAGACAAAACTTATTCTCCGCTTTTGACGGAATTTAAAGGATTCACAACAGGGTATTAATGCAGTGATTTGCAATTAAATACGCCTTTAAAACTCACATTTCAGTCGTAAAATTTTACGCGTAAAAGTACAGTTGCCATTATTATCCCGCATCGTCACCTTTCATGCAATCAAAATAATTGCACTTTTGCATTCGAACTTCAACCTTTTTGTCGTGCAAAGCAGGATGACGCAAATCAGATTAAATGATGGCATTAAAAGGAATTGTATTACTCTAGACTACTAATCCGGATACTTGCCTACGTTGAAGCCTAATTTCCGTCGCCTCGATCGAATAAAAATAGAATGCTAGAAATCGTGTACAGAATCATAATAGAATAATGCAGAAATTTTTCATAATCCTCTCGAAAGACAAAACACATAATCTATTCGTTATCCTCCCAATGCAGATGTTTATGTTTTCAGGGTGAAAATTTAAGCACAAATTTAAACTCGCGAGATCTGTGTAATTAAATTTTAGTTACTAACTTAGGAAAATTCCGTAAGCTTGTTTAAATCGCGTTACCATTTGTAATACCTGCGTGGATTCGTGTTGACTTAGAGTAAGGGTCATCTGTGGTAAATTTTGTAAGCCTTCCGTGCTGGAAATAAAATTTTGAAGCTCTCAGACCGATATTGTGAGAATCTTTATCCTTGTGGACAGGTACTCATCATTTAGAATACCTGCCTAGAAAGTGGGAGACCTGGGATCGAGTCCCACTCATGTCGCTATTTTACACACCTGTTATTCCTCGGGTTTTATTCGCATAGCTCTTCTGTGCTAAGTTATTCACCTTTCCCCAATCCTTGAAATTTCCTTTGTGGGGTTTACCTCAGAAGATCGCTTTGTGAGTTGGCTACCTAAACGAGGACCATCTGGCGGCAGTTGGTGCCACTAAATGTGGAGGCTGCTCGCTTTGCTCACAAAAGCATTCCCAAACTTTATCTTTATGTTAATATTTATCTCTTTGTTTCTTTTGCATAAATTTGTACGATAATACATATAATTTTCTATGCAAATCTGTAAGGATATCTTAGAGAGATTCAAGTTCGCAGTACGTTTTTGCATCTTCAAAAACATCCCGAAGAAACAAGACATTGCCCATTGAACGAACACCCCTCAGAAATGGAACAATTTTCATATGAAAACGCAGTGCCGTTTGAAAGCATTCCGCCGCAGATTGAAAACTAAGAACCGTTATTTACGTCAATAGGGAAGAGGAATCAGTATATACAGCGGAGAGTATTATAAATTCCATCTATTTTTTCCCGATCACGCCACAACCGAAGGAATGTCCACTCGCGGACGGAGGCTATTCCCGTCTAGACAGTACGCGAGGTTCTTTTTGGAGCGGCGTGCTGTAGGCGGAGGGAGCGGAGCGCTGAGAGACGGAAAGAGATCTGGCGCAAGGAGGCGTGCGTACCCCCCCCCCCCACCTGTTCACTTCCCCCCGCGAAGCAGCGTGCGCCTCCCGCCATTGGTCGACAGGTGAGACGAGCCCAGGAATGAAACGGGGGAAAGAACCGTGGCCTGATCAGTGACGTCGTACGCGTCGCGAGACCAAACGGAAATTGCTACCTCCACCTCCAATTCATCTTCCTCACGCCACATTCACTCCCACCGCGATTTCTCTTCCTACTCCACTTCGTAGGTGCAACTCCCTCTCAAAAAGCCGGGTGATGACCTTGAGACGCCTCATTCCCCATCCACTCCTATCATACTTCATTCCCCATTCATCGCCGCGCTTTTATGTAGTCGGGTCCCCATTGTTTCAATGCACTTTGTCCCTTCCGAGTTACATGCGGACGCCTTTTCCTGCCCTCCGCTTTGGGGATGGAGACGAAGGGGTGGGTCAAAGGATACGACGTGTACCTTTCCGTCCCTTTGTTTCCCGATCGTGGGCGATGTGTTGCTCTTTTTGGGATCTCTTTTCTCCGTTTAAAACTGTCCTTCGAGGTACCGAAAATAATTGGGGGTGGGAAGGTCACTGCGCACGCAAAACGGCTCGGATTCCGGAAATTTTTAAATGGCCAAGTGTTTGCGTAAGTGTAACAGCCCACCACTTCACCTATATTTTAGTCCATTGATAAGATCGGCTAGCCTGATGTCTCGCCAGTCGCATTCTGGGAAGTTATCATTTCTCTTGTGTACATACAGCCTGAGTTCTTACGTCAGGAAAGTGATATGAGGATAGGGTAAAATCAGGATAGGTTCGATCAAGTCTTAAGTTTCATTTATCTGCCGACTTATATTTAAAAAAAAGATCACAAATATTGGGCCATAGAGATAAGATATCACAGGTGCGAACTCTGAAGTATCGCTCATTCGTGAGACATGGAATTCGCTTTTGTAATATTGCATTACAGTAATTTCTTTCATATTTTCGTAGAAAAAGGTATAAACCTTTTTCTATGAAATTATGAAGTTACTAAATTTAATATTAAATGTAATTATTCTATGAATACTGTTTGTCAATTGAGGATTTGTTAACATTATTGATAATGACGCTCAATGATGACGCTATAGACTTCTGATGCCAGGAAATGTATAAGTGTATAATAAGAACAGGAGGGTACTTCTTATGCTTCATGAATGATAGCCATAAACCTAACCGATAAGCGTCAAAATTTATTATTCAATCAACCCACTATTTGTCTATAGGGAAAACAAATACTTGGGGAAAGATTTCATAGAAATTTCTGACCTAAACTAGAATAGAAACCTAGGTGATCTACACAGAAGTTTATGACATTCTTCATCTTCTTCTCTACCAAGTGTTTAGAGTTTCCTATTTCTTGTAAGCTGCATGCTCGTTTAACACGTGTAAACGACTATGAGGTTAACTCCTACGCACTCAATTCCGACCAAGCATGTGCCTTCTTACTCGCTACCCGAAACGGTCCCGTTAACTCTCTCATTTATCAAAGCGCCTAACCTCATGCCGATTGCTTCACTTCTGTTTGGTCAATAAAGGTTTGGCTATTATATTTTCGGTGAAATCGCTTATAATTTTGCTTAACGATATTGGCACGAAATTCGTGAATTTTATCGTCCCACTTTACAAATTCTATACTAATTACAAAGCAGCGTAGGAAATGCCACACATGTTTTGTAATCTGAAGAGAAATATTTACAAAATTTAGGTCAATAAAATCCTTAATACATGCTTTTTCATCATCACTGCAACGTAAGTTTTATGATAAAATTAGGCCTACCGGTGGGAAAATTCTAGTTCAGTTTGTAAAAATAAATAAGATAGAGAAATAAAGTATAAGTATATATATAATAAAGTAAATATAGTAAAGTATATGAAATAAAGTACGAGACCAAACTAAGGAAAATTCAATTTGTAGTAAGTCTTACACATACGAATCGTTTTTTTCTGGTAATTTTAAAAGTTTACAGAAATGAACCGTTGAACCAGTATCCGGTTTAGTTCAGAGCATTCAATTCAATTATACACTAGTTATCTATATACGCGAATCTTTACTCTAACTAAAATATTATCTTTTCTAAACAGGAAGTTCAAGTTGTACACACGTCATGGTGCTATGCTCAATGTTTTTATAGAAAATAGAGATTTTTCAATAGTTGTATACCTCTTACATGAAGTATCATTTTTAATTCATGAAGTATTATGATTGTAAAGAGATAGAGCTTGTAGATAATTAAACCGGAGCTGAACTTGCTGAAATTTTCAGAAAATCATTTTTCTGAGACTCGTGCTGATAAAACTACTGACGTATATTGTAAAGCAACCCTGTAAGTGAAAGTTTGAGTATCAAAACCAGAATAACACTCTCTACTAGTGTAAGGTATAACTGTACTGTATTATTGTTTGACTGGTAATAACTCATATTAACACGAAGATACTATTTTATTCATCTAATTCCAGAATGTTCGATCCGCCACAAAAACATATCACCAAACGAGGACTGAAGGTCATATCACTAAAGCTTTTCCTCCATACACGGTATTTCTAATCTTAGTCCACGTATTTTCTAAGACATCTCTCCGTTAAAAGTCTACCGAACGAGAAACATTTCCTCCAACGGTGCCGTAGCGCGGTGCAGAACCCACAGAAATCACACCATTCATTATCTACTTCCTGCGAACGCAACTAGCCACACGGATTTACGTCTTCCCGATAACCATGGTAACAACTTCCACAAGCTTCCTTTCTTTCTTTCCGATCAACCCCGTCCTCATCCCATCCGTCTCGTTTCCAGAAACCATAAAGTATCACGGCGTTACCCAATTCCATCAGATCGGACCATCCGTTTTAATCGCCGTCAACAGGTTGCGTCGCCCCCAAAAAGAAACGCGTATAAAAAGTTAGGAGAAATATAGAGATTGAGGGGCCTCTTGATGCCTTCTTTTTTCTCTCACCGCTACGCCGGAAGTAATAAGGAAGTTTCATTCTTCTTTCCGCGAAGAGAATTTAATTCATCTGGATGAAGCTATCCCTACTGGATTATCGGGTGCTCGTAGGGTTTCTTTGCAACCTCGTTCGGATATCCCCTGGAGGAAGGAAAACCATGTTGCTTTCTGATGACACGGGGAGTATGCATTCGTCACAGTCTCGTCCATAACCTTGCTTCATCTGGGTGTCCTTGCGGGATTTTCAAGTGAAGAGCCCGCTGAGGATTTCTTAGCTCACATCTATTACGGAGTGGCTGGCTCACTGCCTCAGTAAATTCACATCATTAAATATGAATGGGTGTATGTATGGATTTGCGGTAAAATAAGAATGATAAAGTTATCACTCCCGCAAGATGCGAGGAGAGCAATGTAACTAAGAAAATACTGAAATGCTGAAAGATAGATTCTACTCATAAAAGTATTATACTTAGGTAAAAAGAGTAGTTGGTATCAGTTAAAACTGTGCGTAGAAAGACATTAAATAAGTAAAATTAAAAGAACGTTAATTATACAAATTCACCACGATTTGATTAGGGATTTCGATGATGGTGCCGTTTATTGATACGTCGTCGAATATTTGCATCGATTTGTATTATTCGTCGAATCTCAGGTGAAGTTCAAGGTACTGAAGATTATATCTTCGATTTATTCCTTACATACAATTGAACTGACTATATGGCAAGTTGCAAGATTAATTCATTACTTGTTTCGAAAATCTTGATATTCTTTATTTCTAGAGTATAGGGTGTAGATATGTAAATGGATGACAGCGAATTATTCTTAAAATTTTAGAAATCAAGGAATTATTTACTTTTTATCTAATCAATCATGACATGATTCTTAAAAGAAATCATGTTGGTGGTTGTGAAATATTTTGAGAAAGGTATTGATTCACATTTACTGAGGTAAAAACTTACAATTGCTTCAGGCACCACTTAGTGGTATGACTCCGTGCAGTAATGCAGTAATAATGCATTATTGAAGGAAAAGGAAACAAACTTATGCCCGCTCCAGTATATAGTTTTATTCCATGACCATAGGTTAACACTTGTGTGTGTGATGATGGCGTACAGCGTCGAAACCATGGCCGTGAAATAAAATTATATATTGTGCTACAGTTTAAAGTTTCTTCTTTCTTCAATGTAAACGCTTGTTAAAAAAATATTTTCTTGGTTATTTTGAGGGGAAAACAAATCCGAAAAATACGTGTAATCCGTTCATCGTTCTGGAATGTTAAATAACAGTTGCATTGTTTCCAAAAACTAAATATTGATTAAATATTAAACAATTTTCACCCTGACTTTACTGCCTGAAAAAATACACTGCTCGACCCTAAAGTAATTTGCAGAAATATGCAAGCCCTCAGGTGCACATTCTCAGGCATGTAAACATCCCAGAAAGCTCATTTTTATTCAAAATCAGGATTTAACGGGGCCATATCTAAGTCCATATATTTGTGTACAATTCTTCATTCGCTTTTCGTGGGCAACATATTTATTTTACTCAACATTTAAATGAAGTTTATCCTTAAATAGTTGGCGTAACTTAAGCACGTCGTTATCCAATGATCTCGTGAATCACTCAAGGTTTTCCTCGGAGTGGATTCATAACCCCGTGTAGCGCTTAAGAAAGTGGCGTGATAATATTTCCACAACATCAGCGTCTTCAATTGGTTCCGTACTATTCGCCTTACGTAATGCTCTACCGTTGGCTCTATGCTCATCACGCCACCATTCATTTATCAACGCTGCAAAGATTTTTCCGCTTTCTCCCACCTTTTCCTCGATTTCACCAGAGGAAATCTTTCACATTGCGCAGATAAGTATTTGATGAAGAATCACCAGCTATCTAATGTGAAGCCGATGAAATCAAACGAGCAATTTTCGAAAACAATTGGGATAATAAAGTATTCGTCACCTGGTATTAAATACCAAAACTTGGCTCCCGGGTAGCCAATTGGACAACGCGTTCGACTTCGGTGAAAGCGGTCCCCCGTTCGACTCCCGGTGGGGTCAATTCTGAGTACTGTACTGAGTCAATACACCCCTTTCTAACACACAGTAGTACAATGGTTTGTCGCATACTGCTCACTAGTTCTATAAAGTCGTTGTTTAAGAATGTTCTCTTATTTTCGGGAATCTTGTCATCCTTTGCTTTACGAATTAGAAAAATGTACACTCACGTGTAGTCTTTCGTAATTTTCAGCGTAAATTTTAATTCGGACCACAACACGTGTATATAATCTAAGGGTGGGCAAACGTTTAACTTGGGGTTCCGCAGAAGGGGATAGGCTTTTGGCACTCGATATTTAATGCTCTTAATGTTTTAAAAAATCTACGCGTTCCAAGCGTTGAAGACCTATGACCTACAGAGACCACGCAAAATTCGGACTTTTTGTATTTTGGTAAAAGGCAATTCGGAAAAATTATCTAACTTAAAAGATCATGATACTTATTGGAGGATGTTCGATTGCGTCTCTGACCGCATAGAAATGTGAAACGGACAGCACTTAGCACACCCCTAATCTTAACCGTATCGTGTAATTATTTGAGAGCCTTTGAGGTCGTTTGAGTCAATAAGTTTAATTGAAACCTAAGGAAATGTCCTGAGTTGCACTTAATTTCTGAGGGAAGGAATTTTGAATTTAAAAGATAAGCTAGAATCCATACATTGGGATAAAAATTTTTGATCGAGATAACTTCGTCAGCTGCAGCTGCGATCCACAAAAATCATGGCTACTGTTGGAAAACTGTCTTCAGTAAAAAAATAACACAAAGGAAACATCAAAAACTACCATTTAAACGGTAATGCTTTCTTGATTGCTTGATTACGTTTGGGAATTAGAAGACTTTCGTGATACAGATTTGTCGGGCAAAAATTCCAAACGCTCAAAGGAGTGAAGTATAGTACTCAGAGCAAAAGAACGAAACATCGTCGTAAGGTTTGTGTCGAGTATCTTGCAGCAAAAACGGCTAACGGCGCGGATCCGTCACTCATTTAAGTTTCTCCCCCGCCACGTTGCACACGTCATAGTTGGGAGTGCATCGCCCCATCTATTCACGTTTACTAAGGAAAAGCACGTGTGGGAAGAAGAGATCGCGACTTTTTTTACGCAAAAGAAATGAAACAAGTTCCGGCCAATTCTATTTCGACCATAACGTGATCTCCTCAATGCGGTTAAATATAAACAGTCTACATGCTCGGTAAAAGGGGGGATTAACTGGCTTCTTATTTACCTGGCCGCTTCTCAAGCCCTTACCTAATAAAAACGGAGTAATTCGAAGTAATAAGGCCCATTGGCACTAGCTATGTGTACTAAATTGTGTCCAAGAGATATCCGCTGTATTTGGCATTTAGTTCACTATGATTCAAATGTATACACCAGGTGTTAGCCTTTCCTCTAAAGGGCGCTACTAAAGATTGTTTGTAACGAGTATAAAAGTTGAATTGGTTTACGAAAACTTATCACTGAATGCACACTTATATAAAATAGTTACATGTATTTATTCTCTTTTTTCCATTCGGATAGTAATTAATATTTAGTAGCATTGACTTAGAAAACTAGACTGAAACATTTTCGGTGGTAAATAATAGATATAAAAGTTAATGTCCGTTTGTATTAGAGAGAAATATGCATTGTTTGGAGGCATGGCATGAGGCTCTGGAAAGAATTTATTGCAATGACTTTCGGAACATCGGGCGTTACGAAAAAAATCTTAACTAAAGAAAATAATTGCAAGCAGTGCAAGGGCTTTTAAGCTAGGTATATCTTTGTCTACGATCAAAGGACGGAAATTTCAACCTATGATGAGAAGCTGTTTATTTATACTCAATAAAATGTTACAGTCTTTTACAATGAAAAGGGAAAATTGTACGATGCCGAATATATCTCCATTCGATGTCTTTCTAAGGCTGTCCAAGATGCAGGCTTAACTATTAAGTAATGCAACAAGCACAAAAAAACATATTAGTGAAAAAAAGCTCACTTTTTTATGTTTCCTTGAAGTTTGTTTCCTTACTTTATTTACTGTACCGTAAGTGGTCAATTTTTGTGGGTCAAACTATAATAATTCATAATAAAACCAAAACAGTGCACAGTACTAAGATATTTCTGTCTATTACTAATGAAACACAACATTCCCTTGTTAATCCTCATAAATTTGAAAGCGAAAGAATGTATACAAGCACAATTTCAGAAGTATAAGCTGATGCAGAGGTGTGCGAAAATGTATACAGACAAGAGACCGCTTGTGTATGCAAACACGACGGCTGACTAATGGATCATCCTTATCGAAGTATGTCACTTGGTGAATTATATTTTTTCTTAGGCGGAGACAAACTGCTGTTTATCTCAACCTCAGGTGCAGATGTTTATGATAATCGATAGAAATGTATCAGTTCCGCAACTCGATGCATAAGCATTGAATCTCTTCTGCTGAAACCCTCTCGCACGTCAATTGTAAACATCTCACATTGACAAAACTCGATTTAATCGACCAGAATTTTCATTTGATCTACTAAAACAGTTTCTAGGCTACTTTGTTTTTTTTTCTTTATTTTTGCCCTCAGTTTTTTTCCCATTATCAGAAAGAGAATAGTTTTCGTGTTTAACAAGAGGGGGTGAAATCCCACTCACCCCTCATCGGTCATTCCCGCCGCCGTCTCCTTCGCCGCCACTCCACGGTAGTGCAACCTCCTCTCGACTTCTCCGTCTGCAAGTATGTCGGTCAGCATGAAGTCCCTCACACCTCTCCCGAGTGCACCGGCACCAACCTCCCCAAGTGAAGCACGCACGCGGGATTCCGCCACAGAGCACCAGCAGCTGGCCACGAGCACCACGAACACCGAGACGGTCAAAGAACCCACGACCATATTGGAGCCTTCCGAATTTTCAATCAACACCAGAACGTATTTTTAACCAATTTAGCTTATGGTTGCTTCCGGTATACGCAACTCCGCACGCGGCTTCGTTCGCGGTCTTTTGTCACGCGTTTAACGGGAGACCACGAGCAAAGTGAGCGCGCAGGAGGCGTAACGCCGCAACGGATGCCGGGTAGAGAATGAGAAAGGAATCGTGTGTGCGCGCGAGTCCCTGAGTGTAAGAGTGGGGGGTTATGGTGGAGGGAGTGCGAACGTAACCCTCCCTTCGAAAACCTCCGGAGAACCCGTTCCGTAGCAGCCCAACGGACTCTTCCGTACCCCCTTTTTTACCCCTCGAGGGAAAGGTTCCCCCCTCCCGACACACCTCTCCCGATCATTTTCATTGGCTGGCGTGCGTCGGATGACTTCAAGGAATTGTGTTTCTTCCGACCTCCCCCCGGGCAGTGTTTTACACTTGTTGTCCAGGGTTGCTAACGGGGGTGGGCAAGGGAGAGTTGAGGAATGTCGGGCAGTGGGGTCTTCAGGAGGGTGAGAGGTTAAGCAGGGTCCGTAGGATGGCGGAGGCGAGAAATGGATATGGGTGGGAATATCGCGGTATCCTAGATTTTTTTACGGTGGAGATTCGCGACACCCACATTCTTCAATGTCTCCAGCCCTTGGTGGTGTAGTGGATGCTGGTGCCGTCGCGGTTACGCCGGTTGTGAAACGTTTCGGGGTGGTGATTCCTTTGTTCAACACCCTCGTGAGCCGTTCCAAATGCTGCCATGGTTTTCACCTTTGGTATCTAAGTGGACGCGAAAAGTTTCGTTCGCCACGCCTGTTTGGATAATCTTACCTGTTGGACACGCTCCGTTGATATCCATCAGTAACCTCCGGAAACATTTCCGTTTTAAATATTTCTTACTCTGATTAAACTTCTGGTTTCCCAGATACCTAAAATACGTAATCGCTCTATAATAATATTACTTTAATTGCGAATAGGTAGCGTGCTGTATAAATTAGACAAGACTGAGTCCTGCAGCCTCAAATGCATTCCAATACATCTCGAACGATATCAACTTAATTGTAATTTAATGAAATTATGAATATTTTAAACGTATTATCATATATCATGCAGCATCAGCTGAGCTGAAAATAAAATAACATCATCAGAACAATATAATTATTTCATTTTAAATTTCATAAAAATTTCCATTGTATGTATAAAAATGTTAAGGAATTATCCTTTAGTACATTTTAATCTAACTTTACTCCTGACTTAAGTAAAATTATTCACCTTCCTAGCAATATAGACCGCACATTATCAACAATATCCATAAATGTACAAGGTGGTCATAGGCACCTTCGCAAAGCAGTATGATCTAATTTACATATCTAAGGCGGTCTGCCTCAGCACCGATTCTGATTCATCGAAGAGAAAATACTTAAAAACAATGTCAAGGAAAAACGAAATGAATGTCAACGAGAACGGAATTTCCGGAGAGTTCCTGGATTCATATTTTCTATTCTCGGATTATGAGCTTTGTAACACGAATGTCCTTTATATTTCAACGCCTACTCCTCAAAAATCTAAGAATGCCAAAAAAAAAATCTCGTCGAAAGTGAATTTTTATCCGGAGGCTGACGGAGCAAACTTGGAGTAAGGAGAACAGTTCCAAGAAATTTTGGCGCAAGTCCTACGCAAAACCTCTTTCGACTTGTTTTCAGATCCGCGGCCTTCTACGTGTCCTTTGGTCCTTCAAGCGATAGGGCGATTTGCTGATTCAGTTGATCCGAATATGGCAGAGTGAGTATTTCTGAGTGACTATTCGTGAACCTCGTAAGGATAACGTTTGATTATTGAGTTAAAACATGAACTTTTATTGTGCCACATTAGCTCTTATGAAAACTTCTTGAATTACTAGTAGGGCATCGGATTTTAATATAAATAATGAACTAAAAATCATTCATTGGTTGTTTAATCCAATCATAATTTAAAATAGTATAATTTACTTTTGGGTGTATTGAGACCAAAATTGACTTTTTCCGACCCAATTATCAAACTTGAAGATAGACAATTGTTTAAAACTCCCAGGAAAGAATGAGCTATTGGGCCGCGGATTGAAAATCCCTGGTGTAGCTTCATGGTAAATTAGAAGAGTCATGAGTGACGTTCCGTAATTTAATAGAACATTTTCAAGGATTAAGGAAAGGTGAACAGCATAGCACGGAAGAGCCGTGCGGCTAAAACCCAAGGAATAATTTTTTCGCACGTGTTATTCCTTAAAAAATGTTATCAAATTTACGAGAAAGAAATTTAATATATATCTGTTATAAAGTTCAATTTCTTGCCGCCGTTTCAGACAATTTACGTAATTTCATCGCATCGGTGTACTCATCATTGTCACTTTTCCTACCACGGAACTTATTTATATCGGAGTTGGATAGGTACTATTGTCTAAAGGTTTGTTTCGTTATACCATACTTGAGTAGTAGGGTATGTTGGAAGCAGAAAAAATTATGTATCCAAAACGCTGTAGACGGAAGTGAGCCCTTATTGAAACACTGTTTAATTGGAGGGAGAACGCTACGGCCAAATATTCCCCCACAAATTATAGCATATGCACAGGTTCCTTCTATTGTTTTCAATCTATCAATTTCGTTCCGAGTGGGATGATTATGGCAGCCATATATACATCAGAAATGTTTTCTAATTATACCACGATGAATTTTGAGAGAAGGATGTGGCGGGAAAGGAAAAGAATTTTGGGGATTTCCTTTGGTGGCGGAAGAACCGCGGCATGTTATTTAGGGGATATTCGGTTAGTTTCGAAATTTCTAAATGATTCAGTGATGATTGGTAAAAGGATTTTTCGGTAAAATCGACTTCAGAGCGTAAATCCCAGAGTCGCTGTATCTTTCTTCATATACCTGCGGGAACTAAATTTTAAACGCCTCAAGTCACACGATTTGTCTATGGCTAAAGTAATAGCACAGAATTCAAAACTTTTGGAGTCACCTTCGTCAAATTACTTTATCGAATGAATTAAGAATTTAAGTTTTCCTCAGAAAACTCCCCAATAAACTGCAAAGCATTGTTTCTGAGGTCTCATAAATTTTCATTTGGAGCACCATTCAAAGACAGAAAAACTTGGAATACCTTCCAAACCGTACGAATTCCTCCGGAATTCAATGCTTCAGCTGAGAGACAATAAGTTGTGATCTATTTATAAAGGCGATAAAGGAGGGTTCAGAGAAATAAGAGACTTTCTTCCTTTTAAAAATTTCGAAGAATTTTGGCAATGCTATTCCCATCTACATACGACTATGTGTATGAGTGCTTTAAAAGAAGTCCTGCTGAAATTATTGCAATAAATGGAGCAGCATCTCTACCGTAAATTTCGCTGGACATAAGAACCTTGTAAAACGAACATAAGAGAGGAATATAAAAAAAGATCAATACAGCAGAGCTAAAATTTGTAAACTGCTGATATTTATGCATGAATTTCGTATTGGGATGGGGTCTAATTCAAGACCATATAACAATAATAATAATAAACGTCTTTATTGGGCGAAGTTGGGAGTCCCTTGGGAAGAAGAGTCCCAATATAGGTAAAGACTTTACCGTTGCGATACAGAAACAGGTCTGCTGACATTTTCTCGATTCACTACCGTCCAGGGAAGCACTCAAAATAAATATCCGAAAATCCGCGCAATGTATTTTTACGGGAAAAATTGGGACACTCTGTGATCAAACCGATGATAGCTAAGATCGATAATTTATTTTTTATGGTTGTTTCCAGTTGGTGCCCTTACGATATAGACCAGGTTAACAACGATTGTAGTTAAGACAGAATTTGTACCTAGGATATACGAGTTGAGAATCGTCTATGTATAATTGATATTAGAGTTCCGGCATAACAAATATCTGATTAAATTTGTTCATAATAGACTTTGACGCAATCTTGACATGATATTTCGTAAATGCCGGATTTACTTAAGGTTGGAATTGGGTCTTTAGGAGATGGAAGAAGATTTGAGTGAGTGACTGAGTGATTTGGGAGAAGATTTGAGTTTATTGCTATTGGAAAAAATTGGAGTGAAATTGAATTTGGAAAATATGGGATTGAGTTTATTGCTGATTCCTGGTACGAAAGGTACTTTATGAATTTGTGTCCTCTATCACCTGATGCTTTAAAAGTCATGCGTTGATTCAAATTGAGATAGTGTTTTCTCAGTATGTTATTGATTACAGATGTGTCGTAGTCCTTTGTCTATGTAAAATAGATATTAGAGTTCCGGCATAACAAACATCTGATTAAATGTTAACGAAAAATGTTAAAAATGACTAAATGTAAGACGATAAAATGTGATGTTGAGAAGGTACTTCATTTGTAGAAAAAAATGGGAGAAGGCATTTTCCTACATGGAAAATTTCGCGATTTGTATGGCAATATCCGTGTGTGGGTTGGTTGCCTAACTCGGACTTTTAAATGCTAACGCTAGTTTTGTATAAACAAAAGTCCACTGTGTTGAACGGTCCGACACGTGTATACTATTTTAGAGCAAGAAACATACCTAGATAGTCTCCTTTGAATCCGCTTCACACAGACTTTGTGAGTCCCTTGTAAGTTTATTTGCCAATAATAACGTCACTGGAAACCTAGCATTAAAGCTTTCAGAGCTAATCCTTAAATTCCCTCGTCGTTTTTCTCATTCTTACATTTAGCATTACTCATCCGTAAGTTTACTTTAGCTGTTGTATTCGAAAATGTATAAGAGTTCGAATGCGTCATGGGACTGTTTTACCATTCAATTACTGCCCACAATTCCCGGAAAATCACTGATGGCGACAGAAATCTGCGAAAATCGCGTCAAATACCATAACAAATATTTTCTCATCTTCATAACTGAAGTGACTCTCCCATGAAATATTTGCTTTGATACGTTTTGGAGATATATCAGTTTGGCGCTCCAGAGACCGCACTATGTAATTCATTTACGAGTTCCTAAAGAGGAAACTAGCTCCGTAAATATTGGTCTCGATAAGATACGTACGAATATCAAGAGATAAAATATAACCCTCCCCCATGGTCACGGGTAGTATCTGCTCCACATAGTGGTTATGTAATTCGTCCGTGCGGAAAATGCAAAGAATCTCTGCGGTCGCAGTAGCTGGAATAAAGAAAACTCCCTCCACTTATTCATGCTGGCGTATTTTCTTTTCCTGAGTCCGGAATAATCTCTCTGCATAGAGCTGTTTACATTTGACGTTCTGGTAATAGTGAAATATTAATCTTCAGGAATCCTGTCCTTTTTCATTTCCTCTTTCATGTATCGTACTTTCTTAGCTCCTCTACTGATAATAAGTTTCAGATTAGTTAATTAGGTAAGAGTAAAGTAGATCAAAACTGGTACATGTGAATTTCTTCAATTAATCTCGCCTGCATCGAGGACATTTTTGGAAATGGCAAAATCTTATGAAGAGAAATCAGTGTTAAGCAAATCTTACATTTAAAGTTTTAAGCTGAGATTTTGATGCTCCCGCATGAAAATTTATTTATTTATTGTCATTGAGGACTTAGAACGGTTCTTTATCCATAAGATCCTTCAATTAGTTTCTCGTGGATTTTATATATATTTGGCCTCTCCTGATGCCCCAGTATTGATATCCCAAATCCATAATACATGTGCTACAAAATCTAATTGCGTCAGTCAGAATTGCTCAAACTTCATCGGTCGAGATACTGCACGGATGCAATCTTGGATTGTTCACAAGGTAACATCAAAGACAGTAATGTCGTAAGTATAATTTGATAATGATAGTGGCGCTATTTTCTACTTTAATGTTTTTACAAATGATTAATATGCGTACTAGAACCTTTCTCTACACATTCTTCCCTATTGTATCGATATCTTTGCCTTCATTTTTGATCAAACAAGTCGTTGATAAATAATCTTCATAAAACCACCTACTCTTGCGTACTCCGCTAGCATTATCATCTTCCATCTCTTTCTTATCTGCTCTACTGTAAACACAATCGTTTTCCCTTTCATTCAGAGCCTTTCTTACTAAAGTCCTACTTAGAAAATTTATAGAAGATAGTATTTCATCAGCAAATATTTCTGTTAAGTCATCTCATTCATGTCGTAAAGCCATAATCATCGCCTTTTGCCGCAACTCTGATATCTTGCTCACTTATCAGCTTGTTGTGATTCATCTCCGCAATCTTATAACAGAGTATAGATTGCGATGCATTTCGTGCATCCACAAGTCTAAAAAGTTATTTAATATTCAAATATTCGTAGTGCTTTGGCGGAACCTCAAATAAAAATTAACTTAACTACCGAGGTTAATGGGATTAACGCAATTAAACATACTACGAGAGTAATTTTCATTCAGTATTTCCTATCTAATTTTGATTGACCATCAAACGATCGATTGGGAAATTTCTTTGGCATGGATTCTTTTTTTCCCACAATTTTATCTCATCTAAAGCGTAGTACAAATGTTTACAATCAACGTGAAAGAGAAATACTATCGGAAAAGTTACATATTTCCCATATAATGTTATTCGTTGATGGTAATTAGATGAGAAAATAGAAGCCTATTGTATATGACCTCTTGTTCTGATATCGCAGGCACTACAGATTCTTTTTCAATAACAAATTTACAATAAAACATGATTTTTGCGAATGTAAGACGATTTTCTTGTTCAATCTCTCTATACTTGTAGGAAGAATTTTCATGTGGTAACGACAAAAGATGCCTGGAACATCGTACCTAATTAAGTTAATTAAATAGGGCAAGTGTCATAACCTTCATTCCCTTCATGTAACGTTTGAAATAATGCTCTATTTTATAGTGTTCGAGGACATCCAAGTGGGTAGCGCGTTCCATTTTGTGGAGCTCCCGGAATCGATCCCCGGTGGGTATGAGTGTGGAATGACCTAAGCTGTCGAAGAACTTCTAAAAATATTACTGCTATTCTATTATTTTCATATTACATCTGTAAAATATAACTATTTCCGTTTAAATGACGTAAAATTCATTGTGCTGCTTAATAGAACACATTTGATAAATTAGGGAAAATCTAGCTTTGGCGGAATAAAATATTGAAAATACCTCCACGGAATTTTGTTCAGGAATTCAGCTCGTAAATCATGCTTCTCCCTATACGGATAGCGCACATGCACAATTTTTATTGAAATATTGTAATTACCAAATTTTTATTATGTAAAGATCGATTTCATTTACATCTTTCATTCCGATTTACGCTAGAAGTCAGTAAACTCTCATCTTACAATCATTAATTCTCCACCGATTCTAATCCAATGGAGGCCTTACTAAATTCTCGCGTATATTTTAAATCCCCTCGTTCACTGTAAGACAACAAAACGTATTTCCAATGAATCAGTTTTCCCGCGACTCTCATAACAGTAATCCGCTAGGAGAGTGACTGGAATAAATTATAAACCCAACGTCAAGGAAGACGCGAAGGTTACGAGTGGGAAGTAGTTTTTCTCTTTAAACAAGAGTGCCACTTCTTAGGGCGGCTGAGTAGTGATGTCATGAATTTGTTTCATTGTTTTTCTCAGTTTTTCGCGCGGTCTCAAGTAGAAATGTGATGCTACCCCATTACTGCGTTTCGTACCTCAGTTTCCTTCGTTTCCTCAGTTCAAGGCTTCAACGTTTGGGACACAGTTCGGTGAAGAGAGAGACATGATTTAATTCCAATAAAATGTGAAACTACTAACAGCACAAATCGTCTCGATGACCCTTGACATACATTTTGATAATTTGGTTTCCTTTATTAAAATCTCAGAATTCTCCGGATTCATTCGACTTTTATACAGAGAATTCGCGGCTCCTTTATTACTTTCAGTTCATATTTCCTCACATCTTACCCTCAATTTCTCTCATTTCATTTTGCTATTTCGTTCAATTTAGTATCTTCCAAAAGAATACCCAGTGGTGATGACAGAAATCCATTTTCTCTCAAATAAATTGTTGTATATCTTACGATAGTCAATATCGTCACTGATTAAAGACGAATTTGAAATTTTGGACAACCTAAGAATGAAAATGTCTAATGGCTTATGTAAAACAGAGTAGTTTTCATATCGATTCACTCATTCTTTAAGATCCAGTAGAAAATGAAAATCGAATGACACTGAATCTACAGAAATCTACAGAAATAAACTATAAAACATTCAAAAATGTAATTGAAATAGTTCATTTGTAGAAATATTAATGCCAATAAAATTATAACTTTCCTGAATCAATAGGATGTTTAACGTACATTTAATTACGACATTTTCGACGGTAACTCGAGAAACTAAATTCTATCAAATTTTGAAGAAGATTATTTTGTTCAATTATAATGTTCGTTGGTTTCATTTTACATTAGAAACATGATTGATTCAATATACTCGAGCTGAAACGTCAATGCAAGACACGTTTATAAAGGAAGAATGTTAAAAGAAAACTATATCGAATTACCGAATGCAACGGAGTGATTTACGCCGGGAATAAACTAGCAAAAATTTCTTTCTGTCATATGATTGAAGATAAAAATTAAAAGACTATTGAATTCTATTCTTTCAGAGTCTAGACATGCAAAGGTTTCCAAACTTTTGAGAGGCGGGCCTCGTAAATTCAAAGAAAGCGTTATTCGTGCAGGATTAAAAGGATCTTCATTTTGTATTCAACGAAATCATGTATTATGCTTAAGAAGGAGTGATTGAATTGGGACTTATATATAAAAATGCCTACAGTTTAAATACAATATAAATCCTAGAAAATAACTAAGTAGAACTAACTTATAATACCAAACGTCTCACCATGAGGGTTTCCCGATTATAATATCCAATTTGCTCGTAGACCACACATTTTCGTATCTTCGTAAAGGCAATAAACCCTGCAATCCGAAAGGGATTCAGCAGCAAAGATATTGAATACTCAAGGGTAGTTTCGCTGTGAAACAATTCCAGATTATATCCTCACAAGTTAAAGAAATCTCTCCTTCTGATTTTGTTTTTTAGGCTGGAGCTTCATATATACCTAGTACTTTTACATCGAACATGTCACTGTTGACGGAACAATCACGATTACCGTATGGCAGCATTGAAACTATAAGTCGTCTTCAAGCCTGACATTATCCCTTTTATCGATTTAGCTATCGTGACCTAACATCTGTCGCTTCGATGACCTTTCCCAAGGAATTATCGCTCATTGGGGTTAAATCTCCATCGTTGCTCCGAACCAATTTCATTTCTTCAGATGAGGCCGCCTCTTCGAGGAATAACGAGATTCGAACACATGCGATTTCGCGAGCACATCGTATGCGTTCAGTCGGAAGCTTCAATCCGATTGCTTCGTCGCGCTTCATTCCCCTTCCTGTCTCATTGTCCCACGTCCCCCGTTTAACATTTGTTTGTAGAGAATGACCTCCATAATAAAACTTGTTATTACGACCGATGTGCAGTAGACCAGGCCCCATGCAGTCTTCTACATTCAGCAAGTGTTTGCCGAGGAGCAATTGAATTTAGCCGTTATTACTCGAATTCGACTTTTCTTATCGACAATGTGGTTATCCACCAGAGTACCGCACGGTTCGGTTTTCGCTCCGGTTCTTCACAAACGTCAAAATTCGGTTGAGCTCCGGTTTGTCTACGTCGGCAGGAGGGAATCGAACCGAAACACAATCTAAAACTTAAACCGAAAAAACGCCGTGTTTGTCGGAGTGAAAACCGGACCCAAACAGAAACATTTTAATCCTCGAACCTGAACCACTACCAGAAACCATTATAATCAGCCCGCTGTATCATCAAGTGTAACAGTAGATGTGTAGTAAATATGCGCAATAATAACTTTAAGCTCACTAATTAACGGTTAAATTTTAATAACTGAAATATTTTTCGATTATTACTTCGATCTTTCTTTCAATGTTATTATTCTAAAATTAAAGGAAAAGTAATTCATTTGTTCCTTCCGTTACTTAACCATGAACTCCGAAAAATCCAGTAATAGCTTTTTACTTACTTATTGTGTCTATTGGGTGTTTATATTTCTATTGTGTAATTATTGTATGTATGAATGTATTTTAGGTATAAAACTGCCACCAGGCTTCCAGCCTAACCGCAGATATTGTGACGATGAAACGATAATATACCTTGCTGGGGGGGTTACATTATCGGAGCGATGAGACCGGTTCGGCGGTTGATTCCGGAGCGAAACTGGAACCGAACGGAGATTTGGCGTTTTCATTGAACCGGAAGATAATTAGTAATGGTTCGAAGCCCTTGCCAAACCACTAAACCTAACAGGTGTTTTTCGCTCTGGGGACCATATATTATAATTCTTCATCTATTTATTATCTCCTTTCTTAAATTCTTCCTTGTAGACATTAGATTTCGAGAAAAGCCCTTAATACCCGTTGTTTGCAAGTAAACAAACCGTTGAAGATTTCCCACCAGAATTCAGTTATTCTTCTCTCCCGAAGATGGTAACATAGTTGCCGAAATGCGTATTGTGAACAATACTTGCAAAGCGCGACCATTGAGAACCCTAACCCCCTGCTGGTGAGAAATCTTCAACGGTTAGTTTGCTTGCAAACAACGACTATTAGGAGCTTTTCTCAAAGTCTTACCTCAGCCGTGTTCCTTTTCCTTATGGATTCTTCCTTGTAGATTTTAAAATGTATCATATTAAGGTTCAGGGAAGGATAAGTACTTTGCACAATTATACCTGTGCCTCCACAGGTACCTGTTCCTGATAAAATGCAAATGAAAAATATTGACAGAAATGGGCCTGAACTCAGATGTTTTTCCAAATCAGTTACTTTAAGCTGATTGAATTACGTGAAGTTCAGTTTAATAGAATAAACTGTGATATTTAATGTATAGTAGTCAAAGAATGATATGTGTGTATTAAACACATACATGAAGTGTGTACAAAATATTAATTTTAAGGCAAATGGCATGTATTAATTTTAGTTAGTTGCAAGTCAGTGTAAGATACAATTAGAAAAGTTTAGCTCAATTTTCAACCGATTAACATGGAAATCGTTGGTTTCTGAAAATCGGAATGGAATAAATAACGGTTGTCGGTTTAGGCTCTGACTCAAAAGCTTTTCGTTTCGTTTTCGAAAAAAGTTTCGGTTCGGGTTCGGTTTTCACTCCAGCACAAATATTCTTTTTCTGTTTTTGGATCTGTTCTAATTCGGGTTCGGTTTCCGCTTCCGGAAAAATACATTTTCTTTCGGTATTCGGTTCGGTTCCGATTCGTTACCCTGTCCTCCTCTCCCCCGTAAACGCGTAGTGGGAAGTAACGCGAGGCATTCCGTTTTTGCAGGAGCAGAGCGATTATGTATTCCTGTTCGCGTAATAAGCAGGAAGAGATGCGGGAACTCGATAATTTCTGTCTAGGAAACTTTACTAGGATATTTTTTCTTCGATGTTGGAAACGTTGCACTTCCGAGATTACCACTAGAGCCAGCTGCATTATGTAACTTTACGAAGGGAGGTACTAGTATTATGAGGAGCACTGGTTGATAAACACTGCCCTTGTTAGTCCTCAACCTGTACAGGATGTCTTTATTTACCCTAGGAATACCATGAGAGTTACTAACATTGCCAACATTGACAAGAACTAAGAGAAAGATTTCTTTTGATTCCACCTTGGCTTTCATTCCTTCCTTATCTGAATTCCTTCTTCTGAGGGGCATTTGAGGTCGTGCACGTGAACTCGTGGGGTTATCAGGCGCAGAAGAAGCTGATGTAGCATCGCTCACTCGGAGATGGAAATGAGTGGGCAGGAAATGAAATCCGTGTTAGCAGTGATGAATGGATAAGGCGAGAAGACGAAGAGAATCAGCGTGTGGAGAAAGCGGAAGAACCGAAGAAAAAATTGAGAGAGAGATTTAATTTCTTGAGAGAGAGAGAACGGCGGAGAAGATGCTTTGAAGGTTTAGTGGTGAGACGTATGTACGTATAAGGCCATCGAAGTCCTTATACTAGGCGTGGTCGAATCGTAGCTCCCTGGCACTGGAATAGGCTTCCGAATTCAAGAACGACTTTTCTAACTAATATATATATATGATCAAGACATAGATGAGGTAATATTACTGAAATGGATCTGGGCAGGCCATGTTGCGAGAAGAACCGACAACCGATGGGCATCAGTAGTTCAGAACTGGATACCAAGAGATGTGAAGAGACCAAGAAGAAGACCAAAGGACCGATGGAACAGAGACATCATTCAGTATTTTGGGGTAACATGGCAACGAGAAGCTCAGAATAGAGAGAATTGGAAAGCGCTATGGGAGGCCTACATCCGACGTCGGATTAAAAATGGCTGATGATGGTGATGATGATATATGATCAATGGTGGATTAATGATTAGGCGCTAGAAAAGGTTCTCGATGAGATTTGTCGAACTTAATATGCTGAGTTATGCTTGTACTTATCTTAGATATCTATTTTGGGTGCTTAATCTTTCCTTTACAAATTGAATCTGATATGAATAATAATCATTTATGATAACTGAACATTCTGTTACTTTCGGCATTGGTTTAGCTTTCTATCCCATGCATTTTATGTAAGAATATCGTTTATTTTATTTTATTGGGAAAAAGATTTTTCATTCCAAACTATGATACTTGATGATGATTCTATTTTGTAATGGAAGTCTTGATCTGGGATCTACGCCTCATGCTTCTGATAGTCTAAACTTTTCACATCTGTATCTGTGACAGGTACATATGTTTAGTATTTTTAAAGTTCATATTTAGGATTTTGTGATAGAATTATGCTGCGACCGAGTTTATAATATTCTTACGACCCGCGGATCTCAAAGGAACCAAGTTTAGCCTATAGTTTCTCGTCTTACGACGATATTGTAAACGGCAGTTACTATAAAACTTAGCCCTGAAGTATTGAATTAAACTTCTCGACAGACTAAACCATGTCTTTATCCATGATCGATGGCAGAAGTTTCCACTTAGTAAAATTGCATAGATTACATAGTACATTACAAATAATTGCGTGAAATTCCCGAAGCTTGGAAACTTTTAATCGTCAGAAATAGAAAACATCTTGCATAAATTAGCACGAAGTATATTCCAAATTGCAGAAATTTACGACTAAGGAATTGCGACTTAGTAAGGGTTTCATTGCTAGACACCGGTGGGAAAACTCTGCAAAATGGAGCAGTGTCTAATCATGAAGTGTAGTTGCGAAATACACAATTTTTAACGCATAGAATGAAAACAAAATTTTCTTCTGAACCAAATTTGACCTCAAATTATTTTTTTTGCCTGTAATAATGACGTACAAAACGGAAGGATGTGTGGTGGTTAAATGGAGCCCTCTGCGCAAAAATGGGCTTCTGCACATCAGCATCCTTCATTTAATCAAAGGATTGATTCCAGAAACAAATCAGTAATACCTCAAACGGGTTATCTTTTCATATAATTATACAATTGAAACCTCCATATATGTTCTTTCATACCGCTGAGGGGCTCCTGGATAGCCAAGTGGGTAACGCGTTCGACTTCGGCGAAAGCGGTCCCGGGTTCGATTCCCGATGGGGGCTCATGTGCGAAATGACCTTAGCTGTCGAAGCAATTAATAATACTACAACATACCGCGGAATTCACAAGAGCGCATTAATTACTGTTCATGGCGCATTATTGTAGTTTGTAGGATGAATCTTAAATATGGAAAATATAAATGAAACGATTGATGGATGAACTATAGAAAATTGAATACTCCTGGTCTAGTTAGGTAATGGGAACTGAGCCTCAATACATGTAGATATTTATGTTCGTCCACCTAATTAACAACACTAACGAGAGTGAAATTTATCTTACGAAAACTTTCAGCCTCTACGCGGTGTCTTTCCAAATTGGGTATAATTATCTTTTTTTCTATCTAATAATTGATTATATTCCTTCCATAGAATGTCCTCGTTTAAAAATTAGATGTCCAAATTCGATTTTTTATGCAAGCCTGGCCGCTCCAAATTCGCTGTAATGGCCACCTCCTGGAATGCCGTCCCCTTAACTGGCCAAAATATGCGGTTAGGAAACGACCCGCCCGCGGACCTCGGAAGCCTCGTGAAATGAAAAAACCGTCGCAATCGCAAAAAACCGCTCTTTCGGCACTCGTTCCCATAGTGTCAAACTCCGTCTGTTGTCGCTGGTGGGAGATGAAGGGAAAGTCATTTCCCTCTTGCTATTTGAGGGTGAGGAAAGAAAAAGGAGTAAAACCTTATGAGTTACTGGGTCCAATGACAAATACAAACGCTCCCTGAATAACTGCGAGTTCAGCGTGTATATATTATCCGAAGATGAAGTCACTCATATTAGTCACAACATTTCGTCGGTTGGGCAGTCAATGGCGGGACAGTATTTCATGCTTTACAAGGATTGAAGGAATGGATGGTTCGGCTAGCATGAAAGTGTCACAGGCATGATACGAGAGACAAAATTTGTCGCTGAGCCAAGCATTTATGGTTCCTGGAATATTAAATCATGGTCTTCCCGACGCATGCTCATCGTTAATGTCCTGAGCCATCACATTCTCGGAGGAATGATTAATAATCCAAAAACAAACTACGTGAGAAATCGTAGAAGGCTTTTCGGTTCTATCATTAATAATATTAGGTTAATATATTATGCATATTATTATACATTAATAACTTTAAAACAACGATTGCTTCTTATGAAAAATATCCATATCAACGGCTTTACGAGACGAACATGAACCTTTTTCCTTCAGCGAAAGGAAGCTCTACATAAAAATTTGTGAAAGAAACAAGTTCAATAATCAACAAGTTTAATGTTTGTATTATTGCTATTCTTCATATATTCTATGAAAAGAATTTAAATTTAAACGCGGATTATGAAAGAGTAAAACATTTCTTTAAAAATATTACCTATTGATTAACAGTGACACAGATAAGGTAGTTAATTTTTGCATGTCAATCGCTTGTGATTTCACGACAAGAATATTTCTTTCTTAATTAAGGGAAACATGATTTAATTGAATACAACTTCACTAAAAAATCCGCTGACTAAATTATTCCCGTTGACTGGACAAAATAATTCAATGGGTGGAATGCAGATTGTTCATTTGCGAAGCGAGTAATGGAATTGAAAATAGGTGAAAATTTATAGTATTACTATTCTTTGTATTAATAAAATTCAATGCTAACTTCTAAGCTCTCAGGCGTCGTTCACATAAACTACTAGATAGCAAAGAAGCCATTAAAGAATATAATCTACCAGTGCGCTGGTCGTCGGGCACATCATTCAATAACGAACCTCAGTAATAAAATTAATCCGAACCTTATCAAGTCTGATTGCCGTTGGGATAACTGCTAACCCTAGACTACTCTAAACCAGCCACACGTGTGTGATAAGGCAGGTGTTGTGAAAGAGGATGACCAGGGGTAGAAAGATGAAATGCTAATAGACCGCTGAAGCAACGCCACTACTTTTTCCTGCGGCTCACGAGATCCCAATGAATTTAATGAGGAACGTCAGAGATCCTGGCCCCTCCTGTGTACCTGCCCCAGCGGGGGTTGAGGATCATGGTTACCGAAAATAGGTTCCGGATGAGTTCGGTAGGGTCCCGTCCCTGAAACCGAGTTCACTTCGGATTCCCCTCAATTCTTTTGTATTCGCTCCGATGGTAATCGGCGAGAAGAATCACGCCACTCTACGTCATATGCGCTTTCGCACCTCTACCTACGCCAGATAGCGTGATTTCATTCCTCGAATCCGAACAGTTACGTCAGATTCCACAGTATAGAGTCATACCTCACAAGGCCGATCCTCAAGAAGACGTCTCTTTCATTAGCGTTTCGATAACGCAGGGAAAGTATTCCCGGAATTCGCTAGCACTGAGATTTTTATCAATTAGTAATATTCTTCGTTCATTAGCGTCGGGGATGACTTTGAAATTTTGGCGAGGCGAGTTATTCTAAGGGAATTAAAGCTGGAAACTTCTCTTTTCTGCCACATCACCCTCGTATCTTCTTTTTAATTGCTTGATTCGCGTCCGAAATGCTGCAGTAACTCTTTTATTTGGCAGATATATGGCGGTAAAAAGCAAGTTTTCCTTTAAATGAATTTATCACCTTGTAACTTCTCCTAGAGTTTATAGCGTTATTTACAAAGAAGATTCGAATAATTTTCTCTTTTTTGTTTGGAGAAGCCGTCGGCTTGCGAGGATTTTATTTAATACCAGAACTTTTTTTATAGATTATATTTGGATAAAATGTTTAAAAGAAATGTAAATGAGAGTTTTTTTGCTTAAACTTTGATAACGTCTTTATATGCCAGCCTTTAGGTAACAATAATTATATGGCTCTAATATAGATGACATGTCAAAATTTGATGCCAAGTAGTTCTCAAACAGAAAGGTTGTTAAGTGAGGATTAATGGTTAGACTTAAATGTTAGAGGTAATGATTAGACTTAAAACCAGCCCAGGTATTTTAAAGCTGTAAGCTAATGTACATTCATCATTCTAAAGTTGGCAATCGGTTAACGAACTTAATCCGATCAAGGCGAATTTCTAACCGAAGTTTTAGTTAAACGGTCATCAATTTACCATAGATTTTGTGCGTCTGATTAAATCGTTCTGTAGATATAAAAAATCAATAAAATTGTATACAGCGGATATTTATATGTAATAGCGATAAGACATAAATATTCAGTCTTGCATTTTCGTCAATCTTTTTTCCGTTTGATGTACATACATTGTCAATTATTTTTCTCTCCTCCTTATCTTTTCTCGGGAGTGATTAATGCCGTTTTAGTGATCCTCAATCCTATTGGCATTTGCTTGCTTTGCGTCACATTCAAAATTAACCTTTAGCGAAAGTTTTCCTTCGTCAGATTTGATCACAATCAGAACTGTTCCTCAACCGATTACCCGCTGTATTTGGTTTTTAAAATGGCATCATGTGAGAGAATACATTTCGGTTAGAGAAAACGTCCTTTTTGCCGGCCTCGGTGGTTGAGTGTTAGCGATACAACACTAAGGTCCCGGGTTCGAATCCCGGCTAATCGGATTTTTCCGATTGGGGAATGGTTGTGTGTTTGTGAATAGTAATAGCTATTAAAATGGATGTAATTGGATTTAACCTGTTTCTATTACAGAAATTATTATTATTTCTCTCTGTAGGCACATAAATCTATCCGTTAATTTTGCGTTGTTTTTTTCGGATTCGATACTTTAAGATAGTAATACCTTTAGATGGACTAATTTTGTAGAGTAAACTCAAATGGTTAAGGCCGTGGATATTTGGGGAAAAGCCATTTTAGTGAAAAAAGGCATAGCAAGCATCTAAATGATCTTAAATGAACCCGAAATTATGTACGAACATTATTAATGTCTTTTTTTATAATTTGATGGCGCTTATACTAAATAAAATATCTCATAAAGCAGTTGAGTGATTATAATACCTATAAAAATATATTTTCCTTCATTCAATTCTCAAATATTTAATTTTTTTGTATTTACATTCATACATAACTCAGAACGGAGACAACTTAACCTATTAATTCATTCATCAGAGATGTTTCGCTCTAGTTTCAAGGATTTGATTCTGCTCCACTGCTTTCTCTCTCTCTTGTTACCCTTCACTTCTTTTTCCATGGTTCCTTGTGAAATTATAGTTCCTTGTGAAAATATTTGAAGGTGAACGCTCTGCTATTGGGTTTCTCTCTTAATACTTCCGTTTCGAGCTTCCGGAAGGAAATGAAGAGATTATAGACCAGGATTGAAATTATAGAACTGTTTGATTACCTTGAAATGACTATAATTCAGGAAGCAAATTCTTTCCTCACAGTACATTTATGATACCGGGTTTTACAATCGTTTTCCACTAAGGGCGAGATATTTCTTGAGACTCATGATAACAATGGGGAAAGAGATGTTCATTGTTTAAGAGGAAAAGTCACCATTGCAATTACGGCTGTCATAAGATGATAATTCCATAAGGAAAGTGGTTCTGTATTTCGTTTCAATTTAAAATGGACACCGACCTTCAGCACCCCTTGTTCCTTCATTTTTGACTTGGAAACCATGTCAGAACTATCTGTTTATTTTCCTTGTTCTAGAGATCATTCTATCTTTATGACTAATCTTAATGATTGATAGTTGTTGAATATTCATTTTGTTGATCGAGATGAAAGTTTTGCGACGTATTAACACGGATAAAATAAACGCATGGCTCAACAGCGCAGAAAGAGCCATAGCCTAGACATGCGGCAATGTTAACGGATGGCATTCACTCATCGCATCGACTCCCACGTCACCGTATTTGTTTTCTAGATCCACTCACTGTGAATTCAGGTAAATTCTCAAATTACTCGCGGTGATGGAGGAACATCATAGTCCCCAACGAGATTCCAACCCGGACCACTTTCACCAAAAAAGAATCCATTTTTATTTGCGCGGATGATGGAGGTCAAATAGTTTTTGATTCCTCTAGAAGCAATTTGGCCGAAAGAAAATTTCAGACCATCTACAATTTTTCTTTAGGATTCGCTTCTACAATTACAAAAACCTTTCGGCACACTAATCCTTTAGTTTCAGTCCGAGATAACGACACTCGACGAGAGCAACGCTCGAAGTGTCGAATGAAGAGTAGTGTTGCTGTAAGTGCTTCGACAGCTGAGGCCATTTCGTAAGTCGGGGCCCTTACAAAGAATAGAATCTGGGTCCTCGTTCGCCATTGAACGAATAGTTTTAAGACAATAGTACACAGTTTAAAATTTTAAGCACGTGAAACACGACCTTCTTGTGGCAAGACGAAAGAGGTTCCTTGCGGCGAATGGTTTGGGAAACTATAATAACTGTATCATTTGTTGAACCACAGAGAAGAATTGTGCAACGATTAAAATGTGTTGAAACAAACTAAATTGATGTTCCCATTTGATTGGAAATAAAAGAATTAGGCATCAGAAAAATGCGTGGGTGTAAACTGAATATTTTATGCCATCTTTGCTCTAGATGCTTTGCTTCAAATGCAGTTTTAGAAAATCCCTAAGAAATTATGACAATGGTGGGTCGGTAATCAGATCACGAAGATAAACGCGACCTATTCTTTACTCCTTTAACACTTATAGTTCCAGTGGGCCTATTTATCGGCACATGGGGTACGTGCGTAAAATGCCGTGACTGTTTTTCTTCTTCAGCCCTCCCTTCCCTCCTCTCACAGCTTTCGTAAACACTTTTTCAGTATCTGTCATGCTTTATCACTGTTGATGAAAATTCTCAATGGCAATGCAGTATGTGTAAGGATCTTTGACTGGAATAACATTAGATGTTTTTTCCGCCGTAGCTTATCTGGTGTTGCTGCATTGTAGAGTGCTCGGATGCAATTTAAGCTGCCGCACTCTCACCTCATTTTGTATTGCTATTAATTTTGAGTTCTGACCCTCCTCTCGCGGCTATTCTAAACACTTCTTTATTTCAATGGATATGAAGTATTTTGTCCACCCAGCATCAGGGGTCTCTTCTCCACAGTAGCTCTTTTGCTGTTGCTTCGGAGGGACCGCAGCTTTCTTTTTGACTTATATTATTTTGTAAAAGAATTTACATCCTTGCCAGTGATAATAAGTATAGTATTTTCTTTTCTTTCAAAATACTTTTCGTATCGTTCCTCGAATTTCATGAATTTTCACGAATTAGTTCACCATAATTTTTTCGCATTATAAAAAATACGTAAAATTATTCAATGTATAACTTTTATCTTTAAGATATTATTGTTCTTGCAATCTATAATGGTGAAGCATTTGTAAGACGAAAATGTTGAAAGTTTGCTATTTGAATTAAGTGACAAAGATAGCGAGTTTTCATGGGACTGCTGATGAAGGTATTAATTCGTCTTGCATTGATAACTCTATTGTCCATCTTGGTGGACACATTTTCGTCACTAAAACAAAGAGTATTTTTCTCCGAGTGTTCCATGTCTAAGGATTTTTGATAGAGAAGCTCTAGCCTATCCCGGGGAAGATGTTTGGGAGGAGTATTTGTGAACAATGATAACCCACCTACATCCCAAACTTTGGCTCTTAAGTTTGCTATTTCTTTAATTCATTTATCTCGTCAAATGAAAAATGTAAAATGTTCTCCTTCAGTTAACAATTAAAGTTGTATTCCTACAACGAAGCACTGTCTAAGTATAAGCAGGCCATAGCTCAAGGACGATCTGATATGGCTTCATATGCGGTATTCTGATGAAAGTTCTCCACCCTGGTCTATCTCAAAGATAAAGGAGTGGCCGCGATTTTTCTCTATTGCCCCTCTTGGATCCACCTTCGACGATAGTGAAGCAAACTTATAAAGTTTAAAATTTTATTTTTACCTTATTTTTTCATTTTTTTTTAATTCAGTTTTGCTCCTCTGTCAGCCAAGGAAGCTATATCGCTAGCAGCTTGAAGTACTAACAGCGAAAATGCGTAGCCACACCGCTAAATTTTATGCAAAGAAACATTATTCATCGTTGGGAGTTCCTTTCCACCGATACCCCTCTCACCTCTTTCAACACTTGACTTTCTCTCCACCCGCTCGGCGGAGGGACACGTTGCAAAGAAAACTTCCCAAGCGAAAAGAGCATACGTATGCGCTTCCCCAACGTCAGCAATTTTCATCTCCGCAGACAATGGTCGCATTTAAATAAATTCAATTTGAGCGTGGATAGCTAGAATGCATACCGCGCGTGCCCTAGACGGGAACCTTTGCCCTTTTTTTATTTTGACCCTCGAATCCTTCCCTCAATTTCATCTGCTGTCCTTCGCTCTCCGATCTTCTTTTATTTTTTTTCATCGGTCCGTCTTCAGCAGCCGTTGCACCGCTTTCGTCCCTGGGCGGGTTCTCCACGGCTGCGACTTCTTTCTCGCGAAGGCACCACCTCATTTGTCTCCTACTTTTACCCATAAATAGTTGCGGATCTGGAAGAAGTAGCATTTTCAACTTTTTTCTCGTCGCCAACGTCCGGATCTGGTGAGGTCGGACTGATTTTTCTCGCGCGTAGATTTCCTCCGATCCTTTTCCTTCTCATCGAGAAAAAAGATGCATTCCTCAGTTACTGTTTTGAAAGTATATTTGTATTTAGTTCTTCATTTACTTTATCCCAGCTTAATGGATATACCTCTCGAAAAGAGTAATTAATGAATTAGTATCCCACAGATAACGTTGCCATTCTTTTAATTGATTTCCTATAATGTACGGGTTCTTTCGAATAGGTCAGTTTGATTTAATGAAATTAAAGTTACCATTTACATCCATATATGACTCTATAATAATAGAGTACTTTTAATTTCTTCAATGACTTATTACCAGTCATTAAAATAATTTCCTGCTTTGGACCACTAAACTTAAGCTGCAATTGATCGAACTCCAAAATTCAAAATCTACTTCAATAGACCGACTTCGAAATGAAGCACTGATGAATCCTATTTTTTACTATAAATACATGCTGTTTACAGCTTCGAGTGTCATAGGGTTAGTAGAGTATATTTTCGTAAAACTTTTGCATTAAATCTTACCCTGTTAGCCACGTGCTTCAATCAGTTTTTGCTTGTTTCTTTTTTTTTTCTATTTGTGTTATATAATACATATGAGTAGTAGTATATCCATATAATTTTTTTACAAGAATAACAATTTAGTAATTTTTAGCGATGTGAAATTTGATTTTTCAAACGCAAGGTATGGGTTCTTCATTTTTAGTCGTGTTAAAGTTCTGAACCAAAGACCTCAAAACTTTGAAACTCTTAACTGTAGCGGAACATAACAAATGAATTTACTTTACATAAAAAGACAAAAATATTATATGTTTTTGCTCAGGCTGAGAACAGTTTGTGACGATTCTTAGGGTATAACACCAAGCAAGCGGTCCTGAGTTACGAAATGATATTTAGCATAAAGCCAAAGGTGTATCTTATTGAAGAAAATTACCTCCAAGTAATGGTTGAATATCTAAGAGATTGGATCCTCTTGGAATTAATTTGGAGGTACGACGGTAACTTACACTAAAATTTGGCACTAGATGTTGGAACGGGCCTAATCTGGCGTTAGGATGTAAATTCCGTCTGTTTTTTCCTGCCTTATTGGCAGGTTTTCTTAATACGCTTTCCCTCCATTTCAATTTTCTCGTTGCTATTCTTTTCATCGTCACACATTTCTCCTCTGCTCTTATGCTGTCTAACATTTGCTTTCTTCTTCCTCTTTCCTCCTTTTCTCCTACTATTCCGTCTATCTATGTTGCTAACAAGCACTCTTCTCAGGATGTGGCCTAATCAATTATACAATTATAATATTATTTTATTACTGATTGAATGATATTATTTTATTCTTTCTTATTTTAATAATTTCTATTATAACGGGTACGTGCGTAAAATGCCGTGACTGTTTTTCTTCTTCAGCCCTCCCTTCCCTCCTCTCACAGCTTTCGTAAACACTTTTTCAGTATCTGTCATGCTTTATCACTGTTGATGAAAATTCTCAATGGCAATGCAGTATGTGTAAGGATCTTTGACNCAATTATAATATTATTTTATTACTGATTGAATGATATTATTTTATTCTTTCTTATTTTAATAATTTCTATTATAACCCTTTCCTCGCCTACTCTCCTTAACACCTCATTCTTTACGTTATCCTTCCAACTCACTCTTTCCATCTTTCTCTACATCTCTAGCGCATCTATCCTATTTTCATCCTCTTTCTTGATAAATCAAGTATCTGAAATGTATAATGCTGTACTCCAAAAGTAAATATACTTAGATAAAAAGGATCTTTTTAAGGCGAGGTAGAAACCGATACACGACCAAACACTGAATTAGTTTGAACAAAGTTCTAAATAGAAGCAGATAAATATGTCATTGGAGGAAGCCGTGGCCATAAAAAACTTTGTTTAACTAAGGGAAATATTAGCCTTGGAGAAGGGAAATTATCGAGGAAGTCGCCAATGTAAAAATTAGCGATATGACTAATGTAAGGAAAAAAGATTCATTCCTGGAAAATATCAACAAAAATGTGGTGTGAGAACACACGAAAAGCTATAGGTATTGATAAATGAAAGATATCAATATATGAAAATTTTAGTGGTATTTCACAGGTTTTGAGGAAAATGGATCTCAGTAAGTGAACCTTTCAATTGAAACCTGCAAATCACTCCGAAAGCATTATTAACGTAGATGATGTACAATTTCTCCATATGGTATATATGACCTTTGTTATTTGTTTAGTCCATGAAACATAATACCCCTTGATGAGTTCTTAAATACCTCTTATCATTGTGGGTCAGTAAAAATAACGGGAGAGAAGGTAAACGGAGAGGTGTACAAGAATGAACCAAAATTCGTGGATAAGTAATATAATATTTCTGCTTGAGTATTATTTGGACAATATATCTTTACACAGATTCTTAAGTCAACAAATAATATCTCGAAAATGCTACTTCAACGGAGTAGGACGATGACCCGTGAAATCGGAGGAAAATTATGCATACATTAATCCGTTTTGTCACTTTCTTTTGCTATAACTTACCACACGTGCCTTAAAAGTAGATAATCATGTATACATGCGTGTTTTGAGGGGCATTAAAATACATTTAAATCAGTTAATGTCCTCTAACAGGTTCTGCTGTCAACACTCATAAATTACCGTACGCTACTCGAAGGCGGTCCATAAGGAAATTAAGATTATAAAGAAGACTCGAATCATAGCGGTATCATTTTAAATGTTTTTAATGGTCTTTTAGGATTACGGCAAAGTGTTAAATTTGTACGTAGAATAGTGCGCCTTTAAACCCCATGATAAATAGAATTGAAAAATATCTGCCAGAAAATGGGAGATCTGGGTTTGAGTCCCAGTCATTATTTTTCACTTTCGTTTATCCTTGTGTTATTTGTGATATAAATCTGCGTACGAATAGCGAATTATTTTGATTCTAATACTCTCAGATTCTGAAGGTGTGTACAAGATGGGACACAGGAATCTGGAATAAAACGGAATTAATTTCTTAGCGGGAGCACGGTCAAAAATTATTGAACTTTGGATGATAAGGAAGAATACTAGTTTCCTACAACATTTGCCCCCATATTTACACATAACATGTGCCGTAGTATATTTGCACGTAACATACATCATAGTTCATTTAAGTTGAAACTTAGTATTCGTCATTTGGCATTCACTCTTCATTCTATAGCTGCATATTAAAGTAGTCTGTAAAATCTGCAGCAAAGTGTTTTTGTTAAAATATTTATGGTTAGGAAACAAACATCCCTTGTCATCGTTAGCAGGTGATTCAAATGTTAAGAATTTCCTCCTTATCTCTCCGACGCCTTTCTAGCAGGCTACCAACTTCTGCCTCCCTCCACTTTTCTTTGGGCCCCTTCATTCCACCTTTTCGTTGCTTTCTCCCTATCTTCAAACATTGCCCACTCTTGCCCGCTTCCTCCTCCCCGCGTTCCAACCATTCCTACTTCCCATTCGCCTCTCTCTTACGTAGCAATATCCGTGGGAAAGAAACGGATTGAATCCGACGCCTGTTGAAATGTTAGGAGTTATTGAACGTGCTAAGGTCAATAGACACATGCAAGGAAGAAAACGTGGAGTGAAGCAAGGACGCGCACGTCAAGCGAAAAGATTGGCGCGGCCTTTTTCTTATAAAACTTGGAACTTTCCCTGGCGGCATAGGAGATTGCGATGCTCATGCCACCGACGCTCGGCCAATGAGAAAACGCTGAGTGGCACCACGTGATGTCTTGCCCACCGCATTTTCAGGAATGCGGCCTGCAGAGGTTTCAGAGGCGGTAGTCATACGCAAATGGCAATGTCACGTATGGACAGGAGTTGCTTTTGGGCATAAGGGAGGATTGGAAATAGGCTGAGGGAAAGCTTGAAGGTTCTTATGGGAGGAAAATTGGGACGAGGTTTTATTTTTAATCTCGAATTAGTGTATTTTTAGAATCTGACGTTAACTTTGACTGGAGCTAACTTTTGTACAAGGAAATTGAAAGTTTGTTTGTAGATACATTAGGTATGAAAACACAGCCCTAAATTATCTTAGTGGTTTCATCTAAAAAATAAATGGTATCAACTATAGTAGGTATTCAATGAATAATATCTTATGCAATATTATAAGGAAATTCTGCCCTATCATTCCAATTGTTATTTCGTTTAGGGCGATGGAATAAGTAAGGTCTTTAATTATCCAATCCATCACGACATAAGAGCCCTTCACCTTTTTTTGAAAATAATAAAAGGTCTGTTATTTCTTGGTAGTTCTATTAATTAATCCAAGCTATCATTTTAATTTGTATTTTTATGATCCTTGAGGACATTTATTAAAAAATTAGATCATAGTATTCTTGATTATCCTGTTCTTTCAGTTGAGCCGAACTATTCCGTGTTTAATGAAAGAAAGGAAACAGACTTGTCAATACTCCGAAAAGTTTATTATTTATTTTCCGTAAAATAATTATATCTTCATAAAATTTTGCCATCAAAATGTCTGATACTATGTAACATACGCTACTTAATCTTCTTATTTTCACCAAGGATGTCGAGGGTGTCTATAAATTTGGTCAATGGAGGGGATAATGCTGATATAGTCCATTCCAATTAATTATTTCACTTAGGCATTTTCTTAAAGAAAGTAAAGGTAAGATGCATCACTTCACCTTGCCTAGATCGCCTATTTCACTCTGTAAAGCTCTCTGTAGATAATGGTTTTGTGGGAGAGGATCCCACCTGCCTTCGGGCTAATGACTTTCCAGACAGACAAGCATTATCTATTAGATAATTTTTCAACTTAAAATAAGAAAACGAAAAGGTTGAGGGAGCAATAGTCCGTTTAGATGAGGTTAGTAAGATAAATTTGAGGGTAAAGATTACTTTTGAGACCTACGATAATTACTTCCCATTAATATTTCATACCTTATTATTATTTGTTATTGGCCTTTTATTACTTAAATAACTTAGCTTCAGGATAAACAGAAATAAAAAATATCGACATGACTGGGACATCAACCCAATTCTCCCACTTTCCGGGCAGGTAAAGCATTCCGTTAACAGAGTGGAACTTACTCGACATGGAAGTTTAGTGGTAGTAAACCTGTCCGGAATTAATTTAGCATACAGAAATCTCTCCATTGACACCTTGCATTAGTCAAGAGGTATTATATTTATGAACTACAATGTACCCATTAGTTAAAGCAACAATGGAATAATTACGTCGAACTCGCGGAAACCTGCGGCTTACTACCACGCCTTGACCTTATACGGGAATTTCGCTAATTATACCTGAGTGAAAATGGTCGAGAGACTTTCTTTTAAGGCCAAGGAAGACTTCTGTACGGTAGGGCGAGACTCAAAGAAGTTGCTCGCAGCTTTACTCCGTCAACAAATTCTTTTAAGTGCCCGCTTTTGTCGGTTTGAAGAGGGTAAAGGGTCGTTATTCACGCCATAATACATTCTACACTTAATCATTCTTCTGCTCCTTGTCAGCTCCCATTTACCCTTTGGCTTTGCATCTTCCTTTTGAATACGAGTAGGTATTGCCTAACATTGGACCTTGCTACACCTTCCACTACATCCATTCCTGGTTTTCTAGATCCTTCCCCGACGTCTTCTTTATTTTTCTTCGACACGTCTAGACACACTAACCCTCAACCTTTCATCTCATCCGGGTACCTGTCCGGTTGTGGGTTTGGGAACAAAGAAATGAAAAAGTGATTTACAAGTCGACCTTCCAAGAATACATCACGTAGGTATCAATTATGGGATGATCGGAACATGCACGCAAAATGATTTCAAATGAAACAAAAACGAGTTGAACATGAAATTTTTCTGAATGTGGTATTCGAGAAATTTTTGCCGATCTAATTAATTTCCATGGAAACTGAAATTAGAAAACTGTAAACTGAAATCAAATTTCATATTCATTATTTTTTCAGATGCATAATTTTCTTTTATATTAATTTTGTTCTTTTTAATTGTCTTTTTCTCTGCATTACGAAGAAGTAAAATGCAGTACCAAATGAATACCGAATTATAACGGAAGTAAGAATTCGCGGAAAAATTGGCGGTTTTGACTTCTTATAATTATGATTTCAAATCAAAAGTTAAAATTTAGGGAGTTTGAATTCATTTTCTTCGCTATTTGGTGGAACGAAAGTTTGTGGTATTGCTATTGCGAGTGTTTTACAGAAACTATAAATACATAAATTGCTTAGCGCGAGATTCATAAGCGTACAACGAATGAACACAGCATCGAAATTTCTTTGACCCCATTTTTAGGCTTTTAAAATTTGATATTAAAATTCAAGTTGGTTTTACCTGTGATTGTATTCGAAAGTTAAAAGTTCTGATGAAAGTTGCGACGATCAAAAATGCGTTCCTTTTTCCGTATCAATTCCATGCGTAAGTTAAGCGTAATCGCAGGTTCGTCTAGGAAACTTATTGACTTTCGGTTTTAGAGCTTAAATGTTAAATGTTGATTGTTGTTATACTAATAAGAAGAATTTGATTTGCTTACACTCTTCTTTATAAATTTTCGACCTCGATTACTTTCTCTGCTCTATCTTCAGCTCTCCGTAAATCTAAGAGGATATCAATTTGAATAGAAAATGCGCATTCTAAATCGATAACATATTAAAATATTTGTAATTTTCTCATTATAGGGATGGTACACAAAAATAATGCATCAACCCGAGATGCAAAAGAAATTCATAGTTTTCTAGAAAAAGGAATGCAAAAAAAACTCCACTAAAATTCGGATTATAAGCTGTAATACAGTACATTTAATGAACTCGATTAAATATAGCCTCTCTAATTTCGGATGCTTCCCAGAAATTTGAAACATTTAAATATTACTCAACTTGTTCAAACAGTTTCATACACAACTACATTTGATATTCAACTACAAGAGAATGAAATCATTACCGTTTGTCAGTCGCAACTCCCTGCTTGGCCAAAATTTACTTCGCTCACATTTCACCTGCATTGCTGTTGAAATGCGAATTTCTGCGCATGTTTTTATTTATACGCTCTGTTAACGACCATGTCTGCAACATTCTTTACCCATTAAACGTATGAGAGAATCAAACCAGAAAAAATTTTCAAAACACGGAAGCTTATTCGCGGAAACATGTCGATAATGTTGCTTGATGCAATAGAAATGAAAGAGATCAATGGAATGCAGTTTTCCTGATAAAGTGATGAAGGAATCGCTACTCTAAAAATATCCTTCTGCGGCGTATTCCATCGATTACTGCGGCGGCAGATTAAAATGATTCAGGCGGATGTTTGCCTAAAGGAAGACACTAACCATATTTCAAGGAGGGGACGATAGGCTCCGTCACTTATTCCTTGAAATAAAGCTGATTATCTACATATGTATGTAATAAGTTCGTTGTCTTTTTTACATTCTGGATGACCATAGAAAATGGAATTAAATGTATACCTGCCACCTATTTACACAAATTACCTTCAATAGTTAATTGATTTTAATAATATGCGGGAGATAGTATTTCCGTAATTTTTATTGCGATATAGCTTGTTCAGGAGTTACTTGCCGACAACTCTAAGAAAATAATCTGATAAAATTGAAATGTAGTAGTAGTAGTATTGTTAAAAGTGCTTCGACAGCTTAGTTAATTTCGTTCACGGGATCCCACCGGGAATCGGATCCGGGACCGCTTTCACCGAAGTCGAACGCGTTGCCCACTTGGCTATCTGGTAGCCCCAACTAAAATGTAAATTGTGGTAATTTATTAGTTATAAACTCGTGGAATGTGTTGATATAGTCCAATGGGATTTTGTTTTGTATACTTTGCCAGGAGATAGGAGAAGATCACATAGCGTGGGTGTCAGTCGTTCTAACTCATTTGGCGTTACCCAGGGTATGTGCACCACGAGAAGGCGAGTTAGTTTGAACACCTCCGATGGGATGAGATAATGCATCCATGCAAATCAGTAGACAAGATGACCCCTACCTTTATTCTGTAATATAACATTCTTATTCTAATTTTGAGGCACTGGTGTATTTTCCAGTCAGTAACATATTAACACATTCTAACAGGTTTTATTTGGTGCTCGCGTGGTACCAAATCAAATCTCTCTCAGCTTATGCTCTAAATTGTTGACCTCCCAACTTCGCGATTCAAGTTGCGTAATGGCTCTCAAGGTCGAGAAAACGAAATATTTCGAAGGTGGAGTTTATTCTTCATCGCGCTATGAATATATGCAGATGACCATGAATAAATTTGCAAAGTCTGTTTCTTCTGATTGAAGTATTATGAATGAAGCNAACAAGTATTGAAAACATGCATTAAGGTATAAATAACCATGTGGCCTAATTTTGTCCTGAATATTTGCAGATAATGGAATTGCAGGAATGAATCTATTCTCATAATATTATGACCTTCATAGGTTGACAATACAAAGGTTGTTTTTTTTTTGCTGCTTCCCCGTCTTTTCAGAAGCCAGCCAATTGCTTCATTCTCTCATGATTCCTAATCTTAGCACTAATCATCACCTGGCTTTCACAATCAAACTTAGGTCTTATCCTATGATTCATCCCTTCCCATACTGTTCTCAGTCGACTATCATGCCTTTTTATGTGCCTGAGTGATTTTCCATTGTCTTTTCAAAAGAAAATGTTCTTTAGACCTCTCCTTTTGTTTGCAAGTGGAAGGATTTCTTTATGATCTACCTGCCTGTCCATTGTAATGATGTCTTCCACACAATATCTCTATTTCCTCTCACATTCTCTTCTCTGCCATGTTTCCTCGCCATACAAATGGACAATGAAATGAATAGATAAGTTTATATAAATCCTATTCATTTATGCAAAATTATACTACTGGCAATTATTCAATCAATTATTATTTTATCTGGTAGACATGTACTTGATAAAAATATTTTCTGTATTCCGACTAAGGTATCCTAAAAACAGAAAATTTCGAAAACAGGATTTCCGTTAATATTTTGCTTAATAACTGGTCGACCAAGAAAATATTCTTCTCATATTAGGAAGCAAACTGTATTTTTTTAAATGTATATAGCCCTCAGGATACTTATCCTCAACTTACGCATATAGGGAGAGAACGTACGTACAAAGTAATTGTAGAAATCAAAATTACGTGTAAAGGAAAAATCCAGAAACGGACAACAAAATAGAAAGTTTCTCTTCGGAAAAAGATCATGATGAAATCGCTACCACAGAAATTTTGACCACAATAGATAGTGTCAAAGCCGACCATATCTCACCTACATGAATTACTTTTGTAAAGCGCAGTTTCGGTGCTCTTCGTAACACGCGCACTGCAATAGTTATATCTTATTGAGTTTTTAGTATCGTGTATTCCTAAATTTGACAGCCAAGGCGATATATTGTCGCAGTTGTTCCTAAAGATAATGAATACAAGGTGTCTTATTGTGTTTAAGGATGGCTAAATTTGGTTATATGTTCATTGAGGGCAGTGGATTCGAATTTTATGCAAAAAATGTCAACGGTTGGTCGTAAGTCATATTTTATCGATAGGAAAAAGTTTTTCAGGGATTTCTTCTTATAGTTTAACAGATTCTTTTAAATTGCCGACTTTCACATTTTCATGATGTTTTCTACGATGCTGTAAAATGAAACAAAAACGATTCAGCGGAGCTAGAATTTCTCCTTACCGATTATTCCGAGGAAATCGGTTAACCGGCTATAACCGGGATGGAATCCCTAAATAACTGAGTAGATTTATCCAAAAATTCTTGGTAAAATAGATACGAGATATACGAAATAGAATATTCTCTCCTCTTTGAAATTTACGGTAGGTAATAACAGGAGACATATCCTTGAAATATAACGGGACATATGTTTTTCCACACTTTTTATGTGAATTAGAACCATTCAAATTTTAATGCTTAACTGCAGTATAAATTTTGATGATATTGAATTGCCCGAAAACTTCAAAATTTCCCGAAGGAAAACCTTGTTATGAAACATGAATGAATTTTATTCGTCGTATCTGACAGGTGCATATATGAATTTCAACACTAGAACATATAGTACAAGAAATAAGAAAGAAGCGTGGTGAGACGTGGATCACCACTAGTCTTAAACATGCTCATACAGAAGACAAGGAAAACAAAGGATGTATACGAAACAAACAAGGAGAAACCTCAAGTGTTATTTTGTAGAGTCTATGACGACGCTTCCCAACTGTCTATCTTTACTTGTGTTTATAAATACGTATGTCCCCCAAAACTTCCCCGAAGGACTTCGCACAGTTGATTCACACAAAGAGGCTTTCACTGGTTTACCAAAACTAATTTTTAGCGCTGGAAATATTTCATACGTTACCTGTTTGCATAGCCTCCTCATAATGATGCTCCTCGAAATTTTAAAATACTAAAAAATAAATACGGGTTTACTAGGTCAACTTATTATCAACTGGCATATTTTTAATTTGTTTAATTATACAAGATAGAGAAAATGCATCTTTCATTAACCTTTAACTCAGTTTTGTTCATGGCTATGATAGTATGAAAGCTACGGAGGTATGGGTTATGTTGAATACGAGCAATGACATTGATTAAGGTTTCTCCTTGTGGAATGCTACGAAAATTGTTATTTGTATTGCCATTGTTTCGCTTAAAGCATTCTGTCTCAGTGAGAAAATAAATAGCAAGCTACCTCACTCCTCATTTTGTCTAGTGGCCTCAGCCCCCCTCCCCCCTCCAAAGCTTATCATTGCTTATGGTGGAAAGATGAGGTTCAAACCTGCCTTCAGGCTGGAGACTGTACAGACAGGTCAACTTGAACAGTTACTGGTATCGCTAACTACGATATATTCATATTATAGGAAACTAGTAAACGACCCCGTCAAGCATGACGGGACTTAATTTAAGTTTAAAAATATATCTATTATCGTATATATCTGGTCCTCCTAAGCACAAAATAATTCTGCCGTAAGATCATAATAACTCAATATATTTCTTACCATTATTTATAATATTTATTCTACTGTTTTCAAGTCATGAAAGCCTACTTTACGTAAATTTCTTATAAAAATTATAAGAACTGAACTTATATGGAATAATTCATGAAATCAACATTAAACTAAGGCCTTAGTCGTCAAACGGATGGGTTGTTTATTTCTTAAATATTTTTCGAAATTTCCGTGTTTTATCAAAATCTTCGAAAGTTCGGATCTATATCAATATTTCACGACTAAAATAAGAATCTACGATCATTTTCCTTTCTTTTGGCACTTGTCTCAATTTCGTAAGACCATTTTTTCTAATTTAATTTTGTGAAAGAAAGAACCTCTGCAGCTAACAAAAACCTATTTTACGTACATTTCTTATGGAAAGGAGTACTAACTGATTTTCCCCGTGCATTTATATGGGATATCTCATAAAATCAATGTACAACAATTGCCTTGGTCGTCAAAGAGATGAGTTGTTTATTTCCGAAAAAGTTTACGAATTTTACGTCTATTTTAAAAGTTCTCGCAATTTCGAAATTATATGAATGATTCACGACTAAGATAAGAATCTATGATCATTTTCCTTTCTTTTGGCACTTGTCTCAATTTCGTAGGACCATTGTTTCTAATTTAATTTTGTAAAAGAAACGACCTCTGCAAGTCATGAAAACGTAATTTACGTACATCTCTTATGGAAATGTATTTTGTGCTCCTGGGTTCGAATCCGGGCCTTTGCAGAGATGAAGATAGTTTTCTTGGGGGTTTCAGCATCGTAGAAACACAATGCAGTTTGTTTCAGATCTCTAAGTCAAGCCGTTTCTGAGATAAATAGCGGGACGCACAGACGGACGGACAGACATTTGCTTTTTATATATATGCTATATGATGGCCGAATCTTCAATAATCGATGATTTAGTCAAACCCTTTGTAAACTGATTGAATCGGTTAAAAAGTCAGTTAAAACGATGCTTGCGAGTTCATTTTATTCATGTGCACTATTAGAGCGATCATTTCATCAATTGCTTGTAAATCACTTGACTCCTCACTCATATTCGTTTTCATGTTATGATTCTGTCATTACTATCTCACATCGCGCGAGAATTATCGTCTTAATGTTAGTATTTAAGAATAATCGCTAAGAGTTAAATTCGAGTCTTATCAAAGTACATGAAGGTCACGTAAATCAGAGCTGAGAGATTGATAAGATAATGTATCTGAACGGGAGGTAATGTATCTGAACTTCAGTTAATGTTTCAATAAAATCCTATTTATTTGAATTTATCAACTTCTTCGAACAGAAAGAAATATCAAAAAATCACTTGTATATCATTTTGATTTAGTAAACTTCTCTATGCCCTAATGTTGTCCATTAGAGATTATGATAATGTAATAATATGCTGTGGTGTTATCGTTGTATATATGTTCCAAAGTTCCCTTATCCTAGTAGAATGTATAGTGTAGCTTTAGATTAAGCAGAATTTTAATTAGCGTGGGCTCCCGGATAGACAATCCCGGATAGAAGTGGGCATCGCGTTCGACGTCGGTGAAAGTGGACGCGGGTTCGATTCCCGGTGGGAACCTATGTGCGAAACGACCTAAGCTGTCGAAGCAGTTTTAACAATACTACTAACACTTAACGGAAATAAGACTAGACACTTTTCCACTAAAAATCTTTTAATGGAATTGCACATTGTTATGGATAAATTCCACAAGGTAACGCCTGAAACCGTTTCATTAACTACTAATACTATTAATTAGCGTTCTAAGGTCTCGATATTTCATCCTTCCTATCTTTTATATCTTTGTGGAGAAGAGTTATAATAAAAAGCGGAGCTATATTGCCTCTTCTCAAAATATTTGGGCTTCGGACAAATCGTTACGAGAGATCATTACGTAACTCTGAGATAATGCAATGGGTGATTTTACTCCTCAGCATGATATAACTTGTCCTTCCTAATGCGAAGCGGATTTAGGAGGCTTTGCGTATTTATAGAAGGTATCCTAGGACAGGAGCTTGGTGCTAAAGGGATACCCAACGCTCTTCAGACTGGCATCGTCTTTTCGGGCCCATTGTCCCGTTAAGTGAGCCGTGCCTTCACTGATAAAGCGGAGCCAAGATGTTCGCACGAACGCATGAATACGGAGCGATGGAGATGATTCCATGGCAAGGGGTAGAGTAATGAAACAGCCCGCAGATGGGATTCAGACAAAGTAGCTGCGCAATCTGACCTCAGTACTAACAATTCGGAGCTATTTTTCGCTCTCCTTTACGCTCGCGAATGTCTTTTGTTTCTCGCCACCCGATTTTAGTGATTGACATTCTCATGCGAGCCGATTGAGGAGATTCGATGAGCGACTTAGGCCAACTGCAGCAACTGTTATACACGCGGATGTTCGAGGAACACGTGGTGAACGATTCGCGACCTCTCCTTGGCTCGTAAAGGTCACGTGGGGCAAGAAACCCAAATTCCATAGGTCATGTTGGGTCTCGCGCTTATTTATGGCCTATCTCCTTCTTGATGGATGTCAATTTTAATGCAAAAAGTCTCGAGTTTTTATTTAACTTCCTTGTGAAGTTACATCCGCAGCCGATTTTGTTTGCCCCGCATTGCCCCAGAAAATGAAAAGTAAATTGAGGTATTTGACTTCGGAAAGCGGAACGTTTTGTTCCTGAAGTTTAACCCCACGGTTCGGGAGATGTTTTAGTGTTATTAAATTTAAATTACTTTATAATTCTGAATGGGAATTCTACATCCTATCCTGTAGCCAGAGTTGGGTTCTGCGTAATTTTTGAAGTATCCAAGTCTTTACTGGTGATGATTATTAGAAATAAAAATAAGTTACGGATTTGATTATTCAGTACATAAATTATCCGAGATTAAAAGGAAAATTAGCACTGATAAGCATCGAATATCTTATCGAGCATCGTATATTTTACTACATCAAATTCGCAGACCGATTTTACAGAGGCTATGGAAAATTTCGGTCTTCTTCAAAGAAATTACGCCTACAATAAAATCTAATCCTAATTATTTCTCCTCAGTGAAGCATTTTTTGTTTTATATTGGTCTCGATTATCCTCACCTTTAATGTCAAAATCATAAAATATTGTCCATTAAATTATTTTCTAAATCCAGATTGTGTGCAAAGAAAACATACCCAAGAAAGTTTTGCACTCTCTGATCGAACCATTCCATACAAACTGAATCTGAAACCTGTTACGATCGAGGTTTTGCGGAATTTCTCCCCTAGTTGACTGATGATGAGCAAGTACTTCAACTGGTTCCGAAGGACACATTTCGAAGCTTTCTTTACAAGAGATTCTCTACAAAATGTGCCGCTGGAGTTTTTTAATTGTATATAATTACCTACTATTAGTCTAGGGCACATCTTCTTTAGTAGAGTTTTGTAATATTTCGGGATTAATGGTGATTTATCTTGTAATAATGATTTCTGAAAACAAAAAAGTTACGGTACTCCTCCAACAGGATACTTTTATGCTTGTGATGGGGCTATAGTATGATTTAGCAAATTATTTATCTTAATTTTCCAGCTGTTTTGGTATTAGGAATTATTAAAAGGCAGATGACATTCCAAAGGAAGAAATCGCTTTACCATTTGCTGTATATGATTAATCTCTTTCAAAGATTTGTTATTTAAGACTATTAGGAAAAGATCCTACATTTATTTTTATTCAGCAAAATTAATTCTACGTATTAGTTTTTATTAAAATAAATGTATTATCTTTTAATTTTGTTATACTTCAGCTCAGTGCTGTGTTCGTTTCTGTTAAGTTGCTCATTTATAACTGCAAGGAAACCCTCTGGAAACTTTTTGATAGGAAAAACGTATTTAGAATACAAGATTTGAACTTGAATATAGTTATTGATAAGCTGTTAATATCAGTTGCGCGCTTTGATTATTTTTAAGTTGCTCATCAGTCTCTATATTCGAAAATGGTATCCAAGTCTTAGAGATCCAATCTAGCTGATTCTTATCATCTAATGATTCGAATCGCGTGGAGATATATTGTAGGGGGGCCCGCGCACCTAACTGTATCCGATACATATTAGGGTATGAATGAGAGACTCGTCTTAAAAAGAATAACATCGGTTAGTGTAAATGCTGAACTTTTTCAAATTAATCCTCTTTGACAACATTTGGAGGAAATCCATTCTGTTGACACAGAAATAAAGTAATTTTCATTTCTTTCTGCTTGAGTTTTTCTCCAAGACAAATTTAAATTCGAACAGGTTAAGTGATTTTACTACACCGTGAAAATTAATTACGCTAAATCTTTGTGTGTATCGAACGTACCCCCAAAATACGTCAGTAGCACGGTCTAACCTTTTTTTATTCTGATTTCATTCGTGGGTTCAATTGCATATTTTCAGGGCTCCTTATAACCAAAGGGGCGGGCGAACCTCTGGAAGAATTGACTCAAACTAAATCAACGACCAAGGGAGATGGGAAACGTGTTGTTTATTTGACATTACTGCAGTCAAAACAAAGTCAGAGAGAGAAAATTTTCAAGAATTAACTAAGCAACATTAATCTTCTAAAACTTACTTAAGTTTCGGCTCATTTATTGGTGTGGTGTTTGAAAAGTTTTGCATTTTGTTTCATATTAACGTCACTTATTAGCACATTTTCTCAGCAGTAATATTTAGATTAAAAAAGTTCATTCCTGATTTATCAAGAAGATCAAAATCATTGATGTTGTCAAGTGTTGAAATAATGTGTACCATGTTTCCTTGAAAATGCAAATGATGTAATGTCAGCTTACTTTTATGCCTGTAAGTTAAACACTGTTTTGATGCAAAGACACCCTTTTAGAACCATTGATATAGCATCTATGTTCCAGGGCACCCATTAATAATTATTATGATTTATCATCAATAAATTTTACTCCATTTATATTTTCCTTTCAAATGATAGTAATTGCCCAAGCTCAAGTTTATTTATTTGAATGTGCCGTTCATAGTTTCTCATGGAAATCTTAGCAATGTCTTGAGGAACATAGGGATTCTAGGCAGCTATGATAAAAAAACTGGTGAAATGAGAAAAAAAATGATTTTTCCACAGAAAAACCACATAATTTTATGTGGAAAAATTTATCATGTTTTTATTTCTGTGGTGTCTTTCCTAGAAGTCATGCCATTTAGCATAGATTTTTTATACATTTTTACCATTCACATAGTCTATCTTGTTCTAAACAACTAAAATTTCTCTAACTGCCCACAAATGATAGTCTTAACCAATCCCACCACATTATCAGTATTTGAGAGTGGTTTGATGAGTAACTTTATCTGATTTAAAACCTGGAAAATTTTTCACAATCTCTTCAGTATTTTGCATGTGCTCCTTCTTGAGAAAAATCTGGTTCTTTTATTTTTCAGTTAGAATTCACACAGCAATATATGCACAGAGTATTTATTGATATGACTATCTTTTCCCAATTACCTTAGAAATCATCACTATCCTGATTCCCTAATCTGTTAAAATTATTCCTTATTCCTCAACTTTGTTGCCCACATTTCATTTTAAAATCCAGATAAAAGCATTGCAGATTCAAAAGGTTAATTATAGGATTTAAAGGTTATATCTTGAATCCTCCCATTATGGATAATCAAGTCCAATCAAGATATAACCTTTAAATTCTCCCTCCCATGATATTGAATCCTCCCATTGTTTCTTTTAATGTAGTAGTCCTTAAGTAGGAGTACACAAACTTTATGGAATGTACAAGATGGGGTGTTCCTGGTTTTTTTATGAAAAGGCTTCAGTTACAGAAAGGAACATGTGAATGTCTTTTTTTAAACTGGTTCTGACATTACCTTAATATCACAGCAAGATATTTTCAATATGCATTTAAAACTAATTATCAGTCAAAAGTTAATGGTAAAAAGTTATCTGTTAATTAACTATTAAGCAATGTTTCTGTTGTCATGCTTGTCTCCATGAAAAGACATTAAAAAACCTTGGATTTATGCCTCCATATTTTAATGTTAAACAACTCCATTTTAACCAAAACTTTTAAACTGTAATTTTCTTCTCGACAAACAAATCTTCAGAATTATTCTTTTAAAATGGAATTGTTTAACGTTAATTATTACCACAAAGTTACTCCTGATTCTGTTTCGTTTCCTCCATATTTTGTTTGAAACTTTTCAAATTTTTCTGTAAACATATAGAGTAATTTACTAACTGCTACAGAAATCTACAACAGGGCTTTGGATTTGTATTTTTAGAATTGAAAAGGTTAGTCCTCCATTGAGATTATAATGAGATATGTTGGCAAATAAGTGGGGAACTTATTTCATAGGTTCGAGGGGTGACTGCAGCTTGAGGTAAAGTCATTCAGAACAATATTAGAATACCATTATGGGATAGTTCTTGATGAATATGCTCTTTTTTTAGGAAGCCTGTAGTTTTTAAGTGGCATGATATATATGAAACTTATGGCAATTGCAATATGTGATTATTGATATCAAATTATTTTATTTCTACTTGTCAACTCAAGTACTGCTTTGAATACCTCTTGCCAAGAAACAGCAAATATTATGGAGGAATCCTTCCAGTCACAATGCTTCCTTTCTTATGTAAAGGGTCTTCTCATGCCTTTGGGTTCACATAGCTATGTTCTATTTAATTTTGAAAAAAGTTTATTGTAGCTCTTGCACACTCACTAACTTCATCAAAGCTAGACTTGCTTATCCTGGTGACTTAACTTCAACAAAGGTGTTTGAATGGCATCAATTTGGTTTAGTTCAATTGAGCAATTTGAAAACTTATCAAACACTCATAGAAAGAATTTAACATTTATTTTTTCATTCGCCCAGCTAATTACTTCTCATATTTTTAGAGTATGCATCAGAGTATTGCATTTATTGAACTAGAACTGTGCAAATATTATGAAAACTTGTTTTTCTTAAGTATAGTTTATTTAGCTATTTGTAATATTTCTTATATATAAAGCATTCATTTTTTAGTGTCAGTCTTATAATTTACTTGTGATATGCCATGAAATGCATGTAAGGGCAGGCAAAGGAAAAATACGAAAAATAATTTGCATACCGTGGAAGTTTAGGCTTCACCTTTCAATGGGTAACCTTTACATGAGAGTTAGTCAAATTGAAATGAATCAGAGGGCTGCAGATCCAAGTACTGATGGAGTAGCTTGGGTAAGGTCATTGGTCATACATATTATAGGTAAGTCTGGACAGATCAATAGATAGGTAATGATGAAGTTGATGAGTAGTGATGATGAGTAGACGAATTGCCCTATAGTTTGGGTCTTTTGGTATCCTCATTTGGGTAAATATTTCCTTGTATCTACCAGTTTAAGTGCAAAGTTTATTAATGGTCTTCTACATAATCAGTATTTGTCTGATCTTACTGAAAGGTACTCCTTTTAGTTCTGTATCTCGGTCTGTGTGTGAGCTGTGCTACATTACATTCTTAGTGGCAAATAGTGTGTGTATACTAAGTAATAATAATGTGCATACTAAGAGCTACACAGATTTTAAAAAACTCTTTCTCGATTTTAACTTGGGTGTTGGCAGTATCGCAGAGGCATATTCATCTCGATCCCTGTGCACAGGTTCAAAGTATCCAGCCTTGCCCTTGCCCATTCTGCTACCACCAACCCATTTTCACTGTGCCTTTGTTTCAGCTACAGTAAGATGCTTAAACTTTGATACTATATGTTACAATAATTCAGAATATATTCATGTAGTTATATGTTGGTTTTAGTGTACAGCAGTTCTAGAAGCTTCAACTATTAGGAGGCTGTTAGGGGTTATTATTCCAGTTAAGTTGGTGATGCCTTATGCAATATAAAATGATTAAACAAATGTTAACTCTGTGAATTAGAAAT
>KZ308591.1:455458-510403 GCA_000376725.2 Ladona fulva
CCATTTGCTGTATATGATTAATCTCTTTCAAAGATTTGTTATTTAAGACTATTAGGAAAAGATCCTACATTTATTTTTATTCAGCAAAATTAATTCTACGTATTAGTTTTTATTAAAATAAATGTATTATCTTTTAATTTTGTTATACTTCAGCTCAGTACTGTGTTCGTTTCTGTTAAGTTGCTCATTTATAACTGCAAGGAAACCCTCTGGAAACTTTTTGATAGGAAAAACGTATTTAGAATACAAGATTTGAACTTGAATATAGTTATTGATAAGCTGTTAATATCAGTTGCGCGCTTTGATTATTTTTAAGTTGCTCATCAGTCTCTAAATTCGAAAATGGTATCCAAGTCTTAGAGATCCAATCTAGCTGATTCTTTGAAGCTTGTTATAATAACTGAGATACGAAATTTTCTTGCAGATGCCTTTTGAATTGTTCTCGCGAAGCTCTTTCTTTGGTTCTAGCAGTAATTTCCCGATTTGCATCTATAGTGTGATAATAGCTATTATGAATAGGCAGCGTCACGCTTTGATCCGTACAAGCGGGGCTTAAACCTGTAGGGTCCCCAGATTTTAAGTACCTCAGTGATTAAACACCTGTAATTAGCCCCTAAGTAACCTGTTTTTTCTTCTCGACAAACAAATCTTCAGAAACAATACACATAATTGAAGTACAGCCATTAACAAAGAAGAAATCTCCTGAAAATGTAGTCTGAGAGCAGAGAGCAGAAAGTTTAAAGCGGAGACAAATGAGAAGTTGCGATACCAACTTCCTGAGCGAACCGGTGATCCCATAGAGGACCACTTATTGGTTATTTTCACTTTTATGATAAATAGGGGGGAGAAAAAAATTCTTCCCACTTGAGGATACTAAATAAACACTAGAATACTAAGTCTGTGAAGAAATACTTCTCAAATATAGCTGCAAAAAAAGTGTTTCCTATAGGGACCAGTACCCTATAAAGGGTTAAAGGAAGACAATATTCTACGATAAAAATCAAATATATCCAGAGTATTTTTATTCTCCATGATTCCATTTTGATTATTTGTTAACTTTTAAATGAAGATGCTAAATGTTAAAATCAAAGTTCGAGTTGTTGCCATTCCTTTTACTTATTAGATGCAGAAGAAGTAAGTTACAGTTCTCGCCTGGGACTAAAATATTCTTAATGAACAAAGATAGTTATTCCATCATCTAATGATTCGAATCGCGTGGAGATATATTGTAGGGGGCCCCGCGCACCTAACTGTATTCGATACATATTAGGGTATGAAGGAGAGACTCGCCTTAAAAAGAATAACATCGGTTAGTGTAAATGCTGAACTTTTTCAAATTAATCCTCTTTGACAACATTTGGAGGAAATCCATTCTGTTGACACAGAAATAAAGTAATTTTCATTTCTTTCTGCTTGAGTTTTTCTCCAAGACAAATTTAAATTCGAACAGGTTAAGTGATTTTACTACACCGTGAAAATTAATTACGCTAAATCTTTGTGTGTATCGAACGTACCCCCAAAATACGTCAGTAGCACGGTCTAACCTTTTTTTATTCTGATTTCATTCGTGGGTTCAATTGCATATTTTCAGGGCTCCTTATAACCAAAGGGGCGGGCGAACCTCTGGAAGAATTGACTCAAACTAAATCAACGACAAAGGGAGATGGGAAACGTGTTGTTTATTTGACATTACTGCAGTCAAAACAAAGTCAGAGAGAGAAAATTTTCAAGAATTAACTAAGCAACATTAATCTTCTAAAACTTACTTAAGTTTCGGCTCATTTATTGGTGTGGTGTTTGAAAAGTTTTGCATTTTGTTTCATATTAACGTCACTTATTAGCACATTTTCTCAGCAGTAGTATTTAGATTAAAAAAGTTCATTCCTGATTTATCAAGAAGATCAAAATCATTGATGTTGTCAAGTGTTGAAATAATGTGTACCATGTTTCCTTGAAAATGCAAATGATGTAATGTCAGCTTACTTTTATGCCTGTAAGTTAAACACTGTTTTGATGCAAAGACACCCTTTTAGAACCATTGATATAGCATCTATGTTCCAGGGCACCCATTAATAATTATTATGATTTATCATCAATAAATTTTACTCCATTTATATTTTCCTTTCAAATGATAGTAATTGCCCAAGCTCAAGTTTATTTATTTGAATGTGCCGTTCATAGTTTCTCATGGAAATCTTAGCAATGTCTTGAGGAACATAGGGATTCTAGGCAGCTATGATAAAAAAACTGGTGAAATGAGAAAAAAAATGATTTTTCCACAGAAAAACCACATAATTTTATGTGGAAAAATTTATCATGTTTTTATTTCTGTGGTGTCTTTCCTAGAAGTCATGCCATTTAGCATAGATTTTTTATACATTTTTACCATTCACATAGTCTATCTTGTTCTAAACAACTAAAATTTCTCTATCTGCCCACAAATGATAGTCTTAACCAATCCCACCACATTATCAGTATTTGAGAGTGGTTTGATGAGTAACTTTATCTGATTTAAAACCTGGAAATTTTTTCACAATCTTTCCAGTATTTTGCATGTGCTCCTTCTTGAGAAAAATCTGGTTCTTTTATTTTTCAGTTAGAATTCACACAGCAATATATGCACAGAGTATTTATTGATATGACTATCTTTTCCCAATTACCTTAGAAATCATCACTATCCTGATTCCCTAATCTGTTAAAATTATTCCTTATTCCTCAACTTTGTTGCCCACATTTCATTTTAAAATCCAGATAAAAGCATTGCAGATTCAAAAGGTTAATTATAGGATTTAAAGGTTATATCTTGAATCCTCCCATTATGGATAATCAAGTCCAATCAAGATATAACCTTTAAATTCTCCCTCCCATGATATTGAATCCTCCCATTGTTTCTTTTAATGTAGTAGTCCTTAAGTAGGAGTACACAAACTTTATGGAATGTACAAGATGGGGTGTTCCTGGTTTTTTGATGAAAAGGCTTCAGTTACAGAAAGGAACATGTGAATGTCTTTTTTAAAACTGGTTCTGACATTACCTTAATATCACAGCAAGATATTTTCAATATGCATTTAAAACTAATTATCAGTCAAAAGTTAATGGTAAAAAGTTATCTGTTAATTAACTATTAAGCAATGTTTCTGTTGTCATGCTTGTCTCCATGAAAAGACATTAAAAAACCTTGGATTTATGCCTCCATATTTTAATGTTAAACAACTCCATTTTAACCAAAACTTTTAAACTGTAATTTTCTTCTCGACAAACAAATCTTCAGAATTATTCTTTTAAAATGGAATTGTTTAACGTTAATTATTACCACAAAGTTACTCCTGATTCTGTTTCGTTTCCTCCATATTTTGTTTGAAACTTTTCAAATTTTTCTGTAAACATATAGAGTAATTTACTAACTGCTACAGAAATCTACAACAGGGCTTTGGATTTGTATTTTTAGAATTGAAAAGGTTAGTCCTCCATTGAGATTATAATGAGATATGTTGGCAAATGAGTGGGGAACTTATTTCATAGGTTCGAGGGGTGACTGCAGCTTGAGGTTAAGTCATTCAGAACAATATTAGAATACCATTATGGGATAGTTCTTGATGAATATGCTCTTTTTTTAGGAAGCCTGTAGTTTTTAAGTGGCATGATATATATGAAACTTATGGCAATTGCAATATGTGATTATTGATATCAAATTATTTTATTTCTACTTGTCAACTCAAGTACTGCTTTGAATACCTCTTGCCAAAAAACAGCAAATATTATGGAGGAATCCTACCAGTCACAATGCTTCCTTTCTTATGTAAAGGGTCTTCTCATGCCTTTGGGTTCACATAGCTATGTTCTATTTAATTTTGAAAAAAGTTTATTGTAGCTCTTGCACACTCACTAACTTCATCAAAGCTAGACTTGCTTATCCTGGTGACTTAACTTCAACAAAGGTGTTTGAATGGCATCAATTTGGTTTAGTTCAATTGAGCAATTTGAAAACTTATCAAACACTCATAGAAAGAATTTAACATTTATTTTTTCATTCGCCCAGCTAATTACTTCTCATATTTTTGAGTATGTATCAGAGTATTGCATTTATTGAACTAGAACTGTGCAAATATTATGAAAACTTGTTTTTCTTAAGTATAGTTTATTTAGCTATTTGTAATATTTCTTATATATAAAGCATTCATTTTTTAGTGTCAGTCTTACAATTTACTTGTGATATGCCATGAAATGCATGTAAGGGCAGGCAAAGGAAAAATACGAAAAATAATTTGCATACCGTGGAAGTTTAGGCTTCACCTTTCAATGGGTAACCTTTACATGAGAGTTAGTCAAATTGAAATGAATCAGAGGGCTGCAGATCCAAGTACTGATGGAGTAGCTTGGGTAAGGTCATTGGTCATACATATTATAGGTAAGTCTGGGCAGATCAATAGATAGGTAATGATGAGTAGTGATGATGAGTAGACGAATTGCCCTATAGTTTGAACCTGTCCTGGTACTGGGGTCTTTTGGTATCCTCATTTGGGTAAATATTTCCTTGTATCTACCAGTTTAAGTGCAAAGTTTATTAATGGTCTTCTACATAATCAGTATTTGTCTGATCTTACTGAAAGGTACTCCTTTTAGTTCTGTATCTCGGTCTGTGTATGAGCTGTGCTACATTACATTCTTAGTGGCAAATAGTGTGTGTATACTAAGTAATAATAATGTGCATACTAAGAGCTACACAGATTTAAAAAACTCTTTCTCGATTTTAACTTGGGTGTTGGCAGTATTGCAGAGGCATACTCATCTCGATCCCTGGGCACAGGTTCAAAGTATCCAGCCTTGCCTTTGCCCATTCTGCTACCACCAACCCATTTTCACTGTGCCTGTGTTTCAGCTACAGTAAGATGCTTAAACTTTGATATTATAAGTTGCAATAATTCAGAATATATTCATGTAGTTATATGTTGGTTTTAGTGTACAGCAGTTCTAGAAGCTTCAACTATTAGGAGGCTGTTATGGGTTATTATTCCAGTTAAGTTGGTGATGCCTTATGCAATATAAAATGATTAAACAAATGTTAACTCTGTGAATTAGAAAGAAGTAATTATTTTCGGGGTCAAGTCTGACCCCCCTTGACCCATTACTTGATTTTAACAATTTATGCTTTCTCTTGTAAATCTGAAGGAAGTGTCTTGATGATTAGGTAGATTTGTGACTACCTGGCTCAGACTAATTTCATTTATGTTTATTTTATTTTAAAAATGAATAGTTATAGGAAAGTTTAATTTTACTTCAATACTTTCTCCATCTTTTACTTTGAGTGAATAACTATTTCCAGATCCCATTACTTTGGGATTCTAGTTGTCTTTGGTTGTCTAGTTGTTAGGAAATGTTGATGCATTTTATTTAGATTCAGTTTATTCATTCATCATCTTTTATATTTCATTTCCAACCTTCTGGAATGAATCTTATCTGCAGAATTTCTGCAGCATCTTGTGAAAGAGGAATTTATTCTGATGTTCTGGTTTCTCCAATTGATTATTTCATATGTGTTTTGAAATTTGATTCCTGAAATGTTTATATTAATAATTTCCATGAGTAGCAATAAAAATATTTTGTCTAGTGATGGTTTCTGATTTCACTCCTTGTATATTCGGTTGTTGTTTTTTTAATCCCTATCATCATCTGTAGTTTGTCATTTTTTTGTTGGCTGCTTTAATTTTCATGATTTTTTGCATGTATTAATTTATTTCATTCAAGTAAAACATCGATTATAATCTCACAACTTAAGAAATCCCATTTTCTTCCATTCTAAAATTTTCAATGTCAAATTTTCATGCTACAGTCATCTAATTAGAATATTTTTCTATAGTATTGTCAGTTGCATTTGTAATTCTATTCATTCATATATCTAAGTACATTTGATTCTTGATTTCATATTTAACTTGATAATCCTCAAAATTGAGGTATCCTTATAGAATGGACTATTTTCATCTTGGTATTTTTATTTTTCTGAAGCTCAAGCATTGCCAAGATGCTTACTATTTCAGGCACTATTCATGTTGTTATATTCACAGAATGGTTGATGCGATAATTGATATTTTGCCACATTCTGTAAACTAGTTGTTTAAATAAGTAAATTGAGATGTCAGTGGATGTCTATTTTATTAGAATGCTGCCTCTTTCAGTGAAGTACAAAAATGATCATGCAATTTAAATGTTGCAACAACTTTTACATAACAGAAGATTATAGAAACAATTTTTTGAATCCATTCTTTTACAAAAAGATGAAATGTAATAGAATATTTATATCTGCACATTAATTTAAGCCAGAAGTTTTAGACAGACTGAAATTTCAACTCATAGTTATGATTACTGGAAGATAAAATACATCCTGTATTTTAAGCATATTTTTGGGAAAGAATATGTGCATCTTATATGTTGGTAATTATGGTAGTTTTTAATTATTCTTGTTGCATAGGTCTTTGAATTGAGATATACATCTTCAACCAGAATTTATCCTCCACCCAGAGGTGCTTTTAGGAATTGGAAGAAAGAATTAAATACTTTCTTAGGAGTGAAGTAGTTTGTTGAGATATTCTTTAACCTTTTCCTTAAGCAGCTTTTAGTATAAGTAGTCATCAAAATTGAGATTGCTTTGCTACACATTCCTCCTCTCAGCCAGTTTCTCCTCTCCATTATTTTATTTCAGTTGTGATTCACATAGAGAAATATAGGATACCTCAAAAAATTGCTTTTGTAATATATACTTCATTTAATAGATCAATTTTGGAAATATGTTTAGGAAACAAGTATTGAAAACATGCATTAAGGTATAAATAACCATGTGGCCTAATTTTGTCCTGAATATTTGCAGATAATGGAATTGCAGGAATGAATCTATTCCCAAAATATTATGACCTTCATAGGTTGACAATACAAAGGTTGTTTTTTTTTTGCTGCTTCCCCGTCTTTTCAGAAGCCAGCCAATTGCTTCATTCTCTCATGATTCCTAATCTTAGCACTAATCATCACCTGGCTTTCACAATCAAACTTAGGTCTTATCCTATGATTCATCCCTTCCCATACTGTTCTCAGTAGACTATCATGCCTTTTTATGTGCCTGAGTGATTTTCCATTGTCTTTTCAAAAGAAAATGTTCTGTAGACCTCTCCTTTTGTTTGCAAGTGGAAGGATTTCTTCATGATCTACCTGCCTGTCCATTGTAATGATGTCTTCCACACAATATCTCTATTTCCTCTCACATTCTCTTCTCTGCCATGTTTCCTCGCCATACAAATGGACAATGAAATGAATAGATAAGTTTATATAAATCCTATTCATTTATGCAAAATTATACTACTGGCAATTATTCAATCAATTATTATTTTATCTGGTAGACATGTACTTGATAAAAATATTTAAATGCTCTTTAATTACCAATATTTTAAAGTCTTAATTGAATGAATATCATTTTAATATGAATGAATCTCAAATGTATTTGGGTCTTTATTTCAAAAACTTTTCTACATCAGGTTCCAAATCCATGCATGAATGTTACCTCTGGCTACATGAAGAGCAGTTTCATGTGAACCATTTGTTAGCAGCTGACTCAGTAAGTGAAATCAATTGTTAGAGTAAAGTAGACTTTATTTCATTGGTGCCTCTGCCGCTAAGGTCATTTGCCCTGACAGTTGTTTTTTGTTTTGACTTTCATTCTTATTGGCATTGCTATTCTTTTACGATAATTTATGGCAGTTGTTGCCAATCAGTGGTCTGTAGATTACTGATGGTTCATGAAAAGGTTTTGATTGTCTGAGAAGTTTGGGCACTATTAGCAGTTTTCATATTTATAATACCCTCTCATGATATTCTGAATGCTCTTTGTGTCACCAACACAATATTTACAAACAACAATATGAATTTATATTCATAAAATGGAACTCTTTATGTATCATTTTACTTATCTTTGTACATACCTTTCATAAACTTCATACTAGTTTCTATATTTTTTATTTCTAGATTCTACATTCACAATTTTAATTATAGACATGATACGATAATGAATAATACAAGTGGTTCTCTACTTACAGCCTATGCACATAACTTACATGAGTATGCATGTTTTCCTAAAACTCAGCAACCAATAGCCCCACAACTTTCAAACTTTTCGAATGAAATAAACATTCTTTACGAAATTTTATCAGTTTTTTCATAACACCTCTAAAATAGATAAAAGACAAATTAACCAAATATGTACAAATATGGCAGTTTAATAGTCTATTTTTAAATAACTTAACTTGACTTCCATACAAATTTACTTATGATTGTCACTGAGAACACAATCCAGCCATAAGTCAAGAATCACCTGTATTTCAGGATAAATAGTCACTACTGAGTGAACATTTCTTGCCTTTTCCTTAATCTTTTGCAATAATTGTCTCTAATATTGAATCTCATATTTAAGTAATTGCATCAGGAAAATTTTGTTTGTCATTGATTAGAATTAAATATGTCTGCCTTTTCTTTTATATCATGTTTTCAAACTTTTCTTTTCTGAAAAATGGATATGGCTGTTTAAGATTAGTACTTTAATTTGCTTTCCCTGAATGAACTTTCCCTGATGAAACTTCATTAAATCCTTAGCTTTCTGTGTTAACTATATTAAGTCTTATTTTACAAACTGCTGCTTGTTGCAAAATAATTCATAAAGAGAAGTATACTCCTCATAGTCATCCCATAAGTCTTCTAATCAGATCATCTGTTTCATTGACTAACTGACAGTATTTCTCTACAGTACAGACTCAGAGGTTTGTAATGAAATTTCGAAATCATCTTCAATACTGTGACCCAATAGCACAAATACTGGCATAGGAAGAGCCAGCTGGCATAAGGTAACTTTAAGGAGTGTTTGATTGGCACATCAAAACATCTTTTTTAACCTTGCAATAGGAGATTCCATCTTCTTCTATTCAGCTCCTAAAGTGATGAATTGAAGAAAACTGAACTCCTACATTGAATCTTGTATACACATATTCCTTGCAACAAAACTCTGTATATCATTTATAAATATTTGCTTGTCAACTATCTGTTTCAACATACAATATAAATCATTCCAAGACATTCATTTAGCAAGAGAAAGAATACTCTAAAGCTGTCTTTTCCTAAATATTTACAACAACAATCAGGGATAATTGGCTAATTTAACTGGAGATTAGCTATCACATAAGTCTCAAAAATTATTACCTCCTGATAGCTTCCTAACCTAAAAGCCTGTCCTTAAAGGCTGTAAATCATAAAGGAAAATTTAGCAGACCTGGAGCATAAAAAATATTCTTTATGAGGATTTATGAAATCGAAATGCATAATTTCTGTACTTGATATCTCATCTCTGTTGTTCAAATTTTGGTTTCTAGTGTGTCCTTATGGATCTGATACCCCAGGAAATTTTTATTTTCTGAAGAGGTTAATTGGCAATGGAGGAAGTAAACTAGAGGGTCTGGTGGTGATAAAATCATTTGAAATGCTTGGTTTATTATACCATTATATTTATATGAAAGTTGCAATGGACTATAGAGCTCATGTTATATCAGAAAAATCTAACCCTGCATTTTTAGCAGGCCATATTGAAGTTCTCGCCTGGGACTAAAATATTCTTAATGAACAAAGATAGTTATTCCATCATCTAATGATTCGAATCGCGTGGAGATATATTGTAGGGGGCCCCGCGCACCTAACTGTATTCGATACATATTAGGGTATGAAGGAGAGACTCGCCTTAAAAAGAATAACATCGGTTAGTGTAAATGCTGAACTTTTTCAAATTAATCCTCTTTGACAACATTTGGAGGAAATCCATTCTGTTGACACAGAAATAAAGTAATTTTCATTTCTTTCTGCTTGAGTTTTTCTCCAAGACAAATTTAAATTCGANAATTGAAAAAACTGTAAACTGAAGTGAAGAAATCTTATGTGACTTTTAGTTAACCCAGTTCTTTAACTCATCAGACAGGTACTATAACCAATCTAACTACCAAAAGAACCATTTTTTTGACTACTTTGCAAGTAAAGTTAGTGGTGACTCCAACTTAACCCATCACTGCCATATTCTTCATTAAAGTAGCTGAGACACAAAGTAATTCTTAAGACAGGAAAACGGGTAAGGGTGACTTTGCACAAGATGGTGCGCACCAAGGAAAAATCCCAAGGAAGAATGGACTTGAAAAAAGTCTGACAGGACCGGGAATTGAACCCGGGTCTCCCAATTGCCGATCGGGTGCTCTGTCTGTTTGCATTGTTCGTGATAACCGCAACCACCATGTGGATGAAATAGCAAAGTCCTTGCCCACAAAGTCTCCTGAATGGCTTGGAGAAATGTTCTGTCGGGATAGCTCAACGGACAGAGCACCCGACCGGCAATTGGGATTGAACCCGGGTTCAATTCCCGGTCCCGTCAGACTTTTTTCAAGTCCATTCTTCCTTGGGGTAATTCTTAAAGTCAACACTAACACTGAATGAAAAAGAGGAAAGAGAAATTTGATAAGCTTTGTACAAAAGGTTGCATGTCTAAATACTCAAATGGTAAACTGAAGTGGAAAATGTGATATAACAGGGAGTACTTAAAAACTGACTCTCCACTCAACAGGCAGTTGCTTTATCCTTGTATTATATTTGGCTGTTTAATTTGACTTATCCTTTGGATTCTCAGGAGTGTTACCTTTAACGCATTATTAAGGCCAATGTCAAATATTGATGATAGTTCACATTTCTTTAAAGGAGATTTACAAATGAGATGAAATTGCTATCTTCCCAAAAGCTTTTCACTGTCAAGCACCAAAATTGCTATATTTCTCTGTAAGGTTTGAAGATTCTAACTTTGAAAGTTTATTACTAAAACAAGATAAACATGTCCATTGGTGTAAGTGCATTCAGGTGATTTTCATTTCTTCAATCCTTAGAAGAATTTGTGAGTGAATGGATTTAACAGAAAAGTATTCTAGAGTTTGAGGAAAATATACACAATTTGAGATATGTATATAAACAAACATACAGTTCAGTGATATTGTTTACTAAGCTTAGGTAAAAATCAGGAAGCCACCTGTGTTAATAGGTAACAGAAATATCATAGCCAAGAAAAGTTGAAAAGCAGCATGGTAATATGCGGGCCTACCACATGCCACTCTTTAAAAGGGCTGCTTAGCCAGATATTGACTTTTCATGGGCTGCAGAACCATGAATAAAATTTAATTTTATGATTTAGATTCTGGACATAGATTCTTTTATACATTTTATGAACAGTTATTCATTTACCAGGCATATAGCAAAGAAAAAATCTAATATATGCATTAATTTATTATTCCAAGGAATAACAGGTGTAAAAAATAATCAAACCCAGGTCTTCCACTTTCCGTCAGGTATTCTAACCACAGAACTACCATACAGCATCTCTTCCACACTTTTTGGGAATGCATTCCTAACTATACCTTAATTATAAGGTTTTATATCTGTATCTTTCTAAAAGATCAAACAAATCTTAACTAGGGATTGCATTCCCAAACAGTATGGAAGAGACACAGCATGATAGTTCAATAGAATAAGCCTGAAAAGTGGGAGATCTGGGTTCGAGTCCCATGTCACTATTTTCACACCTGTTATTACTTAGGATATAGCCACATGGTTCTTCCATGCTTAGTGATTTACCTATCTTCAATCCTTATAATTTTTTACTGTCATATTAAGTATGATACAGTTCGTAAAATGTGATCATCAGCTCCACTCTATTAACAATGAAGTATTTCATAGGTGCCATGATCCCTGATTTCTGCATTATACAAATTTTAATTTCTCTTCATTGAAATTTCAAAGATGAGAATTCAAGAATTTCAAAGGTTAGTTTAGTAATTTATCCCATTGCCAACTGCATTAAATATTTTATCAAATATAATCTTCCAGTTTAATGTTATACAGAGTCAGTGCCATGTAAAAGAGCAATATATATGAAGAACAGAAATTCTTCACATGGCTGTGAAATAAGAATGAATAACAATATAGCTAAGTCATAACAACAGATAGCACAAAGGTCCTCTGTTAGGAAATGGAAGAGAACTATTTCCTTGCATTGATATATCAGTACTCAATCCTTGATCACTGGGAATGTTATTTATTAACTATAAGGTTTTATATCTGTATCTTTCTGAAAGATCAAACAAATCTTAACTTGGCAACCCATTCCTCTTTGAATGATGATTAATGAAGTCATTACTCCTTATGATTTAAAATAATTAATATCTCTCTTCTCTTTGATTTTTACTAATACTCTATCAACCAAGACAAAGATTATCCAAATAGCCCTTTGTGGAAGCTTGACTGTTATTTTTTAAAACAGGGTTTGGATTTCTTGAAAAAATATTCTTTTAAACTTTGGATCCAAGTTTGCTGAAAAGAGAGATGCTAAAGTATTAAGACTCAGATCACTTAATCATAAACAATTAGATTATGGAGTTCCTTCATATTTATTGTTGAAGGAATTTTCCTTCTATATGTTCTCATTAAGACTATCATTCCCTGAAAAATGTATTAATCAATTTCTCATCTTTATTCTCTACCATATTTTGATAACACATTTCCACAGGTGCATTATTTGCAGCTTTTTCATCACTAATACCATTTAGGTAATTCATGTAATACATTATTTTGAGCGACTTGAATTTCTTTCCTAATTAGTACATACAAAACTCAGGAACGGCAATTGATATGTTGAAATGAACATAAATTTATATATAAATGCTCACAGTTATGACTTTTAGTCAAGCTAGTCTTTTCCTTGGCAGTGTTTTTGAAATAAGCTAACCTATAACATGCATTGCTGTGGTAATGGTTCATAAGAGAGACTGCAGTTAAGATGCTCAATCTTACTTTCAAAATTCCACATAATGCAATTTAGTCGTAAAAGAATTTCTTCAGGATATTGCCAATTAAATTTATTTACTTTGTTGGTACAAATGTTTCAACTGGTTAATGGAATAAGCATGTTTAGTTTTGCATTGTCACATAGCTTAAATATTCCTATGGGAGTTATTGCTGATTTGTAGTTTTTCTCCTTGCAAAGGAAGACTAAGGAAATTGTCAAAAAATAGAAGTTATACTTCTTCTGTCATAATTTGATTGACTTTTCAAATTATTTTTTCATTTGATTCCCAACCACAAATTTGGTATTTGTTTGTGGGAATTTTGTATATAATATATACTTAATTGTGCCCATTGACTATGTAAGATGTTGTATGTTGGGCAAGATGAAAGTTAACCTTAATATAATTTTGCTAGCAATACCAATTCCATCCAGATGTTCCCTTCATACTTGCTTTGCCTCTGTTGGAATCAATGATGTTGCATTCATTCATTCTTGCTGGACATTTCAATCAATTAAAAAGAGGTATTCATTGTGTTCCTGTATACATTTTATATGGCCTACTGCTAGCATGATGAGATATTATGAAGCAGTGGAAAGTATGTTGAGTCATCTTTGCATGTTATATAATTTATTGTTCTCATTTGTCACAGCCCAGCCTCAGGTGCATCACTGAACCTATCCAAGCCTCTAGGTCTGTCATCACCTGAAGCTATTTCAGTTATTTCATTGTAAGTTGGTACACTCAAATCCATCTATCTGACCATTTATCTTTCTTACGGAAGTCCATAAAAAATGTAACGCTTGAAACACAATCATTCAAACCTTGTTCTACACAATTTTTTCACTTTTTTCCTCTTTTATTTTTTTCAAAGGCTGGAGTTACACCATGCCCCTGCATATTATTATTAACAAACAAAAATATTTTGTGTGCAGTCCTCTTTATTCTCTCTGATGTCTTCTCATTGCAAGCCATCATTTTATTCCTCTCTCTCCTCAACATCCCTCTCATGAGTTTTTAAACGTCTGCTCTTCTGTTCTGGCTATCAAGCTGTCAGGCTCCATCTCCCAGCCCCCTTCTCCCTGACCCCACAATTTATATTGCTTAGTAGTTGGTTTCAGTGGTGGTGGTCTGCCGACTTGTCTCCTGAACCAAGTATACTTGGCTTCCTGGCACGGTGCTGGTGGTCACAAAAGTGCGGTGCTTGGCACGGATGAGGGAAAGGTTGCTTTCAGCAGTGTCAGCGCGATCCTCTGCAGCCTCAAGCTCCCGCTGGAAGCGCCTCACACGGGTGACACTCTGCTGAGACATACCCTCCTGTAATCCAATTAAGAGAGAAAGATTTTAATGATATAGTCCACCAATCAGGATCATTTCATTAGCAAGCTTATGTGGAGTTTCATTATTTCGAGTACTTATTTATAAGCACGTCTACATGCTGCGCCACCTACTTGAACTACGACTTCCTCCACGTTTTCTTACAAACTGTATGAACAACGTAATTACGTTATTCATACAATTTTGGTTTGCGTAAAAACTCCCCTTTTGGCTGCACGCAAGGAGGGGCACCCTTGAGTCGAGCAAATCCCAACTTATGTTGGAGGGTAGGGAATGCTGCAGTGGATGCGACTACTTAATGCGGTCGGCAAGGAGATGGAGGTAATGGAAAACGTTTCAGTTCAACGTTCATGTGATCAATTTCTTCCAAAACTTTTCAAAAGTATTAGAAACAATTGGATAGTAGTTAAGTGATCGGTCACACAGGTGCTAAATTCAAATGATTGTTTATTTTCGGGCCATTAATCTCTCCAAAATACTTCGTATCGTTTCCAAGTATAAAATGAAGCAACATTCCAGTGAGTCTTTCAAACTTATATTTGATTTAGATTGATAACATCTATTTTAGAGGATTATTTATCTTTTCACGTTATATTTCCATAGTAAAGAAACTGGTAGTTGATAAATGACTGCCAGCCTAGTTTAGATTCGCGATTTCGGTTAATTTGATGCAAAATCGCTTCAGTTTGGGCTTGATTAATTCTGTTAGCTTTGAGCTTCGTTAATTTTCGCTTGAGCTATATTTATAACGTTACACTACTTCATTTGCCATAAGCGGAATAGAGTTCTCTTTGAGGTTATTTTTGATTCGTGGCTTCCTGCTTTCAGACGCAATTCTGACCGTTCCCCTTATATCCAGAAAAACCGAGGGAATCCAAAATTATAACAGTACGGTATATATGAAAAGTCTTCGCTGTATGCGAACCTTCTTCCGTCAATTTCCTCCGTACATCGAACAAAACTAATGTATCTACTTGAGAAATATTATCATTACTGCCGTTAGATTTAAAATAAATAGAATTAGGACTAAAAATAATATTTAGTCCATGTACTTTCTCAAAACCTAATGTAAGGTATTGATTGCCATTCTTCCTTGGGATTTTTCCTGGGTGCGCACCATCTTAGCGCAAAGTCACCCTTACCCATTTTCGTTTGTTCATTGTGTATAGTTAGCTTTTGAAGATATAACAGTATTAATGCAGGAAACATTTGCGTATTGTTATATTTATCTCCAGAAATATGGCAATAGATATTTACATCCATGTAGATAATCTGTGAAAAATCATGTACCTGTTCCTGAAGTTGCCTCTTGTAAATGTTGACCTTCTGGGTTGCCTTATCCAGGGATTCCTGAAGCAGAGCAACATTCTTCTGGTCTTCCTCACATTGCAACATCATTTCCTTGACACTGCGCTCCTTCTTGCGCAGGATCTTGATGGTCTCAGCATGACGACGCTTCTCTTCATCAAGTTCAAGCTCCATATCCCTCACCTACGTTGAAAACCAGAAATTTTCAGCATTTCAGTCATCTTCTCTGAATTCCCTTAAAAGCCATAAGATACCTCAGTAATTATTTTACTTACCCTGGCTTCCAGCTTGCTGATTACACGGCGTCCTCCAACAATTGCATTGGCTTCAACTTCCTCAAGCCTGACTGACAAGTTCTTGACCTCAATTTCCAATGACTTCTTGATTGATTCAATCTTGACTACGCGCTCCTGCTCTTCATGCAGCACCTCGACTGTGTGCTTCAGTTCAACCTGCACTCGCTGGTAGCGCTCATCAGCCACCTTTGAGTAGATGACAAAACATTATATATATATATATATGTTGTGCTCTTTCTAAGAAAAACTTAGGAAATATAGCTCTTATGGATAATTTTTTGTCTTCATGTCAAGAGAAATCTTTTTTTTTGTGAGCCATGTATCTTTAGTATTAAAAATTTAAATGTTGTAAAAAGATTACAGCATTAAAATTTCATCTAAAGGAGGGAAAACATGATATTTTGCATAATTTCATGGCATTCCCAAAGAGAAACAGACATGAAAAAAGTCTGATGGAACCGGGACATCCCGGTTCCGTCAGACTTTTTTCATGTCCGTTTCTCCTTGGGAATTTTCCTAGGTACATGCCTTATTGTGCCAAGTCACCTAAACCCTTTTCCTTGTTTATTTCATGGCATGGTTTTTTCATTGGTAATGATAACTATTAAAGATAATCACGAAGTTGAGCTTTATAAAAAGAACTGGAGTAGATACAGAGAGATACATTTCAAAAGATTTTTTAAGAGAGTGTATGTTAGCTTTCACTAATGAAGTATAATATGAATGAATAACTATGAAATAATTTTTCTGTAAATTGCTTTTTCTTTCATTTTCCAGTTTGAATATGAGTTTTCTATAAGTAAACTCACCCTCAATTCTTTGGTAACTTCATCATAGTCAGAAGCCAATGTAGCCAGTTCCTGTTCAATCTTGGTCTTGATTGCTGACAAGTTGACATTGATGGTGGTAAGTTCATTTACCCGGCTCTGGGATTCCTCATACATCTGCTCAGCAGTGCGCTTGCCTCGCAGGGCCTGTTTGATTGACCATAAAAATGTAAGTATTAATGGTGATAAAAATTCTTAAAGCTGTACATATTTTTTTTTACTTTCAGTGGATGTAATCACTAAGTTATACTAACCGACTCAAAGTTGCCCCGCACTTCCTCCAACTCTGCGGTGAGAGACTGGATGCGGCGCTGGGATACTCCAAGTTGGTCAACTGTGACCTGCAATTGCCTGTGGACTTCATCGTAATGAGCCTGGAGCTCCTGTAAGGGATAGAAACAAAAGGTTTATAAAGCATTTTAGTTAATCTTTATTTATAAAAAATGATACAACATAACCTAAATAAAGTTATAACATATATTTACATATAAAGGTACTTATGCAATTCCATTATATATAAAGGTATTGCATTCAATAAGGAAACACTCAGTAGTTTCTTAACTACAGTTGCTGCTAAATCTCAAATTACAGTTAAATAAGTGTTATCAATATCATACTTCTATGAAACCTTTATTTTGTTTTGAGCTAACAAAATTGTATGAAATCAGTATGATAAGGCATGGAATGATTGGGTGGAAATTACAAACTTGTCTACTCTCTTCAGTTTCAAAATTCTATGAATTTATCAGATAACATTTCATTCCTGATGAGTATTTATTTATTTGTGATAGCTACCCGCCATACATATGTTGGTATGGCACGTGGTTGTTCCTAGATATTTTTCCACCTTAGGTGAGATATTATATGATGCTTTTATTCTATTCCATGTTAATTTTTTAATTAAGTCAAAATACTTGAAACTGGTTTAAAGAAATTAGCTTTTTTCCTGATTTCATTAATTTTTGGTAAGCAAATCTTCTAAAATTAAGAAATGAATTCCTAGATGATTATTTTGGTGCCCCCTTGAGAGACATCTGAGGTATTTCTCTCTCTCACACTTCTGATACCTAGCCTATCACTGACCATGAGTGTGTGGGAATTTATGCTTTTATTGATGTAGTTTTACCCATAGGAATTATAAATATTAATTTAAATTATGGTTTTCAATCTTTTATAAACAATTTGTGCAAAGAGATGTTTCAAAGCATGAATATAAAAGATATAAGGAAAGTTGTTTTTCTCATAAGAAATTTGATGACATTTTATTTCATTTACTAATCAAAGTGAACTAAAGTTCCACCAAAGGTAGATGTCATCATTCCTCAGAGATATTGAATTCAACCATATTTTGTTTTACCACACCCTTATATCTAAATCAAATAAATTGAAATAACTGCTGTTAGAAGAACTTATAACTTCACTTCAGTTAGTTAATTTAGTGGAAAGGTTCTTACAGTGAGTGAAATGGATTGCTTCTTGATGGTCTTCTGAAGCTCAATGTTGTTCTTGTTGGCAACATCAAGAGACATCTCCAGTTCAGTGATCTGGATCTGGAGCTTCTTCTTGATCCTGGTGACCTCAGTCTTAAGTTTTGTTTCAGCTTCAACAACACGGGCATTGAGCTGCTCAATTTCAATGCTGGTCTGCTTGCTATGAAGAGGAAGATAAAGATCCATCTCTTTAGTAAAATTTTTATAAAATATTCAACAAATTTAGATCATCACACAAGAAATAATTTTGGATTTTTTAATTGTATATTGTAAGTATAAAAAACGTTGATATTCAGAATAATATTCTGTTGGAATTATTGATTGTTGTGAATCAATATACTTGTTTCTAGTTACTGATAAAGCAATATGGGCTTATTAGCATCATATTTTATGGAGTTAATCCTAATTAACACTTATTTCCCACAGTAAAGGTCCTCACTAATTAGATTATGTTGGAAATTTCTTATAACTATAACAGTTTTAATGAAAATAATACCTTTTATGAACATAATAGTTGGAAACCTTGTTTACAAAATTCTTCACTTGCACTTTCAAGTCATCAAGTGGTCGATAGCACTGCTCCTCCTCCAACAATCGTCGCCTTCTATCGTCCATACAAATTGCATGCTTTCTTTCATCATGAGCAGTCATTGCCTGAACTAATTCTTTTCCCTGCCTCAAAAGTAGGTTCATGTCAACTCCAGTTAAAGAAGATTCATTCTTGGACAACTCAGCTTTTGCTCTTGCCTGAATATTCCTCAATGCATCTCTAGAAGCAAACTCTAGAGTTTTCACCCGTTTCAACCCCTCCAAATGTGGTTGGTATACACTCTCTTCCTCACCTTCATCATCTGAGAAACCTCCTCTGATTTTCCTTTCTAACTTCTTTCTCATTGTCACTTTTGCTACAATACGTTGTCTCACTGATGATTCAGTCAACAGCTGGTGTGATATTGCTTTAGAAGACTTGGTAAGTTTCACATTTGATTTCGATATTATGCTTCTAACACCTTCATCTCTCCCATAGTCTGTTAGATCCTTGCAAGAGTTTGACTTAATGCGACTCTTCTTGTCCAGGCTGTCCAAAACAGGCTTGTAATGTTCAGTGGCAAAACGATAATTGTCTTCGTAGAGAAGCCCTTGAGGTCTGAACCACTGAGTAGGAGGTTTCACATAGGGAGACAGGGCCATTTGAGGAAAAGAAATTTAAACACTTAAAGATAAAAAGATTCTTCTCTCTGTCACTTTTGGTATAAAAAATCTTCAATCAACCCTATTTCTACTGTAAAATCTTGAAAGGTAGCTAATGATAATGAATTGTGGACTGCTCGACACTGCTTTGATCATGACTTCTCTTCTCAGGGTATATATATCAAGAGAAGAAGCTACTATCTATTTATAGACATTCTTGAGCTCCATCTGGATGTAATCCACTTGAGGAAGCCAAACGTCTATAGTTTCTTTATTGCAGTGTTTTTGGCTTGAGTTCCGTTTTTTTATGAAGGCAATGAAAAACCATCCCTTAATACTCTTGAGTCACCCTCAAAAAAATCTATAAAACTATATGTGTGAATTCAATTTCCTTATTCATTTAAAAGTTGAATTTATATATTTCAACACACCCTCTATTGGTAATGTGGAGTGTATAGAAATAACATTAGTCATGTTCAGAGTACTGGCTATTATTTGTCTAATGCTGAAATTGACGTAGCATTCTATTTTTATATCAACAATAGAGTTAGTAATACTTGAATGATCTCACATCTAAACTATTATTAAAGTCCAACTAATGACCAATCCATCATTACTAATTATTTTTATATTTGTAAGTGTGGTTTCCTCATTTGGTAAACAATTTGATCCAAAATCCAAACATTTAGTCTCCTAAATATCTTAAGATTTTTTTCTTGATTGAGGGGACTTTTCAATCACATTGAAACACTTTGAGTGGGTGTTAGATAGACTCTTACCGGATGCATTCAATTTCCTCATCCTTCTCAGTGATCCTCTTCTCCATCTCATGGCGGAAGTGGCTGAATTCAGCAGATAACCTCTGGCACCTCTGTTCCTCAACCTTGCGACCCTATAAAAGCAATAAATGTCAATTAAAATTTATTCTTTGACCAACAGTTTTGTGTAAGAATATTGCAGTTAAAATTAAGTTTAAAAAATCTTTGGGTGGTTTGAAAGAAAACTTATGAAAATTTAATTCGACAGTGTGCTCAATGACTGGCCAAAGTGCCAAATTAATTGTTTCCTGATGAAGCGTTGATATCTGTAAGTTAGTAATTCATACTTGATAATCATATGGGTTCAATTTCACTGAAGTCTTCTTGATTTTAACTATAGCTGTGTATAATAAATGAGCACTTAAGGAAATCACAAAGAAAATATTATTTAATATGATTCAACTGGACTCAAAAATGTGTAATGTGGAGAAAAAGCTTTCTGAATCTACTTTCTGAATGGAAACTATTGATGCATTTTATAAATAGGTATTTTCCAGTACAAAATGTACCAAATTCTATTTGGTAATACATGCACATTTTGAGTAGAATATCTCAGTCTAAAGTAAACTATAAAATTTTGACTTACAGCCTCAGCTTCCTTGTATGCAGCAGTGAGTTCTTCACGCTCATTCTCCAGGCGGCGAAGCTCAATCTCAAGTTCGTGGAGGCGGCGGTTCATGTCAGTAAGCTGGTTGCGAGCATCATGCAAGTCATCTGCATAAAGCATTTGGTAATTTATAAGAAATTAGTCCAGTTTATAAGAATATTCCCTTATTAAAATTTTCACTGTTGTAGTTAAATTTGTAATCCTTTGATTAGAAAAAGTATATGCTACTCTGAGGATATCTGGGTATACATGAATATTTGGAATAGTTTCATTAGATATTAGGGAATTCATGGCTGAATATACAAAGTATGACAATAATGTTGCTACTGACTCGGCTTTAGCTTAATTGAGTATAATCCATTCATTGGCTTTAAGATATAATAATGCTCCGGATGGATCTTTTATAATATATTTATTTTAGTCAATATAATAATTAGATCAATCATCAAATCATTACTTTTCAAACAAAGGCTTTCTTCTGGTTATATACTGTACGTTTTTTAAATTTTAGAGGAGTAATTTCTTTTTTAAATTGCTATCTAAGATATATGGGGCTGGTCTACTTGCCTTTTCAGCTTTAATTCACAGCATGAAATTCTTCATATAGCTGACCTTATTCAAATTTAATTGATTCTTTACATAAGAGGTATTATAATCATTCTCACTGTTTTCCTCAAGCATAAGTCTCCATTAAATATTTTCTCAGTCATTCCAAGGACTCGCCAGATATCTGTTATTAGGGAAGTTATCTTACCAGCCAACTTCTTGTTTTCACGGCTCAAGGCATCCTTCTGCTCACGGGTCTTATCCAACTCATGGGTGAGGCGCTGAATCTCAGTCTGCTTGTTGCGTACATCACGCTGAGACTGTTCATACAAAGCAACAGTTTCCTCCAAGCGAGACTTGAGTTCAATGTTAACCTTCTCCAAGTGCTCAACTCTCTTCTGGAGGTCACGGGCTGTGGTGTTGGCCTATTTATGGAGATAGATGTTAATAAGTTAATATTTCACTTGACTGGAAAATGTGTTGTTTGATAAATTATCTAAAATATCTGATGATCTAAGATTTTGGTTTTTTAAATCACTGTGCATGATTTGTAAAAGACAGATATTTGAGGTTAATTATTGTCATTATTGTCTCACAGTCTTATTCTTAGAAAGTAGAAAAAGAAATTAGAAGACCAAATAAATAGACTGACAAGAATATGAAGATGTATGTACCAAATGAATGGACCTGAGATGATCATGTAATATGAGTTATTTAAAAATTATTATGAGTTAACTCTATTTGGTTGATTACAATTCTACATGTCTTTTTTGTATTGAATTCATAATTAAATCATCATCTTGATAACATTATGTGATTCTTATCTCTTATGATTAGGATCTTTCATCAAAATTTACTCTGATTGCAATTCTAGCCAGTTAATCAAATTATCACATTGTTATTATGTTATCACAGAGTGGAAATGTCATCTATATAATTTATATAATGGTTTGGGCATCATGTACTAGCAAGTTTTATGAAGACATTGATATCATCAAAAATTCTCTCCTTTTACTGTATGGTTTGATTAAAGTTGTAAAACTGTTGCATCAGGATATGTTTATCTACTTAGTAGCTCTGCATTTTAAAGATAGAATGCAGTACTTCTTTTATGAATTGCAATGTTCTTACCTTCTCCAAGTCAATGATGAGGACTTCCACTTCACTCTGAAGGCGAGACTTGTGCTTCTCAAGGGCATTGACCTTAACAATGAGGGTTTCAATGTGTTCTTCCTGCTCAGAGAGACGAGCCTGGAACTTGCGTCTTTAATAAAAGAGGGCAATTTTAGTGGAAAGTGATTTATTTTATGAATCTTTCTTCATTCAAAATTTAATGCATCCCACTTAATTTTCTATATATTTGACTCACCTGAGCTCCTCAACTTCCTCTGCACGTGCAGAAGCTTCAGTTTCATACTTAGACTTCCAGGTCTGGCAGTCTCCATTAGCACGAACCAACTGCCTTTCCAGGTCAAGGCGAGCCTCAGATTCCTCCTCAAGCTGGACACGGACGGATTCGAGTTCAATCTCAACCTGGTGCAGGCTGGCTTCCAGTGTCTGGCGCCTCTGTAACCCCATTTGAAGAACAGGTGAGCTTATTTTTCTTAGTCCAGTGTTAATAAATACTTTTAGTAAACTTCGTTTTCATTGTCACAGTTTGTCACTCCTTTGTCTAGGATAGAATCACCTTGCAAGCAGATAATTTTCTCTCTCATCACATAACTCTTGTCATTTTGTATTTTTCAGCAATGTATTAATGTTTTTGTTGATGTTATAGATCATTTGAATATTGTTTCAAAGAAATTTTTAAATTTTTCATAGCATCTTATATAGGGACAGTTTTTAAGCTAAATGTTAAATTTTTAATTGGACAGTGTGACATTTGACATTTATAATTAGACAATGAAATGGACAAGCAAAGAATTTCTGTAAATGTTCCTTGAAGGCTTAAAAATGGAGGGCAGTGTTTCTTTTTCAGTTATTTTTTGCAAAAGGGGTTGATTTTCAGATTTGTTTGAAATATTCATTTGGCAACTTTGAAAAGTAATATATAATAATAATAATACTTTATTACAGGCATAGCCCACTTACAAAATTACATAAATTCGTTATATTATAAATCTATAGAATTGTTAATGTATAAATGAAATTAGAATGTATAGCAGTACTTTTAAAAATAGAAAACTGCATTATATAATTATAGGAAAATAACGATATAGTATAAATAAAGTTCAATTAGACACCATTATGATATTTCTCAACTATTATTGACAATGACAATTTTATATCAAATGATTTTATGTCAAAGATGGAATGCAATGTGAAACTAAAGTACCACATGCAAAGGTGAATTATCCTCAACCAATTTATTCATATTTTATCTTACACGCTCATCATCCTCCAGACGGCGACGGGCATCTTCCAACTGGCCTGCCAACTGGCTCTTCAGGTAAGTTGAATTCTCAAGATTCACCTTCAGGTCCTGAACTTCCTTAGTCAATTCAATGTTTTCCTGAAATATCAAAATCAGCAGTATGTTAATTTGGAGTATTTTTGCTAGATGGATTGAAGTTTATAATTAGCTTATGATTTAATTTTGAGTTTTTCCAATATGTAAGCTATTATTTTTATTATAAAAGCACTACTATGTTTAAAGAGTGTTCAAGAGTTTCAGTATTACATCTAAAATTACAATTTGCCTCTTTCTCTACTCACAATGAATTTATTACATTGCTAGAAAGTAGTGCATAATGTGAATTATACTTTATTCTTTATGAGTCTCAATCAGTTTTCATTCTTTTAATTCATACTTTCATAGCCTAATGTAGGTACTCCTATATGAAAATTAGACTAATTTGAATATCAAGAAATTCACATTTTTTCAAGAGGCATTTTATGTGGATTATTTTTAACATGTTCATTATTTCATGGGCTTGAGATTTAAGTTCTAAAACTAGGATTATAAGAACAAAATAACAAATACTCTTTTTCCACAAATGTATTTAAACAATTCACGACCGGTTTCGGANTTCGAATTAGTGTAACGAAATTGTTCTACTGTTTTATTCAATTCGAAAATAACCCTTTTTCCGGTACTAGAAAAATTGTAGTAGATTTTGTTCAAAATTCCAAATGAAGGACTCATGGAAAATTTCTTGAAACAGTCTGATTTTTCTCTACCGATTTGAGCAATAATATCGTATATGCGCGCACTGGTTTTGACTCTGCTCTAATATGTATAAAAATGTTCAAATAATCGCAAACCAATTTTTTTGATGGGATTTATTATTTAGGATGCCCTTTTGAAGTTAAATTGAAATATTTTGTGAAAGTATATTGCCATTCTGTATGACATGAAATATCAATTGTTATATTTTCATGTTGCCGCTTCATAACCATGGTGATAGCCACTCATGAATTATGATTTATCATTTTAGATTAATTCTTTGAAGTTTGTTTGAGTTACTCAATAATATTAACTGTTAAATCTTTTTGTGAATATAATCAAGAGCAGTTCCATTGCTTTATCATCATAAACAATTTGTGTGCCTTGAGAGCTGATATTTATTTTACCTGGGATAGACGAGTCTTGTGGGAAGTGATGTCAACAATGGTGCGGTTGAGGTCTTCAATCTTCACACTGTAGTCATGAACCTGAATTTCAAGCTTCTCCACCTGCTTGACTGTGATGAGCTGCAATGGTTATTGTAATTTTAATGATATTTACAATACAGTTATAAAAATGAATTTTCATGTACAAGTAATATTCTTTAATTGTAACAGAGCATGAAATTATAGACATATAGATTCATAGTATTCTGCCGCAGGTGAATGAATGATCATAGTTTTTCATTTTATCTGATTACTATTTCTAATGAAGAGGTTTTATGAAAGATTCTTGCCATTTTTCCGTTTTAACTTCTACTGCTCTGATGATGAATATATATTCAGAGCAAAGTTTCTTTTATTACATAACAACAAGAAAAATTTTCTAGTTAATTGATTTTTTCAAGATGCACAAATAATATGTAAATATTGGATGGTAAATATTCAGTAGGAAAATTTGGCTCATCAAAAGTTCAAAGCTAAATTAAGCTGCTGCCCCTCATCTTTTTCTAGCCTGTTCTTGTTCACCATTTCATACATTATTGTCATTTAAGTACCATTGTACTTTAACCTGTGTTTAGTAAACTTTGTACACTTATCTCTTTTAAGTATAAGGAATATGTTATTATATATTCCCTATACTACTATATTGCTCACCTTCTCCTTGGTGGCAGTCTCAACCTGTGCAAGAAGCTCGTACACCTCCTGCTGGAATTTGCTCTTTTCCTTCTCAGTTCTGTAAGAGATATATTTTTAATCAGTAAAATTTTCACTGAAATAAAATTACTATTATTTAATTATTTTTTTCACTGTAATAATGACTATTATTTTGTATTTGGTGTTTTGCATAACTCATATATTTAGGACTTCATCAAGTGATTGTTGCTACTGAACTATTTTGAGTGGATTTTGGTTGATTCGTAAAAGACCTTTGTCAATCACATGCATATATCAGGTGGTGAAGCTCGATAATATGCAGATATTTAAAGCTTGGTGTGATTCATAATTTATGCAAAAATACCTCAAAAATCACGCTTTCCTCAGAAGAAAATCGTTGGAGAATTAGTGAAAGGAAAATGTTGACCATTTGTATTTTTCTCTCGTAATTTTCAGATTATTTTCCACTTTATTCAAGACGGATTCGCCCACCTGAACGGTCAACTACGGAGGGAGGGGAAGACTTAGCAAGATGGCGAAAGAGTCCGGAGCTACAGCCGGAAATAGAACCTTTTGCTCGGGGAAGAAAGAGAGGAGCAGGTAAGTGGGCTAGCAAAGCCATCGTCACATGCTTATTTTCGATACGTTGAGTTATCATCAAAAATTCAGCGAACGAAGCATCCTCAGGGTGGATTTTGCGAATTCCATATACCAGCGGTATGAGGAATTCTATGAAAAAATAGATGCAATTATTATCGTGAACAGTTTTGAAATCTCATAAAAAATCCACATAGGTTCGTAACACTAAGGTTGGATTTCAGAAGTTTGCAAATTGGAAAGGATGCGAATGTGAACATACTGGAACCAAGATCTTTCGATTATATTCTCGGAATGCCATATTGAAATGCACATCGAATGTTAATCTCGAGGGAAATAATTTCTCAACTTTCAGCATTTTTCTCCGTGTAGAACCGGTGCATGCAAATGAGGTAATAGCTGTGAAAAAAATTGTCCCTTGTCTAGAAAATGGACAATTCAAAATTTGCACTGGAACGCAGTCATCAGTTAATTGCCAACGGTTTTCCTACCTATGATGCTTAGCATTATTCTTATTCTCGTCGACGCTTCATCTCAAATCTAAGACATCGACAAACTATTGCGTTTTCCCGAAAATTCGTACCGCTAATAAAGGAAAGTAGAAAGGAAATTCTCTTATATTCATTTATATATTTTATTGTCTTCTTCCACATTTCACTAAAGTATTATTTAATGATTCTTAAATTACTAAATAAATATAAAAGATTAACGGTTCATTTTACTTATATTTCAGCAAACACTTTTCTAAAGGTCAGATAAATAAATGGCATTCTTTTTCCGCACGATAACGTGAAAAACAGGAGACAGTGATCATTTGGCAGACTTAAAATGTTTATTGGAGGAGGAATATCAAAGTCAATAATAATTTATCCAATTTTCCTACTTAAGACTTACGTCATACTGTTGACGTTACGCCTTTATTCATTCCACGTAGTTCAACGACTCTCTAAGCTAAGATGTAACCATTAGATAATCAGAGAGATATCACCACAAATAGCCTCGAGTTTCGCGTGAAAAGTGGTATTTTTTGTCAATCGTTGGTAGCTTTGCATTCTCCTCGTTAGAGAAATGATAGCATACTTCATTCGTTAAATTAATGACATGACATTTCAATAATATTTTCTAATTTTATCCGCAGCTTTGATCTTTTGCCGGGATTACGTGCATTTTTCGTGGATGAGTAACTGTGACGCAGTTATATCTTTGCGTACCCCTTGATCTATTTTCAGTTTGGATTCGAACGTGCTTCTTAGGAAATACTCGGTTGAGGATAATGACTTTCTGATGCAATGACGCACTGATCAGAAATCTTTAGTTCATCCACTTGACTCAGATTTTTTACGCAACCACTCAATCTTTGAATACTGGTTTATTATAAAATGCTCAGATTTTCATCGTTTTTCGAAAATTTCAGATAAGCAGGCTTTTAAAATGAATTTCCTACGAAATAAAGATAATGAAGGAGCGAACTTATCCGATATAAACTTCTTCCATGAAGTGAAATCACAATTTTAAGGCTAAGAATTCAGTAATTTCGAAAACTATTCTGATAATTGAAATATAAAGGAAGATCAGAAATTCACGTGTAAGTTACTCACGCTGTGGGTTCATATTTTATTTACCTAGGCCCTTCGAATTAGTGTAACGAAATTGTTCTACTGTTTTATTCATTTCGAAAATAACCCTTTTTCCGGTACTAGAAAAATTGTAGTAGATTTTGTTCAAAATTCCAAATGAAGGACTCATGGAAAATTTCTTGAAACAGTCTGATTTTTCTCTACCGATTTGAGCAATAATATCGTATATGCGCGCACTGGTTTTGACTCTGCTCTAATATGTATAAAAATGCTCAAATAATCGCAAACAAATTTGTTTGATGGAGTTTATTATTTAGAATGCCCTTTTGAAGTTAAATTGAAATATTTCGTGAAAGTATATTGCCATGCTGTGTAAGTTCTCCGTTCGCTTTCAGAAGTGGTTTTCTAAGTAGTGTTTTATAACATCAAGAACAAATGTTCGTTTCCTTCGAACAGCTAACGTTATGGTAATTAGGTATCTGAGACGTTGAAGGCTTAATTACTTTGTTTGCGCAAATCGGTTATCCTAGGGCTTTAGCTCGTAAAACCAGGCCACCAAGGCAGCTTGAATTGTCAAGGCCGAGGAATAAAAAAGTAGGAGTCGAGTCCAAGATTAAAAACAGTGACTTTTCTTCAAAACATAATGATCTATTGTTTGAGTAGGTTATTTCAGGTTCCGAAAAAATTCTTGAACATCTCAGAGCAGTTTTTTTGTTCTAACTCAAGGCTGGTGCGGTTAGTATCATTTTCTGATACTATTATTTTTTCAACTAATGTTCTTTCGAATTCAAACAGTGAAAATTAGTAGAACATAAACAGTAGTATTAGTATCATTTTTGAAAGTGCTTCGACAGCTAAGGCCATTTCATATGGGCCTCATCGAACCCGGGATCGCATTCGCCAAAGGCGCACGCCCACTTGGCTATCCAAGAGCCCAACAAACGCAGAAGAGTGGATTAGCGTAGATAGAGCATGCGCAGAGGAAACTAATTTCGTCACTATTCTAGCTTTTTTAACGCTTATTAAGCAGGAATATTAGCGTTTCTGTTGATATAATAAAAGTATTTAACATTTTGAAAAGTTTTATGGAAGAAAATTGGAACGTCTATCAGTTTTAAGTATAGTTTGAGTAGTATATTTTGTGTAGTAGGGCAATCATTACTTCTTTACGTAGGATTATTGTTCCCAAATACCGATAACACTGGTGTAATCTGGTTTTGATCCCGCGGATCATCAAAATCTATTGTTTCGTTGGCAATGTTTTTTTTAATGTTTTACCATTCACCTCAATAAATGGCCGTATTACTTTTTATATAATATTTCGAGATTCCGAAAGATTATAACTCTATTTGATTTTGAAAATTTTTCGTATTTCGCAGTACTTTTATAGTGTCAAAAGTTACATGAGATGAATTAGAGCGATAAAATTTTATTTATAATTATAATTGAATTTATTACATAAGGCTTGGTTTATATGGTGGAGTAGGAAATTAAAAAAGTTCTTCAGGGAAATTGGCTTTGGAAGATAAAGTTTTCGAGCGTCATAGGAGTAGTGCTACATTTTCAAAACTTGGCTTTGTTTTACATGTGATAGATGAACTGTTTAGTGCTATGGCATATTAAAGCAATGAATTATGAATATTAAGCAATGATTATGAATATTAATGAATATTTGGTGCATATAAGTTAACAAGATCCAATTATAACAGATCTATCAAAATTTACTTTTTATTCTTTGTCTCTGTCCATTAATCGTTGCAATTATATATTTTACTAGTAGTCAGCGGTATTGTTTCAAATTTTAAGCCCAATAATTGTCCTTTACCAGTTTCAATATTGTTAGGAAAAATCAAGTTAACTGATTAACGCTTTTTATGATACGCTATATTTATGTGAAGTAAAATCGCTGAAAATAAATTATGAGATTTAAGTCCTGATTAATTTTAGTAATTCTGTAGTTTTCAGCACCTATCCTCAAGACCTCAGTTTGTAGATATGTATTTTAATAGCTATGATGTTGAAATTTAAGTGAAGAAAAATGTGAACCTGCATTATTTTATAATTTAGTTCAGTCTAGAGTCCCTTGTGAAAAATGGCTATGGTGAGAGGTCGGTAGGCTAGGCATAGCAGAGATCGGAAGCTAAGAATACATGTCTGCGTCACTGGACCAAGGCCTTCCACGTCACACGACCGTGGAAGTTCGGAAATATTTAAGGACGTTGCACGTTTTTAATCAGTTGTAGTTGGATGTACTTTTGACTAGTAATTTTGCAATTGGTTCGAAAGATCCAAATTCTACGTGAATGTCTGCATAGAGAGATGTATAAAGAGGTATTACCCCCGAAGTTCTTATCGTAACCTTTGGTGACGTTAGTTTCTTATCTAACGTTTTATTATTTTTCATTTACTCTCGAGTTTAGGCTTATCGTCGGTATCGAAATTTACTTTCTACTCCCACGGAAAACTCAGGTGGGATATAGGCAGAAACTTGGAATGCTTGGAAGGGATTCATTCTCTCGTTTCAGTGTGATTCATTTTGCTAAATCGAGTTAAATGGAAGTTTTTATATTTATTTGCGAAATGGAAGATCTATCGTGGATGCTCATAGTGTTAGTCATCTTCCATGAAAATTCCGAAACCAGGCATCTCAGAGAAGCTAAATACAGTCCATAAATCTTCAGGAAACTTCGGAAAATACTCCCCTTGGGATGATTTTTCGCCGCATCGTGGGCGTTGAAGTTGCTGACGGGAAGAGGGTTGCGGAAAATGTTAGTCTTAGTCACCTGGCACGTTCCTCGAGCCATTAGCGAGCCTGAGAATTTATGGACCGTGCAAAAGGCAAGAATACTTTTCTAATATGCATCGTTTACTAAAATTAAAATTCTCGAAATTTCTTTGGAAATGCTTTTCCAATTACCATTTTGTTTTAATTTGTAAAACAGGTGTAATAAGAAAGGGATCGATGATTTTTACGGGAAATTCGGAGAATAAGGGCTTTTTTCCTCTTGGAATTTTCCCTTTCTCAAAGAGGTCATTCCAACTTTTTCGGGACTGATTGCTTCACTAAAACGATGGCTGTTGCAATCCACTCCGAATCGCCTCCGGAGACCTATGAGAAAGTTTTCAACAATACATATTTCAGGGTTTATTTTTCGCTTTAATTTAGTAGGGAGACACATCTTCATGGAAGTGTACTAAAACACTCCTGTGCGAGGAAATTGGTGGAATTTTCTATCAACTTACCCCGCTTGGGTATATCGAATTCTTTCGTGTTATTTGCATGATTTTGATGGATTTTTAAGGAAATATTTCAGGGAGATTATGACTTTATTCTTAGGTGAAACTGAAACCGTGGGGAATTTTTAAGCTTTAAATAATCTGGTGCCAATCAAATGAGCTGAAGATCTGTATAATTTTTGTGACCACAGTTACCTAAAGTGCCCGGGTTTAGTTTGAAGCCATTTGTCTTGCCAGTATTGTAGCATTATCCTCCTTCGATACAAAGAAAATTATTATAGCTCATGAGCTGTAGAGTACATTCCTCCACAGGATTTCGAAGGAAAGCTCAGTCGGTGTGGGTGTCTGGAGGAAAGCGATCTCACTCTAGCTGGCTGATCTCGCCTCTAGCTGGCTGGCTTTTCTTTCCCCCGTGGCCTCCGTGCACAAATATGGTCCGGGTGGAGGAAGAGGAGGAGAGCAGGGAAGCAGCAAAGGAGGAGGTGGAAAGGATTAGTGGAAAAGCAGGAGGAGGAAGAATGTAAAAGAGGAGGCTGAGGGAAAGGAGAGTGTAATCTGGAAGAGAGGGTTGGTTAGGAGGGAGATTATTTGGATTGAATGCTTTCCTCTTATGCACTCCCACGTAATCCATTCAGGCTGGCAACGTCACCGAAACGACGTGTAACCATGTTATCTTTTTTCGCTCGAGCGGTCTTTGCGATCGCGTATTTTCGCCGGTCCATCCACCTAGACGTCGAGACTGCGCAGACGCGTTGGAAATTCCTTTTGCTCAAAAACGAAATGTAATATTCTCCGATAAACGAACCTAGGGAACACGTCAGTGACTAATGCTTCTTTCAAGCAAATTCCCGTTATAGCTCAAGCAGATTTCCCCATTCGACCGACAGATGCCCGTTACATTGTTGCCGATATATCGCGGTCGATTGTCGGGCGCCATATTTACATATCGCGGAACCATTTTGTTCTGCGGATCGCAACCTCGATACGTCACAGAGCATCGCTCAGCAAATGACTTCCAGGGGTCACAATTACAGAAAAATTGTCGCTCTTAGTTCCTGATTATGTTCTATTGTGTATGAGATATTTCTGTAATTTTTTCAGTTCCGTTATACTTCAGATATTTCTCGATAAGCGCATGTTCTTTTACTGAAGAAGTTATGTAAGGTAAGTGATTGCATCTAAAAATCTTCGGATATACATGTCATGAGGAGATAAATTTTTCTAATCGTTTCCTATTAATCTTGATGAAATCTATGGTATATCACAATTTTCTACGAGAAAATTTTCATCTATGCGAAAAGTTATTACAGCGCTATGTTTAATTTCAGTGAATCATTGTTTTTTGATACTTGGTGTCAGTAATACAATAAAAATTGAATAATGACGCATTGAACAAATAGGTGCAAGGTAGAGGGATAGGTAGAACGCACATGAAAGATCTAATGGAGAAAATGTAGGTGATATTGATCAAACTTTAGGACATTCAGCTGCCGACGCACATTTAGCTACGTGCGGCTACTTATATTAAAGAAAAGTGGTTAGAGATATTATTTGCGGAGAAGTAAAATGAATTTTAGCTGTGAATAGATATGCATGGCTATAGTTGAGATTGAGTATGAGAGAATGTAGCTGAAACTGGAGGATGTAGATAGAAAAGAAGCAAAAATGAGTATTGAAAGAGAGAAAACGGTAGTAAGGAAAGAGTATCATAGAGAGGGGGGAAGAAGAGAGGTAGAAGGAATATAGGAGAAGGGACACGTGGACAGAGCGTCTCTTTGCTTCCCATCCTCACCACGCTATAATTAGTGCTGCGTTCGTGCCCTGCTTCTATTTCGGCCCCTCCCCTACCCCTCCCTCGTATCCACTCCCCCGATCTCACTTACGTATCATTCCCGTCATCCTTCCATAACCATCGAATCGCTAATCTCTCCAAAATCCGTACACAGGGACACATTCAGACAGTGTTTTCCGACACATGTTCGGACAGTGTTTTTTCCCATAAGTGGAACTTGGTACCAAATTATGAACTCCTTCGTTAAGGGGTTTTATTATAATTTATTATATTTATTTAAAATTCAAGTATACAGGAAGAATTTAGAATACGATAAGATATATTTTACCTTAAATTTTAAGTACATTTCTCAATATAGTTATTAGGAAGTTTCAAGTTAATTTAAATATTCATTGTATTCTAAAATAATTTATTTTAACAGATTGACTTTCTGCTTGTTTTTTAAACAATAAGTTTTTGATTTAACTGCATATTGAATTAATATCAATTTCAAGGAATATTCACTGTTATTGTTCAGTACAGACGTTTTTTAATTCTGTTGCAGCTATATACAGTTTTCTTTCTAATTTCCGAACGTTGAAATAAATAGTAATACGCATACCCTGAAGATTTTCATGAAGATATTTGTCCTTTTATGAATTGGAAATTTTAACTTATCATTCATGTGTCTGTCACAACAAAATTTTAAGTAATTTATAAGTGAAATCTCGGCGATTTACACGAACTATCGCAATTACCTTTCCTGCGTATGTTTTCTTGCAAAACGTTGTGGGTATTCGAAGTATCAGCCTGTGTAAATTCGTTATTGAAATGACCCACCGATTGAATATTCCTTTCTCGTCTTGTGTTAACCATATTACTTTTCTCTAAACGTTAGCCAATCTTTAACATCACATCATAATCTCTCCTATATAAGTCCTGTTTATCACACAGTAAATAAGGAGTAATGCTGTAGTAATAAGAATAATGGAATGTTTGATTTAATTTTGATGGATGTCGTAGGTTCTTTTATCGATTGAAATAATGTCCAGAACTGTATCAAAATATTCGGATTACAGGAGATAGGTTTAAATTCAATGTGCCTTTTCACCAAGAGTTATACTCCCCCTTAAGATTCTTCTTCTTCGTATCAATTCCTCCTCACCCTTAAAAAAACCCTTGCAGTATCGAAATTTTAATCCTTGTTTTCATGTACACTCTTAGCCATCCCTAGAAAATTAAACGGACAGGTTTATTCTTGTCTAGACCGTCTATCCGGGGGACTATGTAACATACGAGAGAGAAATCCCGGACTCTCTCAGGATGCATAGTATTTTTAGAGTCTATTTCATTTTGTCGCAAGAAAATCTTCTCAGAAATTTCGTTTTGGCCCATTAAAAATCACTTTTTAGCATAAATATATCTTCTCGCTTTGTCGCAGTAACGTGTCGTTAGAGTCCTGATGGGCTCATCTTCGAAGACGGAAAAAATAGCTCCCTGACCGACTTAATGCTCGAACGGTGTCCGAACGTGAAAATATATTGGATTGGGGAGACCTAGTGTTACGTTTTCTGAAGCGGATAAGGTTATAAGGTAACAATGGGGACGTTTTCCTCCGACGGACGACTTCAGCTGGCGCCTCTTGCGTTGGGGAGGTTAATACGGGAAACTATCCATTTCCTGGAACACTTACTCTGGGTTTTTGGTCTGAAAAGGTTAATCACCTTGAACAATCGTCTCCAAAGATACTATTCTTACATCAGAGACGGAGGCGTAATAGCGTCGTCTTTCCTCACCGCGAATTCCAATCCTTCTCGCCTTCTACCTTCCCTCCCTCATATCTAACTATGCGAACGTCCTCTGCAATTGTGTGTCCTTATTATCCTCCATATATCCCACCTCCGACTCTCTCTTTTCTCCTTTGTGTCCTGTCCTAGGGATCACGTCACAAGCTTGGTGTCGACGTCTGGCTTAGCCACACTTTTAGAACCCAAGGATAACCTGGTCTGCGAATCCGGCGAAAAATATATCCTCACTCAATGAAACGAGTTAGTTACATAAAACCAGCTGCGGATCGTTTACCTCAGGATTATCTGGGTGTTAATCGCTGTGCCAGACAAAATATTTCAAGAGTGTATTTCGCGTTCGAAATTCCTCGCTTCTTCGTAATAGCCGACATATTCTTGACATTATAGATTCTGAATGACTATCACTGAATGTAATATCTTGACAGCGATTGCGCTTGACTGCATCAGGAATTTAATATTAGATTATTTAATACAGTAGATGAAGCTGGTATCATTCCAAGTGGCCTCCGTGCACAAATATGGTCCGGGTGGAGGAAGAGGAGGAGAGCAGGGAAGCAGCAAAGGAGGAGGTGGAAAGGATTAGTGGAAAAGCAGGAGGAGGAAGAATGTAAAAGAGGAGGCTGAGGGAAAGGAGAGTGTAATCTGGAAGAGAGGGTTGGTTAGGAGGGAGATTATTTGGATTGAATGCTTTCCTCTTATGCACTCCCACGTAATCCATTCAGGCTGGCAACGTCACCGAAACGACGTGTAACCATGTTATCTTTTTTCGCTCGAGCGGTCTTTGCGATCGCGTATTTTCGCCGGTCCATCCACCTAGACGTTGAGACTGCGCAGACGCGTTGGAAATTCCTTTTGCTCAAAAACGAAATGTAATATTCTCCGATAAACGAACCTAGGGAACACGTCAGTGACTAATGCTTCTTTCAAGCAAATTCCCGTTATAGCTCAAGCAGATTTCCCCATTCGACCGACAGATGCCCGTTACATTGTTGCCGATATATCGCGGTCGATTGTCGGGCGCCATATTTACATATCGCGGAACCATTTTGTTCTGCGGATCGCAACNATCTGCAAGAAATTGATGCTTTATTTTAAAACTATTATTCGTTGCCATTACAGAAAAATCATTGCTTAATACCGGGATCAAATAAGAACTGTTTGTCATTGCACAGCTGTGGTAAATGTTTTATGATGTAAGGTAATTACAATCCATAAGTGAATACCTTTCTGTAGAAGAAGAATTTGATAGAGAAAAAATCTGCCGTAGTCGGGAATCGAACCCGCGTCTCTTACTTTCCGGGCGGGTGCTCCGTCCTCTAAGCAACCAGTAGTCGCAGAGAAAGTGGGAGACCTGGGTTCGATTCCCGGCTGCGGCAAACTTTTTCTCTTTCAATTTCTTCTTCTAAATTCAAAGCATGTGGTCCATGCGCATCTCATCGCTTTTCTACCTTTCTGTAGATTCATGAGCTTTAAAATTCACTATTCAATGCCATTTCTTTCGTTTTTTGGTGATTTCCCCCATCCTGTATGTCATCTATCAGAAAGGTCATATCCAAATAAAATTAAATCACTTAGATATTATTCTATTAAAAAAAGTTATCGTTACTAGTTTGCTTCCATCGAGCTTGTTTTGCGTTGTGTGTTCATTCTCAAATATCACGTCAAGTGTAAAGTATTTCGGTTAAGCACCGTATCCTCCTAGGATGAAAAGTAAGCGTTTCTTCAGCTTCGTTTGGCTGATGACTTCCGTAGAAGCGCCACCATCTTTCCTTCTTTGAAAGTTTTGTTGAATAAATATTTTTGTTGATTAAATGGTTGATTAATTAAAGGCGTAAAAGCATAATAGTATAAATCATTCGAATCATTCCATTCAACATTTTATTAAAATAACATCCTCTTTATAACCTATCGATAACCGTATTCATCATCTAAAGTCAAATATGTATCTCTTCTCTCAGTGATTCAGCAACTTTTGTCAAGAGAGGCACTCTTTACTTTTGCATGTTGCAAGAAACTTAACTCTTGGTCACTCTCTGGTTTGTTACATCATACACCCATCTTTTCATTATTTGAAATCTATGTGTTGTGATTTTTCTCCGTATCGTTTACTTTTTTTTAGTATAATCTTTTATGGATGTTCATTGCGGCGTGAGATTCAATCTTAATTATCTTTTTACTACAGATAGATTTTTTCGATTATTTGTTTGAAAATGTCTGCTGAGTTCCGTCTCCAGTTATGACTCATATATATGCTCATTATCTTAAGCTTGTTTCCTCTGAAATTATTCTTTGAATTTTTTTTTCTGAGGGTACATTTTCAGGTTCTTTCATCTCAGGGAAAACTAATAAATGCTTCTCGAAACCATTTTGGCGCCAACTGTAAATCTTTCCTCGCATCATCTCATCTCTCTTCCTTCCTTCTTCCCTTTTTAACATGTTTTTTCCTTGCTGATTGATGGTGTAAACACGGAATCGCTTCTTACAGTTTTAGCTCTCTTCGCCAGTTGTGCTTTCCATATACGATTTTCTATGAGTCATCTCCCGTCATCCTCCTGGATTTGTAGGAGATACGGAAAGATTGCTCTGGAAATTATTTTTGATCCTCTCGAGTATTTCTTCATAAAGATAAATGAAACGGAAAAATTCAGCGGTTTTTCGTCTTCCAGCGAAATTTCAGGAAGTTTTGTGCCCTTTCTTATGGATAATTTAGATCGCACAAATATTTTTTAATTAATAACGATTGAGGAAATATTAACACATACATTTCACATTTCTAGCCACATTGACGCACATGTATTTCTTGTTTTTTTGGAAGCATGTATCTTAAAATTTTCCACCAAGTGGGGACTAAAATTCTTCATTTTATAAGGGACCACATATTAGATTGACTTGGCTGCTCAGCATTGGCTGATATGTCAATCGTTTTCTCTCATTTTTCCTGATCATTATCGATTATTTTACCACCGTATTATGAAAAAAACTGAAAGATCAGCCTCATATGTTTAATTGTTATTTTTTCTGTATTATTTTATGAAATTTTTGGACTAATCCTAGTGAATTTTACTGTTCTAAAACTAAATAACGTTGCATGGTCGATACAAGACCAATGCTGAGCATTTTGCGAAACATAGAACAAATATCAAAATTAATATCCTTTCTGATCATGATTTTGAGTTAAAATTCGTGAAATTCTGAGATATTTATTTAATTTTTAATTCTTAGCTATGAAAAGGTTACTTAGTGCGAACTACATGGTTACCGTTAAATTATTACTCTGAATCTGCTATTATGTTGCACTTGTTATAGCATAGAGAATATGTGGTGTCATCGTGAGAGTTATCACCCAAGCAACGAATAAAAATTAAGTAGAAACAGAAAAACATTCCTCGTTTCCTTCATTATGGGATTTTATTGGGTGCTGATTAATGTATCAGATGAGTCGAAGTACGTCACTTACCGTGCCTTTGCTTTTGTTAGCTGATCGATCTGCTCCTGGAAGTCAACAACGATTTCCTGGTGCTTGCGGCGCAGCAGATGAGCGGTTTCTTCGGATTCAAGGTGGACATCCTCCAAAAGCTTTCGCAGCTTAGCCAATTCGGTGTCTCGCTTCTTGTTGATTTCGAACTATTTGGGAGAAAATTGAGCAAAGTTTAAAAACTACAGAAAGTCTTCAATTCTTGGCTAACCATTTTGGCATCTATTTATTCGAAGTTGAAAACTGTAGTGTTCAAAAAGTAGTCGCATCTAGTTTTGAAACAGTATTACGCTAGTGTTAACGTTCGTATGTTTTTGACTTAATGCTTACTATCAGCCGTTTGTAAAATTTTAGGTGATATGTGTTGGCGAGTATTTTAATTTCAAAAAATAATAATAATCGACCATTTAGCGGCAGTCCTTTATTTTCAAGCCACTCATCTGTGATGAAGGTTGCGCTCTAATATGACAAAATTATCCTTGAACTCTTGTAATTGATTTAAAATTTATGTAGATAAAGCCAATGTTTCGTAATTAAAAAAAATTTTGCTTCATCTTCCCATGGCAATTTTGACAAGGTTGTGCCACTGAGTTATTCTTCTTTAAAGAGTTAAAACACCTATACACATTCAGTCCTTATGGCTTCCTTAATGCCAGAAAAAATTGTTTCAAGTTTTTCAGATCCCTAAAAATTTTTATTTGATTTCTTTCCATAAGTTATCCTGTTCTCTTTTTGCTGTTTAATGTTGCCTTTATGAATAATAAAGGAACAGGCGGCAAAACTCTTCTCTGGACATCGAATGTACATAATTTATGAAAGTCATTTATCCAGTTATCTATAGATTTAGGTTCAATTATGGTATTTCCGTTTTCTCACCTGGCTTTCAGCTCCTCCTTCGGCTTCCTCCAATCGTTCTGACAGCTGGATCACCTGCACGCTTAAATCGGCTTTTTCACGCTCGATCTGGAAAGAGATTTATCCATTTTTAATAATTGTACTATTCTTAACTACTTCAGTGTAAATACATATATTCTTAACTAGTTTTATGATTTGCAGTGAACTCCATTAACGAAGTCTTGATAACATTCCTAAATGATACAGGCAATTTAGCTGCTCTCAATAGACTTATAGATTCAAGAAGAAAGCGGTCTTACATTTCACCAAATATATCTTTATGCTTTTGATCTTTAAAATGTCATTTTATATTTAAAAAATTTGAAATTAAAAAGAAAAATCAGAAAAGAAACTAATTCAATCCTCAGCTAAATATATAAACATTGAATACTTACATTATATAGTTTGAATCTCTGAGATACATTAATAAATATATGATCAACATCTTGTTCGATATTTTAAATCATAAACTATTGAATTACCAGGAGAAATACGGTGAATGTTTTTCAATATGGGGAAAGAAAGTTAACTTAAATCATTCAAAATTAAAAATACTTCTCATTATGGAATGGTCTCTTGAGGAAGCCAAAAATCAAAATTAAATCACTAAAGCTGAAAGAGTAATAATTTCTTATTCAATTAATAATGTGTGAGGTTGTCGTCCTTACGGAAATAAGGTAATTGTAGGAGAGGTGACATTGTTTTTCTTATTTATTACGAACTGAAATGAGAAGCATTAAAAAGTATATGTTTGAAATAATTTTCAGCAGCTCTGAAATAACATATGCAGAAATTTACGAGAAAGATTACTATGAAAGTCTATAATCAAATTAACCTCATCAACGAAGAAAGCTTTTATGAGGAACATTAATTTCTTTCATTATCACACTTTCTAACTTCAGTGTCATATGGACATTTTTCTATTTGCTGAAGGGTTACATAAAAAGAAAAAGGAACGACTCCGTTTTTCATCCACACGTTATATTAAAACGACAGGTTTTACTTCCAAAGTAAAACCGTCAACCTCCCTCTAGATATGTGCTGTATAAATACTTTCCGATGAGTAATACTACTAGTTGTGGGTGGTGATACTGAAAGCTTAAAAAAAACGTGGTAGAAATCCGAAGTATACTGTTTTCATTCTTACAGCAACGTCTATACCTTTCAAACATGTGAACATTTTATAGTAGAATTTCCATGAGTAGTTTAAGTTGGTTTTTTCTCCATCGGGGCATCCCGTAATATATTTTTACCTAACCGTGGCAGATGCCAAAACACCTTGCCTTTTCCTTCCCACTAATTGATGGGGGAACTTTGGGAAATAAGCTGAGTATTAAATTTGGCTGTCTATTTTTAACTCTCGCTTGAGTTGAGAAAAAAACGCATCCGTTCATAACTTACTTCGTTTCCGATATGTAAGAGCCTTAGAGAGCCTATGATTTACGGGATTTTGTCCGCTTTTTTTGATATCCTCCATGCGGATGCTATATTCATCCCATCGTCGATTCGATCAAATTACTCGCATTTTGATTTCTTGCCAAATAATTTAGTAAACGGCTGTTTGATAAAGGATACTGAAGCATGAAACAGGAATGTATGATAATGAAACAGGAACGGTATGGAGAATTTCTTCCTTAAGAATATGCCCTTAATGCATCACCGACTTAGAAATGATTCGCACTATTGGCAAACGTGTAAGTTTTATTTTTGGGCCGCTCTTCTTGAGTTTCTTGGGTAGATGATTTAGAAAAATAGTGGAGATATTAATCGGACCGAGATGTATTTTGAATATGAGAAATTCGCACATATCTTCCACGGAAAGAAGAGGTGGTTCTGGAATAAGATCTCCTCTGACTCACACCTACTCTCCTACTTCCTCTTCTTCTTTCTCTCTACACTTCTCTTCCTCCCTCCAACATCTAAATTTGGACTTTTAGTCAGACAGTCTTTTGCTCCCGAAGCACTTCATCTCTTATCCCAGAGAGAGAGCTACTTGTGGGCGGACATTTCCGAGTACTGCAGGGAGAAAATCGCAGTCAGCCGGGCTCTGCGGTGGAATCCGTAATTACTTCTTACTTTCCTCCATAGTGGCGTTTAAATCAACCGATGAATTTTCATATTAAAATTTCCTGTTACTATTTAACGCGATTTTTTTTACGGACTAATGCTCATTCTGTACTTCCAAATTAAAGTATATAGGAATACTTATTATAAATGTCTATATCTCTATATTTAAATTTTATGTAAAACACCTGTCTACTACCAAAAAGGTCGAATGTTAATTAATCAGCATAGTGGACAGCATATGAATCAACGGATACTCACAATAATTTCCTTGCATTATAATAATCTGAGAAAAAATTGAAAAAAACGTTATTCCATTAAGCTGTTCGTAAATCTTTTGAAGTACCCACAGTTATAATTTGAGCTATAATTCGAAGCTCAAATTGGCAAATAAAATATTTTGTGTATTATTAACAGTTTTAATAGACTTAATATCCCTATTAAAATAATTTCCAACGCAAACTGATTCGAAAAGTATGGTATACATTCAGTTTAAATTCAGCAGAATAAGCAGTAACGTTATAGTGTTCTATGATTGAAAAAATAAGACAGGACGTAAACCAGCATTAAGTATCCTTTTGAAAAGTTGACTCCTAATTTATTTCTTATATTTGTGCAGGGTAGTTGTCGGGTGTTTTTCCACTAAAGATTCATTTTCTTCAGTTATTGCCATAACTATTATATTGCTTTTATATTACCACCCAGAATTATTCTTTTTACTTTGCTAATCTCTAACCCATCATTATTTTTATGGAATGTTCTAATGTTGCCACTGGATTGGGAGAGTTGGACACTGTTCTATCTAAATCGTCCGCAAAAAAATTCATTCATTTTATTTTGATTATTTATGTCGTGTGACGTAAATATTCCAGCCACCAGAAAGAGGTTCGAGGTTGATATAAATATTAAGAAAGTTAACCCACAGATTGAGGGATGGAACACCTGATCTGTAGAAAATTCTCAAAACGGGATCGGAGTTAACGGGCCTTTGACGGAACTCTAGCTCCCTCATCCGTCGGAAGTGAGAAATTGAAAGGGGTTCAGACGGTTGCATTTGCGCTGTCGATCGCGGGGGATTACGCAGATCCGTGAGAGGAACATCGCTACGGGTGCAGGCGTTTTCCCTCCTTCGCGGTTTTTCCTTAAGAAAAAAAAAACATTTTCTCTCCGCCATAAGCGATCCACGCAACTGCCTTTGGAATGCTTCCAAAGAAAAAAAATGGTTGAAGAAGGAAAGAGATGAGGATGGGAGATCTTCTATTTCCGAAGGTATGCGCTCAAAGGAACTTCTTCCTTCCCTTCTATTTCACTTTCCGCACCTCAGTTCACTGAAGCGTGTTAGCGATTATCAGTTCTATTCAGCTTTAGGAATACTCTCTCATGGGCTTTATTTATAATTTTAGATTCAAATTCTCACTTCATTATGTGTAGCTTTTGGTTAGCTAATCTAGCAATCCTAAACACTTGAAAGATACTCTTACTATCGGTAAGTGCATTTTTTACACTTTTTGATTCAATTTTCATTTCAATTTCATTCATTATATCGCTGCACGATTACTTAATCTGGCTGTCTCGCGCTAGGAAGGTACATTAAGCCAATAACACGGCGCCTATCGATAATCCAATAAGTTTCGGTCTTCCACTTGACCTTTATTATAATTATCATGAAATCAATTTTCCCTATAAAACGTATTGTCATAAATAATCGAGCAATGCGTGATGTAAGAATTCAAAAGAATAAGTAAACTATCTCGGTAAACCTAGGCGTTTATTTTGATGAACATTACTGAATTAGGTAATATTTATTTCGTAAACGATAATTTAATACACTTGAATCTTACTATGTAAGAGCTAACAACTTAGCGGTTCAATTAGTGATTATAATTTAGTATTACTCCGCTTGAAATGTAGCACTCCGTGCAAAGTTTTGAAGTGTGGTCAAGCGTGATTTAAATGGTGATTATAATAATTTAAAGAACAAAACATGTAAATTAAGCAACGAAAAAACATATCTTGTAACTTATTTAACATCATAAAAGTTCTATGTTATTCCAATGCTATCGTTAAGGATAACCGCGTTCTAAAATTCTTATGATTTTTCTGTTCCTAGTTATGATTGGATTTGCTTCGCTCTTTTCCGTAACTACTTTGCAATGAATGGTATATACCACAAATACCAATAAGATGAAGTACAATGCAATATTGCCAATAACGGATAGAAATGTTCGTTGTAATGACATTTTTTAAGGACGATTTAAAACAGCCCGAAGTTTGCATCGAGAAATGTATTCGCAACTGAATGTTTTGACGATAAGCAGAAATAAGAAAATTTGCTTAATTTAATAATGGCTCGAAAATGTGCTTCAAATTTTTAAGTTGTCTAGTCAGCATGCTTTAAAAAACATCCTTCGTCTAAATTTGGAAACTGTTTCATCTCTTGGTACGGTTTTGTTTCTTTTCCTTCATGGTCATATAATTCTGGCTCTACTTTCGAGATGTTGACATGCGTTTACTCGTAATATGCCAGGGAAAATTTCATTTTTAAGCAATTGTCGCCTCTTTTCGTGATGCACATCCTGATTCTCCAGTAGTCCGCATTTAGAACGGGTTTACTCATTCCTGGGCGCCATGCTTGTCGTAAAGCAGAAGTCATAATGGACACGGCGCGCGCGTCACTTTTTAAAAATACAACTGAATGAAAATTCTCTCGCGATTGATTTGATAGCTTTACTCTATTTTTATTAACTCAAGATGTATAGCGATGAAATCAAAGCCATAATTTCCTAGAATGGAGAATATCTAATCGTAGAATTCATGTCTGAGGTAATAAATGGCGGTTCCTGGCTATTTTGGGATTCAGAGATTATTATTTAATTTTCCCTTTATTACGTGGCTGTAAATATAAACTGACATGAACCATATTTTCTGAATACTTTCCTTAGAACCATCTACTGATGGTGAAAGTAAGAGAGCGTTTAGATTCTTGGTTTTATAATGTATAAATAATTTATCATTTACTATTTTTCTAGAAAATTTTTACCTGATGTTCGGAAATAATGAAAATCCTACAAATTTCTGTTAAAAATAGTATATTTGATTGGAGGATTTGGGAGGAATATGATATTTTAACTCAAGCTATATTTGATTGAAAATTTTCTGCCAATTGATTGAGGGGCCTCTAAATTGATGAATTTGAGGAAGGTTTTGTTGAATTTTTTCAAAATATCGGATAGTGCAGTCTTTAGTATTAGGTGAAGATTTTTCTTTAATTTATTTGAATTCCGTTGCAAGGAAGACTATACTTAGTCGTGTTCAGTGAATATCAACATCACATAATTTTATCATTTCCTAACAATATCTAGAATTAGAGCTTACTTAATTTTTCCTTATTATAAAAGCTATATTTTATGCATAGGCGTCAATTTTAATGTTTTTCTTAAAGCCACAAATATTTTATAATTTATTAGAATATATTTATGCATGGTTTACTCGTTGATTCGTAGTTTCATTAATATTAATCTTCTACTCATCCATGCAGAAAATTTTACCTTTGGTTATCTCAGATATTGTGCCAACTTTATTTATCATGAAGCTCTATTGCAGTGCAGTTCGTTATAAAAAAAACGAGATAAATCTACGGATTACTTAAGTTTCCACCGGTTTGTAATTCACATAATCCTTGTATCTAAACGGATCATTTGTTTTACTTTGCATTTAGTAGGTGATGATGTTACCAGCTTTGCCCACAAACACACAATGGCACTGCACTAATTATCCTACACACGATAGGCATGTTGGCCCTAGCTCAAGCATTTCTCCAATACCATTCGATCTGTCCCAACCCTATTCTCCCCCAACAACCCCAACATCCTAATCCCTTCTCCAATCTCATTCTTTCCTTTTTATTATCATCCAACCTCCTCGTATTATACACAGAGGGTCCCCAGTTGCACAGCAGATCTCATGATTGGTAGCTCAACTTAAAACAGTGTATCTGACCGTCTTAAATCTCTCCGCCGCTAGAGTTGCAGGAAGAGTGAGTGTCGCAACGGAGGTCCCCCGGGTGTCGGCTTTAGGACCACCTTATTTTCAGATAGAATGAGAGAAGGGGTTGGGCAGTAGGAGAGGAATTAGGTTTCGGAGAGAGGGGGTCGTAGGAGAGGAAATGTCGGAGGAGAACACTTACCCTCTGTCGTAGCTCCCTTTCGGATTCCAGGTCCTCCTGAAGGAGACGGATTTTATCCTGGAAGAGATAACGGGTGGCATTTTAATTTAGAATGATAAATAGATGTGATATAATGTGGACGTGGGGAGATACGGGTGGTAGATATATCGAAATGTATGGTTTAATATGAGACAGGGAGAAATGAGTCGTGTATCGTTTACATCATTAATATGAAAATAATTACGGAGAAGCAAACGGGAGGAGTGTGAGAGATATTCTAATTTTTTCTCTTACGTGTAATTTTTTACTTGGGGTGTATTTGATTTTGTTTGTATTTAAAATTGGTGTTCACACAAAGTTTCGATTTTGAATGAATCGTGATATCTCTCGGAATACGATCGAGCTTCAGTCACTAGAAATATCCAGGAAGGTTCTTCGTTTAAAAAAAACGTTAATTTTCTTGAGTCGTAATTTTTGAAAAAAATCGTCGGAAATATGCCAAAAAAATCCTTTCACCACACATAAATACACCTCCTTGGGCACACGTAAGATTTCAGGCGGAGCAACAGGTCGCACGAATCCATTCGCGCAGGAAAAAAAAATTCTCACAACTCATTTCTCCCCTTAGGGAGCACGTCACTGACCATCGTCCACCCATAATTATATCTCCCGGGAAAATCTCACTTTTTTCGCAAATAAAAACCGTATGACACGCCTTCCTACCTCCAGCCTGGAGAGAGCACTTAGATCGGCCGTGTACTCGATGCTGACGTCGGCATTGCCTCCGCCCGTCGATCTGTACGTGTAGGATTTGGTCGTCTTGGAGACCGTAGCGGACATCTTGTCGGCGGTTCGTTAACGAGAGAAGAGAGAGAAATCCGCAGCACGCAGCGCTCTTTACCGCACGGACTTCGGGACGGGAGGATGGGTTACCTCTTCTGCCGCCACGCTCGGACTGTGAGACTAAAACCTCGCCTCCTCGCTCCCTATCTCTCTCTCTCCTCTCCAACCCTCTCCCTCTCCCAAATCGTTCTCTCTTTCTCTCTGCCGTGGGAGCTCCTATCAGGTGGGACGAAAACCCTGTGGTGGGAGGGAAGGGTTGGGGGTAGGATTTTGGGGAAGGGGGTTGAAGGAGTGGGAGGGCTCAAGGATTGCTAGGGTTTAGAGGGGAACTTTTGGTGGTTGTGATGGTGGGAGGTTTTGGGTGGGTTTGGTTGAAAAAGGGGGGGCGGTAGGGGGGATTTTAGGCGGAAGATGGGTGGCGACTGTTTCCGGGGTGGGGCGGGAGGGGCCGCGGGGCTATTCCTGTCCTGCCCCGGATTCTCCGAGTGTGGCGCTCCACCCTCCGTCGCCTAATCTCGGGTTACCGCGCGCAAAGAGGGGCAAGAGGGGCGATGGAAGGCGCGCCCCCTCCTTTTATAGACATGGGGGCAATTTCTAGAAAGAGAGAGAGGAGGGGGGAAAGAGGGCGCCACAGAGCGGGAGGATTCGGGATCCTCCGCGGAGGCACCCGGAGGCAAAGGGGCGAGACGAGGGTGCCCCTGGTCTCTTGGTGGGGGCGAGCGAAAAAGTTCCGAAAGGCGAACCCACAGGAGTTTCTCTACCAGAGGTCCAAATGACTCCTCCTTTTTTACTCTTTACTTCCTCTCCTACGTGTCTTTTCATACTACCTCTCCGACGCCTTCAGATATTTCCCTTTGCCACCGTTTTTTGTTCGGCTCCTCTTAGGCGTTCGGTTGAGGGATGGAAAGGGCAGTGCGGTGGGCAGACGTCGGCCGTTTGGATGTGCTCGTAAATCAATGGTGGGCGATTAGGCGGTAGTTGACAAATAGACGAGAGAATGCAAACAGCTTCAAAACCCATCGGACTGGGTGAGAAGCAGATGTTGGGTAGGGGGGAATTGCGGAGACTTGTTACGATACTTTCTCCTCTTTAAAGATGCTCTGTTGATTGTTATTTTAGCTCAAAATGATGCAGACGCGACCACTTTGGATGGGAGGTGCGGGGGTCAGTGAGAGCCGATCAAAGGATACCGCGATTAAGATCGTGTTTTGAAAGCTCTAAAAAGTTCTGGATGGCTCTTTATTTGCTAATAAATCACCAACTTTCATCTTATAGTTTTTGAAACTATCTAAAAATTTTCGGAGGGATGTCGCTGAAATATTTTACCGTTTTCACGGAAAATAAGCTTTCTCCATTTTTTTTTCGTTTGGACTATCCGGACTGATTGTGATACAAGTTTTAAAATTGATTTATGAGTCATAATAATCGAAGCGAAAATTATTATTTTATTTCATCGCCTGTTGCGAAATTATTATTAAGTATGTACTAATAAGTAGTAATACTTAGTATTAATGAGGGATGATATAATTCTTGAAGTGAAAAATAACTTGGATCTTTTAAGAAACTTTACACCTACTCCAGCTCGAAAGAACTTCTTTATTTTTCAAGAAAGTTTAACTCGCATAAAAATGTTCGAAGGAAAGCTTCTATTCTCCTAATCTCTCCACTAACTTTTTCGCATTCGGCCCATCTTTTCGCAGGACTATCAAAATATACCGACAAAGTTTTAAGCGTTTTCTAAATATTTCCTTTCGGCAGGAAGCTCTTCCCTTTGAAACACCGCGCCGACAGTTTCCGAAGTTTCCCCTAATTTTTCCTGATTGATAACGACCCTCTCTTCCCGATTTCTGAGAGAGCTGAGAGAAAATAAAATTGACCCTCAGATCTTTTAAGTGCCGTTTCGTCCATGGCAGCCAGGTCTGAGACTTTAGCAGGCTTCGCTTCGCTCTCTTTCCAATCCTCCGACTCCTCCTTCTCCTCCTCTCCTCCCTCTCTCGCTCCCTCCCCCGGGTCTCTCTCATCTGGACCCTGATGGACCATTCACAGTGTAGGGATGCAGAGTTAAAAGATAACCAAGGATGCAACCAAGAGGGGAGAGCGAAGGCCGTAAGGGAGGGAGGTTTTAGAGCGTTGGTTTTTGATCTGTGGAGATTGACCAGGGTCGGCCGTTACCCTCGGCGAGGGATGGAAGGAAATCGGTGGTAAGAGGTCAGGATCAGATCGAAAATAAACAATCGATAAAGGGTTCAGTATCGCTTTGTGAGTTGAGACTGATGTATATTTTTTCCCTTTCGACTCAGTTTCCTGGAAATGACAAATCCCATTTAGTGTCGGCGGTCGAGAAAGACTGGCAGATGGCGCGGATTTCGTCGTTCGGATGCTAAAAAGTGAACTGACTTAGGCGAAATCTTAAGGATTTTTGGCCTTCTGCGGAAGTTATTTAAAGTGTGAATCGGAATATTTGATTCCCAATCAAATAAAATGAAGTAATAACGAATAAATAAATAATGCAAGTAAAACGTCCTTAGGGACATTCGTCATTCCATTTATTAATTCGCTATTTTTTATTATTTACTATACAAGAACGCCTTCATTGGTTGAAATTGGATTCAGCAAATTCTATCTTCCATTTAACCCTTGTCAGAACGTAGTACAAAAATACGAATAGATAACATTATTTGATATTTAAAGAAGAATATATGCCATAATATGTAAAGATTTTTCAACAAGCACGCTAGAAATATAAATAAAATAAGAAAAGAAAGAATGGTTTTGTGGAGGAAAAAACTGCGATATTTTTGCACAGAAAAGGTGCTTTTAGTACAGGAAAATCCCACAAAGAGAAGGGAGGTGAAAAAACAACGAAAGGAGTAGGAAATACGGGGGAAAAATCGCATGGAGGATTTAAAAAAAATTCCCAAAGTTATTTACGCGTATAATATGTATCAAAACATAAGTATTCTTTGTCATTGGAAGTCGAACATTAGAGCAAAATTGAATTTTATTGCATATAACGTACACCAGATTCATAGTCAGATGGGTTTGTGATATTAGTTTGTATGACAAATAAAAGATAATAAAAATACAAAAAGGTCGCCATTTCGTTTGAAAATTATTAAGATATAAATTAATATACTCAAGAAAGCAACAAACAAAGAAAAAGACGGAAAAGGTAAAATAAAAAGGGGGAGTGATAATCTGAAATAATGGATCTGGAAATAAAACTGAACAGCGAAGAGATGAGGATCCAACCAAAATTCGGGATGATGACTTTACTGACGGATACACAAGAAAAAATGTCACTGTTTCAAGTCTACATTGACTGTTTACTCTTTGCAGGACAAATTTCCAACATAATCTTGAGAGAAATATTTGAAAGTAATTACAAGTACGACGTCAACACTTATCTCAATCTTGAAAGCGTTGGCGTTTGAAAGTGATGATTTTTTATTAATTTTCAGTATTTTCCTCAATGTTTGCGTGGCTCGAAACCGACGAATATGATTATGGGAATAAAATTCTTCCTTGAATTTTCTGTTATTTGTAAGGACATTTTACGGTCATTCTAATAATTTAAATTTTGCAGTATGCATGAAACCCGCAAACGATAAAAGAAACCTTTATATGCACTTTGCATCGTCTGAATTCTAACCAGAGACTATTATATTTATAAAAAGTAGCCTATTTACTGTGAATGAAAAGTATTTGATCATATCTTGAGCTCGAAAATGGACAATATTTTTTGTCAAACCCACAGTCTATTTAATCTAAATGGAGAGCAGACTATTAGATAATTAGCTCTCGTAGTTTTTCCAAATTTCTGAATTTAAAACATGTAATAAGGCTGTAAAAATTCCATTGACGTGCTTTCATACGAATTCAATCGGGTCATAATTCCTAATTATTCGTGAATGGTATTTTATTCTTTCGACTTATTTTTTCTTAAATAAACAGATAACAGTTTGCTTTTGGCATGCCAAACCGAAGTCAAAGCAAAAATATTCTCCACAGTGAAAACAAGGAAGCATTTTTTTATTTGTTGCCTCCTCCATCTCCGATGTCATAAAAGCGAAGTAATTTTCTCTTTGCCTATCGATTAAGAATTTATGCTTAAGTTGTTTTATGAATAGGGATGGAATTGGCAACCCCCATAACATTTTCATTTGAAATCTTATAGGGGGCATATCTTATAGACCATAAAATATTTTATTTTCATTCTCAACTGTAGAACGTTGCGTTTATACCCAAAATCACAAACATATTCCATAATAATTTTATGAGCTAGATGCCAGTTTATTTTAAAATATTTTCCTAACCTATTCCTCGGACTATGCAAAACGCAGATCTTTCATTCGTGCCTTAAAAATAACGAAAATTACGTGTAGAAGCCGAGAAAAGACTATTCATATGCCTTTTATGTGTCCTTCAAATTATGCTACTTTGTTGTGATTCTAGCTAAAATTAGCTTGAAATCTCTTGCTCTTGTGCCTCTAACTTTTATATTTCTATATTTCCTAAAGATAACAACGCTGACAAACATGGGTCTAATATTATGAAAATAAAATCAACGTGTTTAGGCGTTACTTCGTGGAAGGCCATCACAGAATAGAATAAGAAAGCTTTGTAATTTTTGCGCAAGTTATTTAATGCGACCGTGCCTGAAGATGCTAGACCACTAGCGAAACCGGTCGCATTAAATAACTTGAGGAAAAATTACAAAGTTTTCTTATTCTATTCTATTATGGGTCTAACATTCTCAATGGGCGAATGCATATTTAGAAATTTAAATTCACATCCCAGTCTTCTGCTTACTGCCTGAGATATTAGCTTTAAACCTAATTTGAAAGGTTATCAAATGCTTTTTCTGTTAATAATCACTCTAACATTGACATCTTTTCGTAATTATCATTCGAATTAACACTAAAATAAGGAAATATTGTAGATATATGTTCATCTACATCTACATATGTACTCTGCAAGCCGCCTTTCAGCGTCCGGCAGGGGGGATGAGTGTTAAGAGAAATATTGGAATACCAATAATATAGGAGATATGAGAATAAGGAGAGATAGGATGAAGGAGTCACTGTAGTTGCTCCTGATTCTATTTTCGATTCAATTTGCTCATCGAAGCATTGGTAACCGTCACCTAGAATCAATGGCTTAACTGGAGTTGTGAGTAATGCAGTCCTTTGAAGCCTTATTTATCATTGAATTTAAGGATGTGGTCAATTAAGTGGTCAATGGTCTAAGAATATCGCACGAGTCACTGTGACTTACTACTCATCTTATAACCATTAAAGAGTAAATGAATCACCCAAATAAAATCCGAAAAAAGAACAGTAGTCAATTAAATATATGCAATTTTTTCTTGTGAGGAATTTATTTATCCATACCAGAAATGGAAAATCTGAGAAACATTTTAATCACCGTATTTCAAATGCGACCAGATTTTGGCAATAAAGCAAAGAAGTTTCGTACAAAATAAATTTCTGCCTGCTTTAATTCCATATATCTCATTCGAGTAGGCTTTAAAATAAGCCTTCGGAATTTTTTTCTCTACGATCCTATTATCTGAAATAGAAGGTGATTACCACACTGTGTCACAGAATCTAATTATTTTGATGACTTAGATGCGGACTTCTTTCAAGGGATTCATTAGTCACTAACGAGTCATACGTGGAATCCAAACTTTCTATATGAATCACCGGCATTGTTATCCTACGATTTCTATCGATAATGATTTCACTTACTAAACAGTTATAAAAAGCGTTCATAGAAATTTCCCAAAATGAAATCACTGTTTGCAGAAAATGCTTTGAGTGGAATAAGATATGCGAACGGATACATATGAAAAGAGGCATAAAGTTATCCGCGACCGACCTCAATCAGTAGGTATTCTTATTTAACTTTTAATAGAATATTAAATATACTCATCCGTATTCTCTAAATTTTGAAGAATGCACGCCTTCCTACCTCCAGCCTGGAGAGAGCACTTAGATCGGCCGTGTACTCGATGCTGACGTCGGCATTGCCTCCGCCCGTCGATCTGTACGTGTAGGATTTGGTCGTCTTGGAGACCGTAGCGGACATCTTGTCGGAGGTTCGTTAACGAGAGAAGAGAGAGAAATCCGCAGCACGCAGCGCTCTTTACCGCACGGACTTCGGGACGGGAGGATGGGTTACCTCTTCTGCCGCCACGCTCGGACTGTGAGACTAAAACCTCGCCTCCTCGCTCCCTATCTCTCTCTCTCCTCTCCAACCCTCTCCCTCTCCCAAATCGTTCTCTCTTTCTCTCTGCCGTGGGAGCTCCTATCAGGTGGGACGAANCATTACCCAGACTGGTTAGAATAATGTTTTCTCTTTAAAGAAGAAAGCGAGTCCAAGAATAAATCGACTTCCAAGGTATTAATCAGAATCTCAGTTGTCATTCACAATTCCTGATATACTCGTAGGTTCGAATCTTCATACATCAAATCTCCTCAAAGAATATCGAAAGAGCTTAGTGGGGCCCCCAGATAGCCATAACGTTCGCCTTCGGTGGCATCGGTTCGATTTCCGGTGGAGGCCCATATGTGCGAAATGACCTTAGTTGTAGAAGCATTTTTTTAAATAATACTAATACGAGCTTCATATGTCTCGTTCGTCTCTTATGAACATCAAAATTTACAAGCGAAAAAGGCTCACGAGTCAATTACACCAGCCAAAATTCATGCTAAAGTAGCTGAAATGGAGATATACTATTACCTACCTGTATCAAATTTCACCTTCATTGCAATTTAGGCAGTCCTTAGTCTTAGAAACTAGTATTATTTAGGGCAAAACTAGAGTATTTGAAGAAAAGAAAGACTTCCAAAAATCATGTTACATGGGCCCGAAATAACCCCCGACGGCCCCTGATACCGAGAGAAAATATAATGCTAGAACTAATCGTTTCGAGAATTCATTATTTTCCGAAGTGGATATGTGACATAACCGATGTGGGAAACAGACTTAGTGCGTGCATACCTTGCTACACACGGAAAGGTGGATCATAAGGTACATGTCTATGTAGAGAGGTATGAATGAGTTAGTGAAAGCTTAGTTCTGTTTGAAATTTATTGTTGTCCTTACGATAAAGATGAATTTTCTATACTTTACATCTACAGGTAGGCGATAAAGAAATGTATTAGAGGTTGTTAAATACTGATGGGATAAAGTATTTCAAGATAGGGAAACTAAATAAAACATACTGGTTTATTAATTGAAGGCGTTAGGCATGAAATAAAGTCAATTTATACTTTTGAGGAAAATTATTGCTATTAAAACGCAAGAAAACAGATGTAGCGAAAAGAAAAGAGTTCACTAAAAACCTTTACCACCCGCGCTTTCATGTGGGTAATTTTTTAACTTTGGAAGAGATTTCATTATTCTAATTTATTTTCTTAAACCACATTCTCAATATCTCGACGTGGTAGTAATTACCGGCGGCAATACAGATTCGATTTTCATCGCCTTGTGCTTTGGCGACTTGCTGGCGTCGGAGACTCAAGCCCAGCAATGCTATATTGTACGCAAGAGCTATTTTTTACCTACGTTATGGTCCTCTGTCTCAAAAAGAATAAAAATAAAAGAACTCCTATCCTCGAGAAGATATATCTTAAGAGCCTGCGTTTATGCTTCGTTTTCTGGAAGAATGAGTACCTGGCTATGAATGTCTTAATGGAAATTTACGATGTCATGGTAATTACTACTGTGGAGGCAATCCAAACTTTGTAGGAACTATTTTACCTTGGGTTTTATGACATACTTGACTGAAGTCCTTCAAATTTACCTTCCTAATATCTCAAGATTCAAAACTTGTTCATTTCAATTGAATCATGTGATTGACCTTTCAGTTATAACCGACGTCATCCATATTTGTTCATCATCATGTAAGACCTTGACCTTCTTTTTCCATTCGAATATCGATGCATATTAACCTCGTATAAGATTTAGCAAAAAAAAAGAAAAATATATGTTTAGTAAAATACAATCGATTTTGCTGGAAAATGTTTAAAGGGGATGAGTGTTAAGAGAAATATTGGAATACCAATAATATAGGAGATATGAGAATAAGGAGAGATAGGATGAAGGAGTCACTGTAGTTGCTCCTGATTCTATTTTCGATTCAATTTGCTCATCGAAGCATTGGTAACCGTCACCTAGAATCAATGGCTTAACTGGAGTTGTGAGTAATGCAGTCCTTTGAAGCCTTATTTATCATTGAATTTAAGGATGTGGTCAATTAAGTGGTCAATGGTCTAAGAATATCGCACGAGTCACTGTGACTTACTACTCATCTTATAACCATTAAAGAGTAAATGAATCACCCAAATAAAATCCGAAAAAAGAACAGTAGTCAATTAAATATATGCAATTTTTTCTTGTGAGGAATTTATTTATCCATACCAGAAATGGAAAATCTGAGAAACATTTTAATCACCGTATTTCAAATGCGACCAGATTTTGGCAATAAAGCAAAGAAGTTTCGTACAAAATAAATTTCTGCCTGCTTTAATTCCATATATCTCATTCGAGTAGGCTTTAAAATAAGCCTTCGGAATTTTTTTCTCTACGATCCTATTATCTGAAATAGAAGGTGATTACCACACTGTGTCACAGAATCTAATTATTTTGATGACTTAGATGCGGACTTCTTTTAAGGGATTCATTAGTCACTAACGAGTCATACGTGGAATCCAAACTTTCTATATGAATCACCGGCATTGTTATCCTACGATTTCTATCGATAATGATTTCACTTACTAAACAGTTATAAAAAGCGTTCATAGAAATTTCCCAAAATGAAATCACTGTTTGCAGAAAATGCTTTGAGTGGAATAAGATATGCGAACGGATACATATGAAAAGAGGCATAAAGTTATCCGCGACCGACCTCAATCAGTAGGTATTCTTATT
>KZ308591.1:528625-594365 GCA_000376725.2 Ladona fulva
CATTGAACTTGCTGGCTTTTGTTCCCCTGAAAACTATTCTTAACACCCAAGGCTAGGTGCAGAAAATCAAACTTCTTCCATTCTGACCTTATTTGAGTAGAGTTATCCTTATTTCCTTTTTTGGTAAGGTCGGAAGTATATAAGTCCGAAAATTTGCAGATTTAATTTCTTAACTCAGTCTGAATAAAACGAATGTTCCCTTGACTCTTAAATTACGTTTTTCCAAAAGTAGATTCTTTTCATGTTAATGAATCAAATTGAATGTCAGTTTTATTTTATAGGAAAATCTTTGCAAATATAAAAATTAAGTATTTCCCAAGAAATTAATAAAATACCTTAACTTTTCTTATAAGCTTGACACTTCATCCCTCCTATGGGTTTTTGTACGAATTAGAATTACATTTTCTCAGTTGAAATTTATGATGACAGCTGATCCTAGAATAAATTAACGGCCAGTTTATAATGTAAATCGAATTAAATTATTTAATCTTATTTATTGATACCATAATACAGCATCCCTCATAATAATAAATCTTTTCTAATGCGAAATCCGAATTTTTCTGTTATAGTACCTTTCCGTTATTTTGGAAAAATAAAAAAGCAGGTAGTTTTAAGAAATATTCATCGTAGATGTCCTTATTTTCCATGCCTCTCATATTAGAAATCACAATAATTTATTCTTCGTTTCACAGATATAAAAATACTCCTCTTGAGTCGCCTTCTCTGTTGTTAGCATTCTTTTCTCATGTTGAAGGAGCTCTAGATTTCTGTGCTTGAGCGACTCCTTTAATTAACTCCCTTTGCACTCATGTTGAGAAATGAAGATGCAGCCATTTGTTACTTTTCCGAACATCACTCTTCGCCCACTATAGCACTATCACCAGATGTTATTAATAATAGTGAAAATTTCGTAGCACTACCAATAATATAAGTAAATGACGAATTTGTTACAAGACGAAGTACGCATGTGTGGAACGCCGAAGAATTCTCATAAACTGGCTAAGCGAGATCGGATATCATAACAAACTTATTGGCTTAAAACTGTTGCTCTAATTTTGTAAAACAAATGAATTTATTAACAAGCCTGTGCAATTGAATTTGCGAGTTTAATGCGCACTGATATTTAAGCTAACGTTACGTGTTTACAAAACCTCTCTTATTTGTATGGTAATCAACTGTATTGTACTAAACCAGGGTATCAAAGCGTAATATTTTTGGGAATGAAAAACAATAATTTTGTACAAGTTCCACGAAACATAAAAAGGTATTGGTTTTCATTCTTGCAATGGAGTTCCACAAAGTTACGACTTCTAAGATCGATGTTATCGTAATATTTTTCTTACTGGTTTTTCTTCCGGTTCAAAGAGAAAAACAAATATCATTCAGTTCCGATTTAGCTCCGTCAACCGACGCCTATCCGGTTAGAACAGCTGTTTTTTTTCGCTCCTACGATTAACACTCTGCATTTATATCAATATTAATACCCTAAAAGTCGCCATTCGGCTTGTGGTAGGGGCTTATTATACGTAGCTATTCTCTATACACACATTTAGAATTTCTAAATTTTTACGTGAATATTGGTATTATGTGGAACCGAAAATCGGAACGGAATAAATAACAGTTTTCAGTTTCGGCTCGGGTTTAAGAATTTTAATGTTCCCTGTTCGGATTCTGTTTTCACTCCGCCAAAATAACGGTTCTTTTCGGTTTTCTGTTCGGCTCCGATTAGATTCCACGTACTAGACTGGGATACTGCTGAATTTGATTGTTTGATTAATGTGGGAATTAATGTGGGATGTAATGATGTGTATGAAATTATATACATTTAATTTCGAGGGATTTGTAAAGAAATTACTGCACGATTTGTGTGTTTAATATTGGAAGTTTTCCGCTAACGTATTTAACTTAATAAGATTCACCGCCTGGCTTGTGGCATATCTGCGCGGCTTTCAGGTGGTAATAATAATTTGAGAAACTCCTAATTACAGTGGTAGATTAAGTTGTTCTGCATTGGCGAGCGTCATGGAAACGCTCTCAGACACAGTTTGGGAATTCCTGAAAGCAAGGAGATTAGAAGCTAGGCTGCGATTGCTTGAAAAATTGACAGAGTGTATATTTACGGTTAAGTTATAATTGGTAATTTGCGATCCTCTTGCTATTTTGGCCGATCCGACAATGAACGTAAGACAAGAGAAATAGATGTTAGGACGACTCGATTAAAGGACTCGTTCTTTCTGTGAACGATAAAGTATTTTAAAGAAGTAGCTTAAACGCTCGGTGTTTTACCACTCGCCGGAAGTCGGCTTGCAGGGTATAGATGCAGATGTTATATTATTTTTCCTTTTTATTCCTTGTGGTTTTTAAGAAGTTCCCTAGCGTTTTTTCTATTAATATATCCTTGAAGGTATAGTTGTACCTTGAATGTTTAGTTCTAGTTTAACCTAATAGCTTCTACTATTTAATTTCTCGTTCTTCTGTACGTTGCTTAACCACCCTCTTACGGCTTTCTTTGCTGTTCTCTTCCGGTTTAGTAGCGCACAATTTTAACGGTCCTCTCCGTTGGGATTCTTTCGACGTGACACAGACTCTCCCTTCTTGCTTCCTCGATCGCAGCCTTTAAGTTCAGTTACTCTAGCAGATTATTGTTGGCTTCGGTTCTCTGTATTTTCAGTTCTCAGAATCTAGCACATAGAGGTATTCTACTTTCCTCCCCTCGCTGTTAGGCTGCTCTCGTTCCTTCCTTTGATGTACCAGGGTTCATAAACATATGTAACTGCGTATTTGAGAATTGCATTGAACTTGCTGGCTTTTGTTCCCCTGAAAACTATTCTTAACACCCAAGGCTAGGTGCAGAAAATCAAACTTCTTCCATTCTGACCTTATTTGAGTAGAGTTATCCTTATTTCCTTTTTTGGTAAGGTCGGAAGTATATAAGTCCGAAAATTTGCAGATTTAATTTCTTAACTCAGTCTGAATAAAACGAATGTTCCCTTGACTCTTAAATTACGTTTTTCCAAAAGTAGATTAATGGAGACTTAAGTATGCTCTTTTAAATATTTACTAAACATTACTATATATCTGCTTACTAACTCAATTCTATATGATAAGTTCATAGCCATTATTTATTATTTTTGAAAATTTTCGCCTTACTATTTCTTAAGATACCTATTCGGTTGAACAAGTTCGGTTACCATTATTTCTCGCATAGCGTGGATAACTAATTCACACATAAAATTAAGGCTACGACATCGATCTCCAACTATAACATCACCTAATTTAATGCCACCTTGAAGTAAATTAAACAGTTATGAGTTAAACTAACTTAATAAACAAACAAACACCACTGAATTTTCAACACTTATTGATATGGAAATCTCTGCCGGCTTTTCAATAATTCATTCCTTCTATGCAAAATAACATTTTCTGCTGAAATGGACTTTAAAAGTAGCCGGATTAAGAAGAATGGAAATAATCGAAATGTGGTGTTACGGAAGAATGACGAAACAATGGAAAGACCTAATGGAAACATGGGTAGTAAAGAACGGTGGAAGGGAGAAAGTATATCTGAAGATTTATTGTGATAGGCTGGTGATGGCTGGTGTGAAGGCTAGGATTAATTAGGGAATAAAACGATTGGCTGGAGACAGGAGAACTTGGAGAGCTGCGACAAACTAATCTTCGGACTGCTAATCAAGGATGATGATGGTTTGGAATGTCCGCTTATTTTAGCCGAATTTTTCCAATTGTGAATAATGGTAATTTACGATGAGAGAAGTAACGTTATTAAAAATGATGTGAGTCAAAGCTATGCCACATCATTTCATCTCCTTAGTGAAAAGTCTTCCTTCCGTCCAAGATGATTAGCAAGGAAATTGAAGGAGCATTTCTGCTGCCTTCGGATCTTCTGGCACGTGGGAGTGTCCGCTTTGCCTCTGCTCATATTCTTCCAACACATTTTCGAGTCTGTTGCTTCTCCTCTCCGTCCTTTTCGTCGTTCCAGAACCCTCTTACTCTCCCTTCATCTGCGCCTTTTTCTTCCTTTGCTTTTTCTTCCCTTCCCACCATCTTCTACTTCTTCCTTGGTCTAGTTGCTACTTGTATGTTACTCGACTGATAGCGCGCTCTCAGCTAACGTTGTCTTGTATTTATCTTACTCCTTCCGTAAAATTTTATCCTTGGACAAATTTTGCGGAAAGAACTTCTGGGTGTTTTCTCAGATATAAGGAAGTCGTAAAAAATTTTGCCGGCGTCTAGTGATGAAAAGCTCTTGATTCTTTTAGCGGTTTTTCGCTGGGTGGTGCTCAATTTTTACTGTCCATTCTTGAAATTTGAGACGATTAGTAGCCAGCTGAATTTCCAAGAGTGTTTTATTAGTCTCGTTTACGGGGTAAAATAAAATGCTGAAAGTTTATTTCGCTTTCACTAAATATTACGGTAATTTTGAAAATATCAACGGAAATTTATCAATTAGTTGTCTTATGTAACTATTTTTCAGTATGGACTCAAATTTTTATGTTCGAAAGTACTGATATTTTCTTGATAAAAGAACATTTCTCTTTGAACCATTGTTCGTCCTAAAATCTTTTAAGAAAAATTTAATGCAACCAATTATCTACTTAAAACTTATACTTAACTGCATATAGCTTGAATTGGTAAACATATTTTTAGGGTATTGTTTTACTATAAATCTTCCAATTGTAGTTATAGAGCAGTTATTAGAGTAAAGTAGATATTAAGTATGATAGGTCTCTGTTAATGATATTAGGATGAAGTTTATTATAGATTAAAAAAACTTTTTTTGAATGTATGATATACCTGCTATAAATTCTCTTCTTATTTTTAATAGTATTAATTCTATAACTCTAACTAAATTTACCTGATTTTTGAAAATATTATGTATGCGCTCTAAGAAAAACTATACAACCGTGATTTTATAAAAAATATGTTTTGTATTGCTTAGTGTGATGTTCTTGAATTTTCTTCAATTTGTAAAATTGAATTATGATTATAAATAGCCAGACAAGCCATATTATTGAAATCTCTTGGAAGTCACAAGGAATCTAGTTATTTCACTTAATATTTCTTTTGTGTTGATTATTAATTGGTTATTGTTGATTTTTTCATGAAATATATGAAAATAAATAAATGCTTGCGTCAATATAAAAATAAATTTAGGAAGCGCCCTGTATATCAGCAACCGGCACTACTTGTCGTTGTGCGTGATGTATAACATCACGGCGCAAGCGTTGTGAGGGTCCCGCAGGACTGCCATTTATTGCTTGGCAGTCTGTCCTACGTCTTATTTAATCCTTTACTGCGAGGGTTATAAGAACATGTCACCAAGACTTTTAAATGTTTTCTTTCATTTGACGTATTAAGGATAATATCAATGAATTGTATTACCTTAATGGACTTTTTGTTTATTAAAAAAGTACAACAGTCGTTTTATATGTGTGATGATATCCCTTTACCGCTTTCATTAATATCTTTACGTATCTAAATGTTTAAAACTCATTGCTCAGTGTAAAATAGGTTTCAGATAAAATGCCTTATATTGTTCATGGTATATGGTATGGTATAAATTGATGTAAATATTTAGCTATACTTTCTTAGCCATAGTTCATTGATTCAGAAAAGAAGTATAGTAATTATTCATATGATGAAGAATCATACCTTCAAAATTATTTTTCACTTTCGCTTGGAATTAAGACTTAATTTTTAACTTTTTAAGATTAATAAAGTAATCCAGCGTATCTCAAGAATGCGTTTTCACGATCTATTTCCTCTTAAAAATGATACCGTAAGATATCTTAATTGAATAGGGAAAATCTGACAAAGTTCAATAAATACACTGTTCTTCGTAACTTCCACAAAATATTTTTTACTGTACGAACGGTTTCGGCCTAAGCTCGGCCTCAGGTCCTGAGGATGGCCGAGCTTCGGTCGAAACCGGTCGTACAATAAAATAACTTGTGGAAGTTACGAATAACGGTGTATTTATTGAACTTTATCATGGCTTTCCACGACGTCAGGCCAAATCATATTGATTATAAAATCTGACAACATTAAAATCTTAACGAGACTGAAAGTATTTTAGAATGTTATATGGTTTGTAGTATTACTGATGTGTGATACTGCTGATGCTATCGGTATATTTTGTCAAATATCGTCCGACCTTTCTCCAAACACCGTATTAGTACTTAAATTAGAGGATAATTTGACATATTAATTTATTTATTTGAGCATATACAAATACATTATTTGCAAATTTAATGTAATATAATTCTTTTAAATTTTATTTTAATTATAGGGTTATCTTGTTCCTAAATGTTATTATCATTTTTATATTTTACTAGCTGAAGTGCTGGTTGATTCTATACGGAGAAAATAGAGATGGGACTAAATATAATAGTCATATTTCTACAACAGAGAAACTAACATCTCTTATCTTAACTTAGCTCAATAGGACAGATTATCAAAAATGAAAATTTTCAAATCAAAGTTCTCATAATCTGGAGCCGAAATCCTTAATCGACGATAAGAATATGATTGTATATAATTTCTTTCTTATGAAAATTCACCGCATTGTTCTGTATCTTAATCTCATTAAGAAAGTTACAGCTTCACAAAGATCGCATCTTGCGCCACTTTTCTCGCCTCGTTAGCTCGGAGCCTTTACTGTGGTTCGTGCTAAGGGCCACAAACATTTGCGCGTGTGTTCCAAACTTTGGGCCGAAGACGGCGACCGCCTGGTGTATGCGGGAGCTATTCTCGATCGACCTTGGTGCCAGAGGAAATACCTATCCCTCACCCTCAACACCTCCTTCCAACTCTTCCATCTAAATCCCTCACTCCTCCTCCTACCCATTCCACAGCTCCTCATATCCCATCCTATTCCCCATCCTCAAACCACATCTTTCTCTCTTCCACCATTTCTTCAATTCCCGCTATTTCCCGTGCGACCTCTATCCGATCCCTGCTCCATCTTTCTTCATGGCCCACGCGTGCCAAAAATATTCTCATCGACGGAAGAGTTTCTCGTGTTTGCCGTTAGATAGAGCAACCTTCTGGATGCCTCCGGATAGCTTTGAGACACAGCGCCTCCGCTGTGCGATGCAGCGAGGTTCTATTCATGATTCCTAAGCTTGAGAACAGATGGCGGATGAGGCGAGAACGTCGAGGCGATGTGGATTGAGAAGTGGGAAGGAGTAATTTGAAAAAGGGATAGTTTATGTGCTCCTCGAAGGGTTTAGGTGCTCTATGTTCCACTACAAGAATTTAACAAGCGTTAATTTCTGTTATATCTTCGTTTATATTCTTAGTGGCACGAAAGTAATTTTTCCACTATTAACAGTTTACTGTATCTAAATAAATACCCATCCTTTTATTAACGATCAACGTAATATTAATCATTTGTTTATATTCTTAGCGATTTCAGTATATTACAAATGTTAAATCAAATTGGGAGAATAACTTTGATTATGTATAAGTGATACCTTTTTATCCCTATAATATTAGTGAGTCTCTGGATTATTTTAAAGGCTGCTCTTAAACTATTAAGGGTTTGTAATTCATAAACCGTAAGCGGGTTTTCTGAGAAAGAAAAGAAACATAATTAGTTACAATTAAAGTACAGATGACAATTTTACAGATAAAGGATGAAGAAGCAGGCAGATTAATTTGCAATTAAAGTAAAGTAAATCAGTACATTGCTATCCCAATACTTGATAAAAGAAGTGATAAAGAAAAATTTTGTTTGAAATATACCTAGAAAAATGTTATATGTAGCGGTAAAATCTAATGAAATCAACTAATAATTATAATTAAAAATACAGCCAGGTACCTTTCTGTGGCTAACAAAATCTCCATAGGAACTTATATGATTTACTGTTGGTAAAAGCTTAGACCCCCCTAATTTCAGTGAACATAATGTAATTTTTATTTCATCTCTGATAACATAGTTTTTTGATTCCATCTTCCATAATTTTTGTTTTCTCTGACGAAACGGATGGCTTCGTTCTTTTTATAATTTAGTATTTATCATTTGGTCAAATATATGACTTGAATACTTTTGGAAAACTTCAAATTAAACTTTAAAATTCCATTTCTTTAATCGGAATTTTCTAGGCGGAATGAAAACACCTTACATCAAAGGTATGGGAGGACTTCGTATGTAGCCATCGCATAGATTCAAGCGAAGTTTGTTTTTGGCTTTTTGTGGTCCAAGTAAGTGTTTTTATGTGTTTTCCAAAACTCATGAAAGTTTTCCAAACTAGAGCATTTTCAAGAAAACATGTCCCTGATAAACCGCCATTTGGAAGCTGATTGTCCAAGATTATCTTAATTTATGGCCTGATTATTTTAATCCGTCCGTTACTATTACGCTCTAATTATACTAAGACTATCGAATTTTCGAAGAGCGAGTTATCGAAGAGAATTTATTTTATTATTTATTTGAAACTATTTACAAGATATTTTTATTAGGAAAATCCAGATTATTATTCAGATTGCGTCCTGAAGCATCTGAGTAACGCTCACTAATTTGTCGTAGCAATACTTCACCAAACGTATCGCCTTTCGTTGTATCTTTTCTATTTCATGAATTCAACAATTGTAGACTGAGTCCCATACACCAAATAAATATTCAAAGTGAGTTAGAATAGAAGAGAATGGAAGTGGAATAGCAGACACGTGGATACATACATTCATTGAAGAAATTCGGTAGCAACGTCAAGTAAGGAAAGCAACTGAATGACTATCCACATACAGCCTTTTCATAAAATTACATATCTAATACTATTATTTTGTATAAAATTTGATAACTATATAATAGAATATTTCTAGGTGATCATACATTCATCCCTATAACTCACTCATCGTAAAGCGTGTAAAATCGTAAAATACCTCCATATGTTCAGTATTTCCAGTATGTTTGGAATGAACCCTACCGTTTGCAGCGCAATATCATGAATAGTTCTATCCAAAGGACGAGTTTGAATGAGACACCGGTTAATTAACTACTTATACCACTTTACTCAGGAAACAAGAACGGGCTGTCGAGGAAATGGGTAATTTTCTTTTATATTTTGTTAAGGCATTATAATTTATGCGAAAATTTGCGAATTTTCCACTAGAAGGTTTTAGGAAATAGACATTCTAGAAATCGCTTACATATTGATTTTTGATTATCAATTGGATATTTAGGCAACAGAATCTAAATTCGAGAATATAATTCATCCAATGTATAATCCAAAAATCCTAGGCACATTGTCATTATATGATGGTACTAAATGTGATCCAAAATATCAATATCATTATAAGAAAAAATACGCATAAGTTCGTGAATCCAAGAAATACGACTTTAATGTGATGAAGGTTGTGATTGTGAGTTCTAAGTCAATATACTTTGCATAGCGATATTTCTGAACGTCATTTGTCTGTTTCTTTAGCGAATATTTCAAGAAGCTCTTAAATTTTCTTCACGTTTTTTAAAAACTCCTTAAAGAGTTACATCATAAATAAACAATTTTTCCCGTAAAAAATATCAGCGTTCACCTTATTTCCTTCTGGAACCTTATTCTTAGCTTGCAGCTTCCTTGATCACATTATTCTTTCACCAGTTGCTTGTGTAACGAACATAAAAGCCATACGCTTCTCGCTCTGGTCCGAGTAGGAGGTCTCCATTAAGCGCGCCACAGGAACTAGCCTCTGAACGTCAACACGTGATTTGTCACGTGGTTAGCCTGGAAATACCCTGAAATTCGAACCACTAGCTCGCGCCCAGCTACATCTACCGTTCTGTCTCCGAAATTTTTTTCCAAAAATGTTTCTTTTCTATTGCTTGAATTCTCAAGAGGAAATCTCTTTTTATTTAATAAGCCAAATTATAATATGGATATTTTTGAGTCCTTGTTGTGACTAACTGCAATTTTATTACTTTAATCGTTGCAGTACTAATGCATGTACTTTGCAAGTATATGAAGGATTTCCTTGATTTTACTGGTGTTATTTGACCATAAATACTTATGTTTTTATATATGTTAAGTAGTGCTTAAAGCAAAACCTGTTTTGCTAAAACTCGTTCTGCACTCAAATATCACCTTTCTTGTCATATTTCTGTCGTATATATTATAATAAATACAAAAAAAAATTATGATGATTAAAATCGTTGAATAATAATGTTAAGTCAAAATATTGTTCCACCCACTGGATTCTGGTTATTCGCAATGCAGTTTTGACGCGTACAAGCCTTTGACGGCTATGAAATAGTTAGTTATCAATCGTTTTGAGCTATCGGAGTAAAATTTGCGTTTATTTGCGAACCTGCGTCGTATGCATTGTGACCACAAATTGCTTCAAAGTAGTGGCGCAGAGGTTGCTGTATACCATAGCTTTCATCGCTGTCTTGGAAGAGTGCCAACGCCCATCCTCAAACTTTGCGATCTTCCTGGAAGTAAGAAAAAAGCCTTCCCCAACCGAATATTATACTCATGTTGCGCAAACGTATTTGATGTTTTATCTCCATACTAGCAATAATTATGTTTATTAGAAGGAGGATTTTGAAGGCGTCCCGCCCGAGGACATAAATAGTGGCGCTAGTGCTATTGGCGAGTGATAAAGCGACCCGTGAACTAGTTGCGTGGCTTTGTTTATTTTCGTGGAGGTGATCTCGGCGGTATCTAGGATGGCACTGTTCACAGTAGACCGATGTAGTACATGGAGGACGAATGAGGACATTCTCAAGCAGATCGCACTCTTACAGTTCCAAGCATTCAAACCTTTGTTCTCTTTCCAAGCTCGCTTTTTGCATCAAATGAGAATATTTTGTTGAACGGTAAAAGGAAAAAGATATCATTATCGCCGCATTTTTTATAGTTCTCAGCAAAATCTGAATTTTCGTTCACTCTTACTTTCTTATATTCAGTCCGCTGCTTTTTTTCGTATATAGCGATTTTATCGAAACTTTATCTTTGGTTTAATTCTGATTTCTCATTCAAACATTTTGGTAGTTGATTGCTTGATGTCACAATATCGTTATAATTTGGAATGATAAATTATTTTATGGTATTCTTTCTTAGGTATGTCTATGTAAAGTGAAATGCTTTCTTATTATTTGTGGTCACTGTGGAATCGAAATAAACGAACACTTGTTTGTTATGTTTGCGAATATTCTCACAACTAATAGGATGGCTCTACTTTTACTACTCCTTATAGATGTAAATGTATATTAATCATTCGGAACAGAAATCTGAAAGAGGTCAAAAATATAAACAAAAGCACTGTAACTACGAAGAGACATTAAACACCAATAAGTATTTTCTCAAATGTATGGATGAAGCGTCTTCAAAATGTGTCCTTTGTGGCCGATTCAGGTTAGACACCTTTCGCTATCCCACGGAAGGATAATTATGAGTAAATTAGATGATATTACCCGTGGCCTCTCTTGGGGAAATGAACTTTAAGAATTTTGATACGATAAAGCGATGATTAACCTACATGGCAAAGAAACTATTACGCACTGTGAAGTTTTATAAACGCTCTAATTTAGAAGACGCTAACCGAATAATGAAATATTTCGGCTTATTTGAAAATACATTTCCTTTCGTCATTACTTATTTATTTAGGATTGCTTCTATAGAATAGAATGCACAGAATATTTTAAATGTTCGGAAGTATTCACGAAGTCATAGTGCCCTACTTCGTTATTTTGTCCTTTCACTCCCTTTATATATTTTCAAAATCGTAGAGGTCCATTTATTTTTGATGAGTTTACTCTGGATGGTAGCCAAAGAATCATCCATTTTAAAGGCGTTTTAGTTTCTTCAGGTCACAATAGCGTTGACCTGTTGAAGCTGGACAAATGAAGCAGAAAAATAACTACTGTCTCCATCCGTGAATGAATATTTCACTTCAGCGAGTGCGGAAAAAATCGGGAATTTGTAGCATTGGTGTTTATAATTTAGGCACATTTACGTATTTTAGGCGCAGAATAAGTCCTTTTGTTATCCGATAATTTTTTTGTGATTCGCGACTGCTTTATACGGTAGCCACACGAAGGAATTCGGGAGTTTTTAAAATATATAGAACAATACTACTCATCTTCATATGTGAGAATCTTTTGGAAGATATTTACAGATTGCATCAACTGTATCAGTATTTCAAATGTATCTCGACGTATATATCTCTTTAAGGAAAACTATTCTGATTACTTTCGCCGTATCATAACCTGTAACTATAGTATGTACTACGAGCTTTCATTGGCAGTAGATAGTAAATTACGAATTATTTATAACTAACGGCCATTATCGTTGGCGACAGTGAGAATGCTATAGTGGAAAAAATTGTTCCTCGTATCCATAGTATAATTTATACAGATATATTTTGCCTTTTCAAATTTTTTCCATCCACACCGTTTCGGCAAAATTGGTGTGAAAATTGCAGAGGAGTGCGATGCTAATATTATTGAGGTTTTTTATTGAATTTGCATCATATCGCATTACACCATTAAGTATTCAATTCACGGGTGCCCGGTTAGTTTGTGATAAGTACTTATAAAAGGATAGCTGGGGTTCTTTTTAATTTAGTTTGTTTTCTTCGTGGAAACGTAAGAAGAGATATTTGGAAGTAAGAGTTTCTAAAGAGACCAGAAATTTGACAGAAAAACATAGAATATGTAGATACAAAGAAATGTAAATGCGAAGGTAGATATTTTTGAAATATAATGTCTCGCGAATATGGACTCGCGAAAACAAGTGAAAAAGTTTAGAGGTTTAAAAACAATTCGTAAGCCGTATGTTGGTAGGCGGAAATCACGTTTAGAGGCAAACCAGAAGCTCTAGATTACCGATTTCTTGGTAAATCCCTATGCGCATTTCAGAGACAACATACCCATTATCAAGGGCTCCTCGTTAGGAAAAACAAGAAATTTTTTTTTTATGAGCCATGTTTCAACTTTCTTTTCTTTCAAGTGAAAGAGTAGTTGGATCGACGAAGCAAATGGATGATCCCGTTTTTCTAAGGATGACTAGTTGAGTTTACATGTTAATCACGACTGATTGACAAAAAACTTACACTTGAGGCGTATCTCATATAATTATACGTCTTTTGCGAAAATTTGAAATAACTAATTTAAGACAATCATAGGTAATTTAGATGTATTTAGATTTATGAATTCAAGTTTAAGAATCATAATATCTCTGAAACCTTGAGTGATAAGTATGAAAACAAATTAATTTAATAAGAAAACCTGATTCATTCAATGGGGTATTCGACCTCGTGGAAACGCAATGTAACACATTTAAATCTAGCTTTATCGCTCTCCTCCTCAACTCATCTAAATTTGAACATTCATGGGAGTGGACGAAAAACAAGACTGACCTTCTCCTAAATCCTCTGCTCTTCTAGCCCAAAACGTGTATCTATCCAAAATCACGTCAACAGAAATACTTCTTCTTTGAGCTTGAGCCACGTTGCAGACGATCCAAAAGTGTTTCACTCTCATTTATTGCCGATAGCCAGAGGATCGCCAATTCCTTGTTTGTGTTTTGGCCGTCGCTGTTGGCTGGTGCTGTAAAATCATAGAGGGATATGTCAAACCGTATTTCTTTACAGATTATCAAAAAGTGCAACAAGTTTCGTCTTTCATAACCTAGTTATCTGTAATGGTTTCACTTTTTTAATTTTAAATTTCTCTTGCAGATTCTTTCTACTAAATTGATATTAACGTAATGACCAGGAAGTAAAAAAGATAAATATTGTGAGAAAAAGGACAAAGTTACCTCAACTGTTAGAAATGGTGCTCAATTTATGTTTAGTTATATTTTTAAATTAAACAAAAAATATCTGGTTCGATGGAAATAGCTTCTATTCAATTTGAGGACTTCTTTCAGAAGGCGTAAAAGTGTATCATATTCCTAAATATTTACGTCATTGAATATGAATATTTGTAAAGACCAACCCTTTGGGGCTCAAAGGAGTGGGAATGAATTGCTCTGTTCTATTGATTCCTTGGAAAAATGATATGAGAAATATTGAGCGAAACTCTAAAATACCAGATATACCCAATATATTTCAGACTTTACTCTGTGTTATTGAAAGAGATTTCTTTTCAAAACGCGCAAATATTGCAACTATAAGGCAGACAAGTAGACATAAAACAATTTATAAGAGAAAGAATTCGGTCCGCTCTTTTATTTTAATTAATAGAAAAGGAGAAGCTACACCCTTCAAAGAAGTGCGCGATTTCAAAGAAATAATTTTCTCCTTTTCGGAATGCGAGTCTTCGTGAATATGCGAACAGCTTTTCCGGAACTTTCTACCCTGTGGAAACTATATACAGTTTACTGCAAACCTAAAGTTCAAAAGGCTTCAATAAGGCATAGGCTGATGAATGCTTCCGCAATAGTATAAGGATATTCAATTGTGCATAATTACATCTTCTCCTTAGCCATCTTCAGGGTCAGCCCTTAAGGTGAGATTGTGGCCAAAATGTCAGTGAATATCGCCCAGATAACCCGGTTGAGAACCCAAGAGAATTCTAATTTTATAAAATGAGCTTGTTATTAAACCCGCGCATGAAAGACATTGTATATTAATGCAGTAATTACGAAAAATCTGAACAATGATACTACTATTTCTAATGTTTTTAAAAAAATAATTTTCTTTCATATTTTTCTTTTGGTAACCCAGAATTTATTTACGCATTAAACGATATTATACGCATATTTCTTTCCTTAGTTTTGCGTTGAAATTGAGCTGACGTCCTCAGTTTTCATCCAAGGATTATCTGTCCGCCATGTGCTCATCATTACGCGTATGTTCTGCTTCAAGGGATGCAAATGAAGCTTACTGCCCAACGATCAGCTTCGCCTGTGCTATTTTCTCATGCGCCGTTCCAAATGTGCCTCCTCCAGACTTCTGAAGCAACGCAGGCTCTCCCAGCTTGCAATTAGTTAGTGCTCACTTGTGTACAGAGTGCCCTAGTTAAAGGAAGCGACTTTAAGCGGTGACTAACTTTCCATTTTCATCGTCTCCACCAAGGAAACGCAGGTGTTCCAGTTTTGGAATTTAAAATTAGCGGTAAATACCCGCGGATGATTTTCATTGGCTGAATTCCACAATCTTCGGGCAATGAATAAATCTGATCCCTAGGTTAATGACACGGGAATTGCTGGAATTTTCCACTGGGAAAGATATTTTAAGGCATACTTTCATAGCCTAGCTTTTCATTGGAACTGATTGAAACCTTGATCGACGCAGTAATTATAAAACTTCGATATTTTTTGGTGGATTTTGTACTCACTTATTAGTTAGGGTTAATTTGGAACGTAAAAGTAAACAGATGTGACTATTGTTAGCTATCATGATCAAGATATCAATGCTTATCATAGTTCTTCGGAAATTTTTCAAAAACCACCACGATCTACTACAAGATATGAACAGTTTCTTGTAAAATTACTCAGGGAGGCAGAATTATTTATTCCACGATAGTTGGGCTAGGATATTTTTCAGACTTGCTAATACTTGGGTAATCTCCCACTTATTTTGATCATTCTCAGCAAACACCTCATTTTCAACATAGGCTGGTACCTTGTTTAACGACGGCCTTAGTTTTATCTACATACATATTTGACATGTAGTATGGTTGTGGAGAATCGCGCTTTGGATAGCTAGGGATTTGGTTGACGACAACAATCTTGGAACGGATCACCGTCGTTAACCAAGGTATCACTGTATAATTATGGTATAAAAATTCCTCTTAAATTAGTCATAGTTGCTAAATATTTTCTTACATCTTAATAATCTTTTGTCATTATCAATTTAACTAGGTTATTAATTGTGAACTTGGTGTCATAACCCACCAAACATATTTGAATTCAACCCTAGGAAAAACAAACAAGAAACAATAGAAACAAATAAAAAAACAGTGAGTAATTATCAACATGACTGGGACTCAAAACTACTTTCCGGGCAAGCATTCTGGTATACGAATCCTTAACCTATTATGCCATAACTATACAACATACTACCATAATCTATTGGTTCGAATTCCTTCCCGGAAAGTGGGGTACCTGGGTTCGAGACCAAGTCATTTCGCCAATTTTTCACTTCCGTTTACATTTGCGCACGCATCCTAGAGCATCTTTCCCTCATTATGAATTATCATATGCCAGTATGAATTATGTTATACGCCCGTGGTACATATATTATCAAGTATGGAAATGTTTATTACTTTCGTGAAAGTATGTATTTCAGCTTTCTTGAAAACTTCACATTCTAGAACTTTTGGACCATTCTGTGGTTCTGATTTTCTCTATTTATTGATGTTGTAAATCAGATGACACCATATTATAAGCCTTGACGAATAGAAAGTTGAGTTGAGAGAAATATTGGTTTCATGATAAATTGAGAAGGTTAGATAGGTTCTCCATAATGTATACGTATACTAGCTATAGTTGGCTCAAGCTGCTTCGAAGTCACTTTTAAGCTGCAGTTAAATTAGCTATGTAAGGTTAAGTAATTATAACGTGTTTTCCTAACACAGAAATCAATAAGTTTTAAGTTTACATCAATGTATTTCAAACATATAGAGAACATCGTAATTGGTTCTCGCCATATCCAGTAACTAACTTGACAACATTCACACAGCACACTACAATTATATCTTTCATGTGATAATTCAGAAGTACTTTTTTGTTGTAAAATAGTTTGGTGGTTGATGAATGATTCTTGGGTGGCTCGCCATGAATTCGCTTTCTTCTACAATCGTCAGTAAACACGTTGACGGAGGGAGCTAATCTCTCGCCTCCACACGTAAATAACTGGTATGCTATTGTTGGCACTAGCTATTTCCTGTTTACTCTGTCATATTTCACTCCCTTGTTCTCGGATGCCTCTGTCACTCGATCAATTTGGAGACAGAGCTGCTATCAATTTTATTCTGTTCAATCGTTGACGAATCGTTTGGGGTCCAAGGTCTAAGTCCTCCAAGGTCCTTCATTAGGTCCTTAGTTATTCCCCTTCTTTGCATTTCTCTACTTCGATGTTAGGGACGCGATTGGGGATCTTATTCACTCTTAATTTCCTTCTACTTTGCATTACTCGGGAACTTCGTCAGAAGTTAACACGAATCGGAAAAGAGTAATGGTAACCTTCTCTTTGATTCAGAATGAAGTACAAAAATAGCTCATTTATCAGTAAACCTCTTTGCGTTCAGTTGAATTGCAAACGTCATCTCGTGATGACAGACTTTTTCTAATATAATCCTCTTCATATTACGGCATTAGACTGATGTTTCTCACCTTTAATTATTTTAATTTGATTACTGTGTACGATCATTACCAGTAGGAAATCATTAAGCCAGAAAAGGATAATTTGAGAAAATATTTTCTTTGATCTAGAGAGCTGGGGTTCAATACCCAGCTGCCAGCATTTTTGGGGGAGGGCACAGTTTTGAAAATGAGTGCTGGAGGTAAATACTAGGTGGTGGGAGCGTACTGTCGACCATTCTACCTTCATCTCATACCATTAGGCTCAGGTATCAGCAACCTTAACTTGCTAACTCTCGAAGGCATTTCTACGACAAGAAAGGGAAACTATTACTGTTATATTCTTTCTCAGAATCATTATTTACTCGTACTCAAAGTATGAACTTGCTTAATTTATCTGTACCTTTCATTAGAAATTGCCCTAAGTTCATCTCTAGGTCCAGGAGCGGACTGAAAAGATGCGAGCCCCTAGCTGATTGCATTTGGCGAGGCGTTTTGACAGTATGATAAAAATGCACATGCATAAAGCATACCATTGTGGTCTTAATTACCTTAGTATATTAACCCCTTAATAAATGAAAGTGCAATCTGTGGAATCAATAAATGAAAGTCTGAGGTCAATCCAGGCCTGGTCACTGACTTATTAAGAGCAGTCTTTAGAGAAACCTTCTAAAATGCTACTTCACAAAGATTCGTCAGCTATTATTTGAAATGCAGCAAATTGTACATAGTATTGTTTTTATACTCTTAAGGGCAGCAAATTCCTCTAACAATTTAAAATAATCTACGGGGTTCGTTTTAGAAATCTTCTCTTGATAAAACTATAATTCACGTTATTCTCACTTTCCTATTAACATGTAGAGAAATATAAAATTGAGATTTAAATTATTGTCTTCATTACGAGGCAAAGTTTTAAATTCGAGATATATTTTTATCGTCCGATATTCTAAGTAAGCCATTTTTATGGCACGTGCGTGGCCCTAGGCGGCCGCCTAGCTCGTATGGCCCTGAAACCACCCCTGCCAAAATCAAATACATTCGGAATTTCGCCTCAATTATATCGACATTCTAAGTGAAAAGCTCTCTCAGAAGGACTAAGAAAAGCCAGATTACCCTTGTATTATTTAGTAACTTTATTACTCGTTCAGTTAAAGTTCAAGATTGTACGCATAAAACTGTATACATAAAACTGAAGATAATTACAAGACTGAGAATCTATGCTTTCAAAATACGGTCAGCATAGTTAGTAAAATTCAAGGAGGGAAACTTTCTTTTCTTATGCCATATTTATTTACTGCAAGACTACTGCTCAGCGACAGATCTTGTTGATTATTTTGAATCGCATCACAGCTACTCGGGAATTCCTTAATAGTGTGGAAGCAGTCCCTTAAAAGTGTGGAAGAGACGCGACCTGGTAGTTCAGTGGTTAGAATAACTGCCCGGAAAGTGGGTGACTTAGGTACGAGTCCCACCTATGTCGCTGTTTTTCATAATTTGGAAACCGTTATCCATAATATACATGGTGAAAGTGCCATTTTTATTGAAGGTGTGTTTCCCGATTTAATAAAATATTTGGATGAATCTCACCAGTCAAAAATGACCTGCGCTAGCCATTTGTCTCTTGCAAGTATGTTACCTTACATCTAATTCGATATGTTTATCCCAGTTGAATACTGTTGAAATTTTTGACCCAAGGTAAGCAGTCGATGTAAAATTTTCTCGCATTATTCTCTTTTCCCTCGCAAAAGAAAGTTTCAGGTGAAGGTTCTTCAACGAAATTTACCTCGTTGTTTCTGTTACTCCAGTTTTCATTTGCATCCATTTATCAGCCTTACTTTTTCTCGAGGATCTTTCATCTGGACTATATTGTAGTTTTCTTACGGGTAAGAAATCGTTGACACTGTATTATATCCAGCGTAATACTTTATCGCTGCCTCCAAGGTATTCAACAAATCTTCGTAAGCAGTTTCTCGCCCTGAGTTCTTCCCACAAGTTCCTCATCATCCACTGAGCACTTCTCCTTATCTCCCTCCTCGTTTTCCACTCCACTGCACCCTCCTGCACTTCTTCTATACACCCTCTCATAACCCTCTCACTCCTCACATATCCCTCTGCAGCCACTCAGTCATCTCCCCTACCTCATCATCATTCCCTCTTCACAGTCCTACCCGACCCTCGCCTTACTCTTTGCCTTATCGTTTACGCCCTTCTTCCGGAGTTACTTTCTATCACATTACTCTTATATCTTAATTATAGGCGCCATGACAGATCCATCATTCCACCCTTGCATACCCAGCTGTAGGTCTCGGCAAGATTCATTAACTGCATGTTTAGGTGTACTACTTTACTTAACGAAACGTTAATGTTTGAAAAATGTTTCAATATTCTTTATATTTAAGGTTCCAGTCGCCTCTCATATGTAATTTTTCCGCCCTTTCCACCCCAAAAAGCATGAAATTAGTGAAAAAAATTCACTTTTGTGAATATATATTTTGAGTGGAACGTATCTAGATTGAATTCTATCTTCTACACATACCTTTGCTTTAAAAGAATTCAAAGTTAAGGATAATTCGATATTGGAACTGGAAATAACAATAAGCCATCCTTGAATTTTATAGAAAGTTAATAAAATCCCAAGGGTTGTTTCTCTTTCAATGAACGCATTGTATTTTCAAATATGCTTCATACAAAGCCGTATATTGATGAATTCTTATTCCTCGATAATGCCGCATACAGTGACTTCCTTGCAGACAGTCTCAAAGATAAAATATCAATGAGTCAGCATTGGCAATGAAAGTTGCAGAGCTCAAAGAGGTTATCAGAAGTTGTATTCCGCAAATGATGCAAAACTGAAGTAACCGAGGCATAAACATCCTTTAAATACAATTTGTAGAAGATAAGGAAGGTCAGGTTTATCTCCGTTAACATTTAAGGTTTGACGGAGGTGATTGTTTGGGAACAGAATCGGACGTATTCCATCTAAATATTTCTAAATTATTTTTAAGGCCAGAGAAAATTATTGAAACCCTTTAATAGGTCATTTTAGTTTTATAGCATGCTCATAGGAATCAAATTTCTAATCTTAATGTCGTAGTTTATGAAGAGAAAAACATCTCAAACCTTTTTCACTTAAAGAATTCTTGTGGAATACCAATGGAATCTTAGACTGAGAAAAACTGACTGGTAAACTTTCCACGTATGCTTTTTCTCTTATTCTTATTAGCTGAAATCCATTTTAATTTAAATATTCCTCATTCCCAGAACTCCTTTCCCTTTATAATATTTCCATTCCTTCTTTTTCCTCGGTCTCTTATTTCTTCCAGGAATAAAGCATTTGAATTTATAAATTTATTTTCACTCTATAATGAAATGGATATTTTATTCGCGCATTCAATCTCTCGGGTGTCATTTTTTAATTGTGTTAATTAATTTAATGCTTAGGGGCACTTTAGTTACTCAAAAATCAACACCACAGCTTTCATGCTAATAAAAATTTTATCTCGAGAAATTTACTTATACGCTATAATCATTCAGAAGTCATCGTTTCACATAAAAACGTTAGGAATGAAGATTTTGAGAAGATACTATTTTGAATAATGTTATGCGCATGAACTACACCCAGAATTCTGATTGAAAATTACTGTCTTCGGAGATTGAGTCGATATAACCTTAATCCTCAAATATAACCGGAGAAAACGATAATGGAATTCTAAACATTATCTGTAGACGGCTTATCAAATCGAGTTATCACTTATAGGAGCGGAAATTCACAGGACGATTTATGGTATGCAGCAAGAAGTCTGGAAGCTTTTATAGATACCACTCTATTTATTTTTTGTTCAACGCTTCCCTCATAGCTACCATTTTTCCGCTTTCGCATTCTAGTTCTTACTCATCAATGTCTCCCTTCGGAGCTGAGAGGTCTTCCATTCTTTCTTTTTTTTTACTCTGCACTTCCATTCCGAACCAAACCGTCCGCCATCGAACCCCTACCGGCTCCATTCTTTGGTCTATTTCCTCTTCCGCCTCTATCCCCTTCGATTCCTTCCTACGTCTGCTTTGAACTATTTTCCCATCCTCACCCTTCTTCGTTCTCCTTAGCGGCAGGTATTCTGAGATGTTTTGCCCTGGGTCGCGCATCCTCAAAAAGAAGCGTCACTATATCGGAGCTGGCTCGTGAGGGATTTTCTTCAGGCGAGGGCAATACACTGCGAGAGGAGCAGTTTCTACGGCGGAATCATCTCTTTCTATTAAACTTCGATAGAATGTGAACCCGTTTCGTGACGCTAAACTAAGAGAATAGGGCCCTTGAAATAGGTACTTAAGCCACGTGAAAGAGGAGAAGATGAGTGATGTATAAATTAACATGGTTGAATTAGTAATCTTCAGATTTCCACACAGGTGATAAAAAATTAAATTGCTTTGCAATAGATGCTGATATTGCTTTGTAATGGACTGTATTTTTTTACCTCTGGAATCAATTAGTCATAATTAACCTATCAATTTATATTGTATCTTTTAAAAAATTATCAATCCGTCAATATATCTATACATATTAGGAAAGTATTGCAAAAAATACCAATTTTTTCCCATTCTTCAAAATTGTATCCATCTTTATGATTAAAATGAAACGTGAGTGGGCACGCCAGGAAGTTGTGCCTTTCTCACGTTAAGGTAACTCATAAAACCCTCAGAACGCACTCTGGCTGCCTGTCGCCTGTATTTAAATACAAGAATGCGATGTCGACAAAGAAATAATATCTACTCGTAGTTTTGGTTGTCAATCGGTAGAATTGGTAGGATTTGCTGCTTTCCCGGTGAATAATGAAAAGGAATTCTTCACGGGTTATCATTCGGGTAAGTTCGCGGTTATTCAACGACGTTTCGGCATCGACCACTGATTCCATTTTCCTTGAAAATGGCATCAGTGGTCGATGCCGAAACGTCGGTGAATAACCACGAACTTACCCGAATGATAACCCGTGAAGAATTCCTTTCCAAAACTACGAGTAGATATTATTTCTTTGTCGACATCGCATTCTTGTATTTAAATACAGGCGACAGGCAGCCAGAGTGCGTTCTGAGGGTTTTATGAGTTACCTTAACGTGAGAAAGGCACAACTTCCTGGCGTGCCCACTCACGTTTCATTTTAATCATAAAGATGGATACAATTTTGAAGAATGGGAAAAAATTGGTATTTTTTGCAATACTTTCCTAATATGTATAGATATATTGACGGATTGATAATTTTTTAAAAGATACAATATAAATTGATAGGTTAATTATGACTAATTGATTCCAGAGGTAAAAAAATACAGTCCATTACAAAGCAATATCAGCATCAATTGCAAAGCAATTTAATTTTTTATCACCTGTGTGGAAATCTGAAGATTACTAATTCAACCATGTTAATTTATACATCACTCATCTTCTCCTCTTTCACGAGGCTTAAGTACCTATTTCAAGGGCCCTATTCTCTTAGTTTAGCNCTCTCACCCGGGAGGCCCGGGTTCGATTCCCGGTCCCGTCAGACTTTCTTCAAGTCCATTCTTCCTAGGGATTTTTCCTGGGTGTGCACCATCTTGCGCAAAGTCACCCTTACCCGTTTTCCTGTGAATCCATTAGATATTTGGAAAACGTACGAAGTTTAAGATCGTACATCATAGAAGACTTAATACATCATAATTGGTCTATGAGCTAATATCCTACCTTAAGAAAATATTGATATTAATATGAATCACAATAGGCTGCTATTAATTAACTTTGTCAAAAGTAGGATTTTTGAAGATTGTTAACACTTAAAATTACTACTACTACTTCCCAGTTTTTATCCCTTTCTACAGAAATATGGATGATAACTTGAAGGAATTTTATTAGGTGGTTATTTTCTCCATTTTTGTGAATTAAATTCATTATAATATATATGAATCGATGCAAAATATATAATAGAACCGATTTTCGGATTCGTCCACATGAAATTCGGATAATTGCGTGAGTTTTATTATAATGTAATCTTAGAGTAAGATTACTCAATGGTTATATCTAGATATATTATATCGCATATTATGTATTAAGGAACCTTGAAGATTATTGGCATTAAAATTTTTAATTCAATTTGTATTCCTCCTCCTCATAAGTACAATTTATAGTGTGTCAGAAGTTTCTTTTTAATATTCAATCTTCGCTATGTCGCTGTCTATATCGGTTCGAGGTCGAGAACCTAAGGCTAACCTTTGAACTTAGATCAAGTGGAAACCATAAGCTGTGTCGTGACTTCATGTTAGGACGCCATATAGTATTTTTGGATTTTAATGGATGACTCATAAGAAAATTTTCTATAACACGACTTTTCATATGATTCTTATTTCTATTTTAGTCGCTGTTGATAGTTTACCGTTGTATGAGAATTCAAATACGAATGGCATATTTAATTCGCTGTACTACTCTTCTATTATGGCCATATTCAGCCTCAATGTATTTTAATCTCCTTCCTCATCCGGTGCACAAGTTTCCATTTAAACCTCCTTCATCACTGCCCTCACGGCAGCCTGCATGTGGCCAGCATTCGTTCCGCTTTCTCCACGTTTTCATCGCATGAAAGGGTATTCATTTCCAGCAGACATCTTTATTCCCTCTCGGTGACTTGATGAGTTAGCGCCGTTTTATTCTGAGTGCACACACACTTCATGGTGATTCTCTCTAGTGCCCTGAACAAGTTAGTACCCTTAAAGAAGTATTTTTCTTTCAAATTAGTTACCCTTAACTAAATTGTTCTAATACATGCCTTTGCCACATTTCTCTCTTTATTCCTACGTGTAAATAAGTATTATAATGCTAAGGAGATACTGGCTACAATAGTTATTTATTTATACTACCCAAAAAATTTAATAAATGCGACCCATTCGATGCATAGTATCATCATCATCATTCATCATCAAGCGAAGGATACCCAAATCAATCAGAATATATTGTAAAAAAATATACGCAAATTATACGCATCGAAACCTGGGTCGCGTTTATTAAATTTTGTGGATTTAATCATTCCTGTAACCAGTTTTTGTTGTTATGGAATTCAACAAAGTAAAGTCCGAAACATCCAGTGGGAGATATACCCTTTAAGTTGGTGATAACTTTTTCCCTTCATCTGTCTATAAGTAATTCAGTACAAACATTTTGCTGCCGAATGATTATATCAGCGTTTTAAAGTCACACCTCCGAGTGGGTCTTTAGAGGAAATAGGTGTAGGAAATCTAGGTCGTCTTCGTAAACATTTTTGAAGTAACATTCGTAAAGGTTTTTCCATTCCGCTGCATAGGTAGGGAAACAACTTGAATATTTTTATCAAAATAAAAATTCATCCTTTCAGATAACGTCAAGGAAAGTCTGTTGAAAGAGTATGTGTCGAAGTGTAAATATTTAGCTTTATGTTTCAGCATTTTTTTAAATCTGATATTTCGTCACGAAAAAATCTTCAAGTTTCCAAAGTGTTATATTTAAATTTCGCTTCTCACATCTTATCATTCCTCTAAGTCCGGTATTGTCTAGTGGTTAGGATACCCGGCTCTCACCCGGGAGGCCCGGGTTCGATTCCCGGTACCGGAATATTTTTTTCGTATATACACTGAAAGTGCTTATTTTGATATCTTTCTTGATACATCTCTTCAGTTGTTCAGGCTTTTACCCCAAACGGGCCACATTTGCTCCTGAAAATGTTTCGCGGTCATTGTATTTTATCGTAGTTGGAAATTTATAGTAATTCTCCGGAAAAAGTTGGTTTTAATGCTTTGTTCCAATCAGAAGTGAAAAGGAAACAGATCCTAAACCTTCATCTGGTTTCCCTTTCTTTCGCTTCCCTTATCAAGGGTTAGTATAGAAATTTGTATTAGGTCTAAAGAAAAGAACCCTCTATCTTGCCGTGCGGAAACTTAGAAAGAGAGAATGCAGCCTGCGGGGTAGGACTGAATTTTCATAACATAGAAGCTTCCAAAATTCTATTTTATCATTTACATTGCAACTCACATACTGTTTTGAAACATTTTCTCGTTGTTCCCTAAAAATGTTCACTTTCTTTTTCGATACTTAAAAAAGAAAATAAAATGTGATCCACCTTGATTCCCAAATGTTTCTGAGTGTTTAATTGACATGTTTACGCATTTATCCGTGACACCAATCGTCTTTGGGAGTAAACAGCGAGTTCGATCAAAGGAGGACGCGGTCAATGTCTCCAGACATCTGGATTACATTAAGCGAATTCGGAGACTTTAAGGACGCAAGGAGATGTTTTATCACCGGTCTCCGTGAAAAAGTTGGGAAACCCTCATCTCCGTGAGCCAGTAACGAACAGTTTTCGAGTAAATTCTAAATAACTATTGCTCTCGTTTCCTGGCAGTCCTCCGAAAATTCGAGGCTCGCATTTAAATCGCCGCAGCTTTCAGGAGGCGAAGGTCACTGTCTCGTAAGAATAAAATCTGAGAATCCGTATCAGAATATGGCTTCTGAGCTATCTTTCACATCTCTTGCCCTAAATTATATCTCGATTCCTGTCGTAGTCTCATCTACATGTTTATTCAATTGCAGTTATTTACCTTGAATTTCATCCTCTTCTTAAGCCTTCCCTTTTATTATTCATCAAATGGTAACTGCTAACCATGGTGATTTTTATAGTTAGTAAATCGCAACACTCGACCGTAAGGAGTGGATTCGATAGGCGTAAACCGTATGTGTGGTAACGTCATTTTATTTTTCCAATGAAAATTGACTTTGAATTGAGAAAAATGCTATATATACATTATTTACTACATAAATTTTTAAACCTGGTTCTTTGTAGCACTCTCTTTAAATGTTTATTTTAATTTCGTTCAGTTTTGTTGATAATAAGACATGTTTAATCGTTCACATGCCAATCCTTTTGTAAAATGATGGACATTGGTCGAATGAAGCTGGATTGAACAGTTCCCAGTGAAAACCTTTTCTGCCTTTAGGCGCCTCCTCACAGCTTTTGGAGGGTTCGTTTTTGAATCCCGACCCATGTCCGAGAAAAAGGGTTGCATCAGCGTCTTAGCTCAGGAGAGTATATTCAACGGCAATGAATCATCCTTCCTGCTCTTTGGGGACGAAAGAATTCCAGTCTCAATTCGAAAATATTTGCAATCTGATCCAATAGAAGGATGATATTGAGTGAGTGAATTGAACTAAGGGTCCTTGATAGGAAGCATCATCAGTGTGGAAAAAGTAAATCTTTCATAGATTCAAATGCTGAGGACCACGTTCTAAGCTTTCACTCAAGGAATTTTATAAATTGATGAAAATTATGCGAATAATTGTATGAAATTATAAGTGGTACAGAAGTTTTATTATCACATCAATTCATATATATCAAAATATATTTGAAACGAGAACAATCCGATAGTGAAACAACATATATCTGCAAATTCTTAACTATTATCAAAATTGAAAAATTCTAAGCCTGCAATGGAAAGGTGTTTGACTTTGCACGTAGTGATGTGAGCCTATAAGCCTTCCCTTAACAGTGAGGAAGAGACGCGGCATGGTATTTTAGTGGTCAGAATACCTTCCCGGAAAGTGGGAGAACTGGGTTCGAGTCCCAGTCATATCGCTATTTTTCACATCCGCTTTTCTTTGATTCAATTCAAATCAAAGCCTAACATAAACCTTTTATTTCAAATGATGCGAAAAACTGTACCTGATTTTTATCAGGAGAGTAAATAAGTAACAAGGTGCACATGTACACATTCTTGATATTAAGGAAAGAAAGAAAGAGAAAAAGACTCCGCCAGAAACTATCATAGGAAAGATAGATTGCTCTAGTAGTTCAATTGATTAGTGCAACCACCCAAAAAGTAGGAAGGGTAGTTTATTCCTAAAAATTGTAACAAACGAAATTATTTTTTTAAGTGGGTCATGCATAAACATTAACTGTAGGTGATGTTGCGATGCTGTATATTCTCTCTTTCAAATATCGTGGATATTTAATTAAACATTTCAAGTTCTTGTATCGTCTTGCTTGCTCTTAGAAGTTCGTTTTCTTCGAGAAGGAAGTATCTTATAAACATAACAATGGCACCGTCGCCCTTCGACGGGCTTCAAATATTGTGCCTCTGTACCCGAAAGGGTTCTGACCGGTAAGGCAAGCTTTCCGAGTATCACCGGCATCCCAAATTCAAATGCCACCATTCAAAAGAAAGTCTTAACCTTTAATCCCTTCAAAGGAATCTCCGACAAAAGATTTTTGGGAAAAAGAGAATCCATCCCAGAAGCGTCTTTCACTTCCACTCCTCCGCCGAAATAGAAAACTGTCCCTTCCAATCTCGCGAGACGCAATCTCAGGTTTGTTTTATCCCGACTACGGAGCTGCCCCCTGGGCGGCCGCGGACCGAAGCGTCCATCCTCTACCACCTCCTTAGCTACCCGAAGGGAAAAGGAGGCCAGTGCTCCCTCAGGAGGTGCGGGAGGAGTGAAAAAGAGAGGGACGCGCGCGCCGGATCCCCCCTTCCCCCCGCATCCAGCACACACACCCTCAGAGGATAGAAGAAGCATTAACGTTCACGTCTCGTATCGGCACGCACGCACGCACCAAGGAGCCGATACGAAGAGAAACCCGTGAGAAGGGTACACACAGTCGGGGTCGTTCGGAGCCTTTCGAACAACCTGCGGACTCAAGACCCAGGACAAGAGAAGGACACCGGATTATACTATATAGTGCTTTCCGGTTTCTACGAACCGGTTTTCCGACCGGTTCCAGTGAAACCTGGAGTGGGATACACCTGTCGGAGGAGTTAATCATCCTCCTTACACGAAGCGGGATCCGCCGAGAGGATCCGGTGATTTCTTTGCTCCAGTTTCCGCGAACCGGTTTCCTGTGAGAACCGAATTTTTTCCATCCGACCGGCGACATTCATTATCGGCCACGGCGTCGTCACTGTCCTCAGGGACCCGAATGATTTTTTTCGGATTTTTCCGCTGCCCTGGAACGAGGCATATTTTGAGAAGAATTGAAGAGGTCTTCCGGGATCGTCTAATAGGAGGAGGAGAGTGCGCGAACAAGAGGGTGGTCGGGTGGGTGGAGGAGCAGTAGGAGGAGGAGAAGGGGCAGGAGATCGAAATAGAAGAGGGAAGGCGGCTGGCTGCTGCTCTCCACCGTTTGAGTGGGGAATCCCCTACGGACGTACGAAAGGAGAAGACCCGCCCTCCTCCCTTCAGGATATGTCGTCGTTCAGGAGTTATGTGAGTGAAAACGTTACCCTTTTATGAGAGTTAATGTTTTTCCGCCTCCGACATCCCGCGATACGAAGGGACTTCCATTCATATCGCGGAGATGTATCGGTAGCTGCGTGTTTAAGCAAAGGTTCTGACCTCGGATTTTCCCGCGTGCGGGTTGTGGCATGTGTGGTGCGAGGAAGTGAGAGACGCATGGTTTTCGTTGAAAGATTTATATTTGGCCCGTTTTCTTTCCCGGAAAACGGTTTTTGCTCGAGTTTCTCGGGATTTGTGACGAAATTTTCATTCACGTCGACAGTGAGTTGGCAATTTTAGTATGACTGTGGTGACAGTCATTTCTGAAAGTTATTTTTCGGATTGTGTGGATGTTTGGTTTTTGTTATCTGTAGTTACTTATCCAAGCGACTTCCTCGGGCTAAATTTAACGTCGAACTTATTTGCTTATTGACTGTTAAAGTTACTGCGTTCTTGTATCACTCGCATCATTTCAGATATAGCTTTCTTCTTTACGTAAATTGTAACAGTGCCATAGCCATTATTATGGTTTACAACAAGAGATATTGTTTGAATAATATATACCGTTGCGAGTTTCCATCTTTTGCACAAGGTAAACGTCATACTACAGGGAGAAGGATTTTCTTTTCAATAAAATCAACGGATATTTCAGTTCACCAGTTGACAGCGTTCCAAATGAATTTACTTTCAATCATATTAAGCCATTTAGATTTAATATTTCCACTGATGAACAACAATTTAGATTTTATCTATAATCAGGTTGCCATTAGACCGTGCCAGAGATTACAGAAATACTGTATAAAGTTTTAATTGAACGCGTAAATATTATTTCAAGTGTAGAAGTACTAAGTACGTACAGTTAACATCAGACTATTTAGGCTTGAAGCGGAAATGCTATTCAGTAATGATTCCCATAATATACTTTTATATTAATGTTTAACAATATATCATTATATATGCATGCATTTATAACATAAATGTTTTTAACAAATTAAGTATTTATTTCAGCATTCTGTATGCTGTCTTATTAATTTATATGACTGAATTTGCGAAATTTTTAATTTGATGAACCTGAAGTGTACCTTCTGAATCAGAAAATCCGCGGAATATTAATAGTATTATACTAAATATTACTCTCGTTTTAATCAAATTTCAAATATTTTCTTTCCTTCTACTACGATCGTGCTAGTCTATCATGATATTTCCGCGTTCACTGAATGGATCTGAAATTTTATAGTTAACTTCAGATTATTTGGAAAAAAATTCAATGCAAACTCAAAATTAAATGAGGGTAAAAATGGAATATTTTTTACGTTAGACTTGCTTGGTTCGATATTCATAAGTAAATTAGTTTACTTGGCATATAGCCTTTTGGATCTTTCATATTTCTCTTTGATGTCAGAAAAAATGAAGCGTTCACAAGTGGCCCATTGGTTCCAAATCCCAATGCCTTTATAGACTTTCGTATTTTCTTAAAGGAAAGTTAAATTTATTCCCCAAGAATCTTTTGATGTAGGTCCCAGCAAAATCTTGTCTTCAGACGTAAACAAGGAGACAGGATTTTCGGGAAAATCGTTCAGATGAAAGCAAGTGCGCACTCGATCCAACATGAAAGGGTCGCGCTCGTTATCCCTTCGGAATACCCCCGCGACCCTCCAAAACCCTTGAATAATGCTCGCGTTGAAGGCCTTACAAATTGCCCTATCGTAAAAGTCAGTCCTTATCTGCCTAATACTCTCTCCTTGCGAAGGAAAACAAACTGGGATCGAGAAAACATTCGTAATGCGACTCGGTCACGAACTCTCCCATTCGTTTTCCACACTTCGTCATCCTCAGCATCCTCTCGATTGTCATGCCACGCTCCGACTATAAATCTAGAAGCCTCAAAACATGAGGACGATCGTTTAGTAATTTTTTTAAGGGGCCTGAATGGATTGCATTACTTGTTAGCTTCCATCAGAGCATTGTTGCTCGGTCACCCAATTAACTCACTTAACCTCCGTGCACTTGAGCGAGGGACGGAGGGCAACTCTGCCAAACTGGGTGCAGCACGTGCGAAGACTTAATGGCTTTTTTATTCCCAAGCATTTATAGAGGCTGGAGTTGAAAAATTACGGTCCAGAGCATTGCATGCAATTGACGTATGAAGATGGTATGATGGGGGAGTCCCCAGTTGGACTCGGTGCTTTGAGGCGTTTTACGATTGTGTACAGTTTACATTCTGAACAAGTAGAGATAGTGTGACTCGTAGATGTCTGACTTAATAACGAACCTGGTTTTGTGAATTTACGGTTGGTTTATATTCAACATTGCTATTAAAATATCCTTGAGAAGATGATTTGATTGACGTAACCATAAAAACTGCAAAAATGTACTGCACGTATCTGCTTTGTGTCTAGTCAGTGCAATTATTATGGATAGTAATTATAAATCTGTGAAAGTTGCACTATGAAAACCTCGATCCCTTAGATTATCTAGCTTAAGAATAAACAGGATAGGTTATTTATTATAGATTTGAGAAGTAGTAGGCATGAATTTTTTATACAATCTAGCCTACAATAATTTTCTGAGCACTATGGTTAAAAGTGTAAACTGCTGAGAACTTCAATGTTAAATATTTCGTTTCATTCTCTTTGCTATATATTATTAAGCGTCGAACAACTTGTCTCGTACATTATCTAATTCTTTTGTGGAAATATGGAGAAAACTTCCGTTTTCCTGGCATAAAAATTTCATAAAAGGCTTACTATTGGGACAGCTTATCCTTGTATCAGATAGTTTGGATTTTTCCTCTGAAGGTTCTATTAATAACGGTAAGACTACAAGCATTTTATCCTTTACGACACGTGTCAGTTGTACGTATTTTTGGTTAACGTGGTAGGTGAAGGGTTCTGTATGGTGAGCTCTCTTAAGAAATATATCGTAGGTATCCCAAAGCCGAAATGAGTTATGTGATATGGAGAGACATCTGAATTCACCGACTGTACCATTTTACGAAATCCTTGTAAATATATTCACGTTCTTTTCGAACAAAATCATTTGCAAATTCCTATCTGATTATATTAAGCCTGTAAATTCATAGAGGAAGCACCAAGCATAAGATAATGTAAAATTCACGCGTAACAAAGCAACAATACAATTAACATCGCCATTAAACCATCTGGCCATCTAATTTCTTTAAAACAACGATATCAGTTTTAGAAAATCATTAAAGGTAATGAAAAGCAAAGGTAATAATTTAAACTGATGACATTGCTGGCGTCGACGAAGAAGAAATCCATGTTTTTCTTAATTAATATACGAAAAATGTATGAGAAATTGAAGTGAATCTATTTGCTATGAATGACAAGATATTATGGCGGGAACCGTAACTTGAGTTACAACAACGAAATATGTTTGTAATGCAGAATATTATTCAATATAACTTTGAAAGAAGCCTTCATATATAACCAACGGACTTCTGTCATTGGGTAACTATTGAAAGATTTTCAGTATGAAATGTTGCGATCGGTTTTATAATTATTCATCATATACCTTTGCATGTTATATATCGTATTTTAATGTGGAAAATTATTTAAATAAGTTCCGTTAGTTCTTTTCAGTTAAGATTCTCTGTATATTGATAGAGACATCATCAATTTTTTCGTCTCGCTCAGTATTTTCTTCTAAATGGGAATTCCCTTATGAAATTCACATTTGGAAAACAGTTCCACCAGACTGACAAGATTTGAAGTAATAAAGAAAATTTGAATTCAAGATAGTATCTTTCCTGACAATGATGGAATGGAAAGGAATTATTTTTCGCTCTATCCTTTTACTTGATTTTAATACTAACCATTTCTATGAATTTTACCTTATACCTTTTTTACTGAGATTTCCGAGTTAGCATTTCCAACTAAATTTCGAATAATTATATCATGTCAAAAACATTAGATATGTGACTTCTTCCCAATGTCATGAGCGATTAAAATCTTCAATTTTGTCTTCCATTTCAGCTCTGTAAGGACAGGAACTGTTATACCCTTTCTTAATCTTAAATTCTTCTTAATGTTTCTTGCCTCTTCATTGATGAAAATATTATCAATGTAATTATTGCCTTAATTATTCGTTATTTTTTACTGCACACTGCTTTCTATTTTCTTTCTGGGCTTAATTTCTTCGCTAATACTCCATACAACTACAAATGCACGAAATCCTCCATTCTTATTTTAAGTAACTCCATCAAATAAAGTTGCTGTCTGACTTTTAAAGTCCGCGACATTAATTAAAAAAGTGAAAAATATACAAAAAACTTATTTAAAATCATCCAAACTCCCCTAAGTTCTACGGTTCATCCAATGACTCATTGATTCTTTTAGCAGAATTTTCCCTTTCAGTTGCTTTTCATTTGGAGTTTTCTCTCATCGTTTGCATCTTTACGATATATGTACAAAATGTGTCAATTACAACTTGATATAATGGCGTACGATAATCGATGAAAATCTCTCTTATTTGCGTGAATTTTCAGCTGATATAAATATTACAGGCATAGTAAAAGTACTGAAAATGTTTCTTTGAAATTGTAGACGTAGAAGTAAAAGCTGTTTCTTATACATTATCTTAAAGGGGAATTGATTTGTCCAATGTTTATATTTCCAGCGTATGATCATTTTCTTCGACTTGCTAACGTTTTGCTAATCTAGCATTTTTTTCGCTAAAACAAATGACTTTTCTTTTCGCGAATGATTCGACATCTCGCTTTCTATCTGTCGTTAATTGCTGTCGTTATTTTAAACTACTCTATCATTATATTTACAATTTAAACAGCTATAAATTATACAATTTAACATAAATCTCCGAAGTAACCAATGAGTACACACACAATATATCATAACACAATATTAAACTTTAACTTTAAAATACATACAGTACTAATATGATATATTTTAATTGTGCAATTCCTTAACTGATATTAAATTTAAGAGAGTAAATATATGCCATTATATTTTTAATCACTTTTTAGCGATATATTGTTTCTCATCGGGTTTTTAGCCACTTTTTAAGGTTCATCTAGCGAAATTTTGAAAAATAATTTAGCTTTCCGCTTGCCAGAACAACCAATTGCAGTTTCTATCCAGTTAAAGAATTTAAAAAAAAATTATTTTATACTCAATTAATATGAATCGAACTTTACAACGTTACAACTTGGGAGAAGATCTTTCTCGAGTAAAGAAAATAAGAAATTTACCATTCTACATACCATAAATAATTACCATTCTTTAATCAATTTAGCTTCATTAATTAGCGACTAGCAATGCGAAAGTAATTTAAAAGTGTATTCAGTCGATGAAATCGTCAGAAAAATATTATCTTCAGTACTTGAACTGCCTCTATCATCATCAAGTCGATATTAAAGACATCAACGAAGAACTATTTCGCAAATTAACTAGAACCCTAGCTTAAGCTAATGCTGGGCACTCGCAGAAGCTCGTGGAACTTCGCCCAATCTTCGCCGTGTACACTGCGCGTACGTAATGTACCGTCTCAACTCATTAGCCCCAAGGCAGCGAGTGAAGAACTCGCTCATCGTTTCAATAAATAATCATGTGAATCAAACAAGATGAAAATACGCCTCAGCCCCGCGAACAATAAAGCCAAATCACGCCTCCGTATCTGAATGAGCCCTCGCGTAACCTTGGCAGATGCGGGCAATGTCACTCCCTCCACCAACATCGCCCAGCAATCGACCAATTTCTCTCCCGAATCACGCCGTGTTCACTTTCTATCCCCCGGCATTCTTTTGATTCTAGTCCCCTTTCCGTTTTTGATCAATCGCTCGCTGTTTGTGTGCGATTTTCCGCCGGCCAGTTGGCACCCTTTAAAAAGTCCCTGCACGGTCCAGTCCTACGTCACTTGCATCTCCCCTTCCCCATTCCACTTTCCCGTTCCCATCAACGTGTTCGCCCTTCCTCGCGCAAACGTCGGTTATTTCGGGCGCGGAAGAGGCATCCAGTCGCTAGGCTAATGCCAAGGGATAGAGAGAGAGACGAGACTTTCATCTCTCCTTCCCCTGCTAACGTCCTCTTTCCACGTCTCCTTTTTTTGCATCGCACTCTTTCGCTTTGGGATTAGCGCACGACCTCTAGCGGTCGTCTTCGAGGGAAGTATTGGCCTACATCATCCGTCAAAGATCATCGAATTCTGCTGGAATTAAATTTGGCGGGTTTTAAATGAAGCGCAGGGCTGCTAATGTGCCCCTATTGTTTGGGTCTAACGAGGCTTGAAAAACACGAGTTTTGGTCGAAGTATTTTCGAAGTGTGGATAGTACAGGAAACTGTGCGAGAGCTACCGTGTGATATGCGGAAGTTGTGGCGCTCTGATCCGTGGCGATTTGTTTTGTTCAATTTTAGAAAATAAAAATAGGCTTTCCTCCTATACTGATTTATTTCTGATTTTGGACGTTCTCGAATTCTTTAAAAAAATTGCTAGCATGTACGTACTTATAAACTACGGAAGAAATGACAAAACAAAATGAGAACGGAGTGAAATACATGAATTTTGAGTTTGGTATATCATTTGATCTTAATTCATGAATCGTTGTAAACCTACACTGTTCGAAATGTAACCTAACATGTTACGAAATTTACCGTTCATCGATAGTAGAATTTAATCATAATATCAAATCGAAAGTTCCATAATTTAAAACACGAATATATTTATTTACTATCATTTTTTTCATTTTTTTATGTTTCATAATTTTACTAATATAATTCACTGAAGTGAGCTATTTCTAGCATTCCAGTCTTGAACAAGCTATTTTTACGTCGCAAAAATTTCCAGTGCTATACGTAAATATTTTTCCTNTAATATAATTCACTGAAGTGAGCTATTTCTAGCATTCCAGTCTTGAACAAGCTATTTTTACGTCGCAAAAATTTCCAGTGCTATACGTAAATATTTTTCCTCCATATGTAATATGGCAGTACTACAGTTCAAATTTTAATAGTAAATTCCGCATATATAGTGACGAATTTCCGTCTCTTTATATCTTTCATTCCCTAGAGAGATAGGGAATATTTTAGCTCTAAAAATATTACATAGAGTAAGCAGTTGAGGTTGTTGCAAACGCGAACGAAGTTGAACGAAATATTTGCATCATTTACCAGTTTCCTGATTTTGTGCTTGTAGAAAAGTTATTTGTAGCTCACATTTTCAAAAGATATAAGTATGCACTTTCTTTAGTTGATTGATAAGTTAAAAACGACGTGGTAGTGACTTACATAGTACAAAGATTATAGTAAGATTACAATGATAATTAAAGAAATGAAAGAATAGCAAAAAGCGATGGAAAAATAGAATAGTAATGGAAATACAATATTTACAACAATTTTCCATATAATTTTGCCAATTATTTAAAGTATTTTCCTGTATGTCCTTTCTTTTACAGGGAAATGAGTGAATACTTTTTTCAAGTAATGCATTCCAATCCAGTATGAATCTATTTAAGAAAGGAAGGATCTATTTGTAAGGATTATTTTCTCCTTTAGTATAAGCGTAAATTACATAGCTCTGATCGACATTCCCTGTAAAAGATGGATTTTTCATTCTAGTAGACAATTCTTTCCAGGCAAGTTCATCCTATATGCGCGGTAATAGTACATTAATCTATTTACATTCCAACACTTTTCATAGATTTTCTATTTAAGTTATACTTCACATTAAAACTTTTTAAACACAGATTCCCAAATTGAAATACTTTACAACCAGTCTCTATTATTTAATTAATATTATTATCAGGGGTAATTATTTACAGTAAGCTTTCAAGCAGCCTAAAAACTGACATTCAAGAAAAAAATAATGTAAAGATTGGATTATAAAGGAGTAAATAGCATGAGGCGGGCATCTCATCTGAATGTCGCATGGATGTTTTCTGAGATTAATGAAGGTCTTGTTTATAGTATAATGTTCTTATTAAAATTATTCCTTTTTTTGGGAATTCTATTTATGTGGGAATTTCAGTTTTAACATAAGCTAGTGGTTAATAATGTGTCGAATCACGAGTTTTGTAGTGTTTTAATTGCCTTTCATCGAAACGATAAATTCTTCAATTCTAAATCGTCGAAAAATAATTATTTTTCATCCGTCGCATTTTAATCCGTAAATTTTTTATATTCGTTCCCAGCAGTTCCCAGCACGGTTTCAGGTATTTGAAAATCAAGCTAATTGGTCCATCGATCGACTTGGCAAAAATTAGACTGGAAGGTGAGCGAAATAACACGGAAGACGCCGTCTAGTTGGACAAAGTGCCGGCTTTATAAAACTTCGCGGCCTCCCTTGTCTCCCTGCGGAGTATCTGATGCCAACGGGGAAACCCGACGAAAATTATCTACCGCCCACAAGGTTGCGGACCGCGAGGGAAAATAATATTTTGAAATTTCTGAAACGTCTATTTCTATCCCGTTTGGCAATGGAGCGTCTTAATAGTCACGATGCTTTTTATTTTGTAGAAATCGGTTCGGGTTTCGCTCGAATGAATCCCTGGGGGAGGGTTAAAAGAGTCGAAAGGTGAGGAAATAAAAAAATTGCTTACTTAATGGGTTTTAGAGTAATGGAAAGCTGTGTGAAGAAAGAGAAATAAAAATCCGTAAAAATTTCAATGTTTTCTTGGCTGAGAATAATTCAGAAGCATTAGCTGATGACGTTTAGCATTGAGTTTTAGTTTGGACTTTTTATGGGTGCTCATTGTTTCTACAAACTATTATTATGAAAACTACAATTTTTTGGTGAATTGAGGATATTTCGCTCTCATAACCTGTCTTATATAGTTTGGCTACGTACGCTTTTCATTTTTATCAAGGATGGTTATATAATAGGAAAAACAGTTTATTTACCATGATTAGTACAGAGATAGTGCGACTCTGAATGTATCCTTACCGCATTGGATTTCTTTCCAGCGTTAGTAAACTAATTGTATGAAATAGGTGTAATTTTCGCTGAAATATATGCGATGATGTCACTATTCAAGACTGCGAGATCAAAAGCATCCCTTGCCATTGCCTATATAATAAATCGCTCTTTCGCCATAGTCAATTGATTTCAGGTTTAGAGAGTCACTTGATGATAATACATTAAGAGAGAGTTACTACTAAAACTAATTTACCTCTTAAAATTAATTAATTATNTACGGCTCAATTGTGTATGCACCCGCATTATAAAACCAAAAATACTTTAGGTCTTTGATATTTAGTTTGGTTTTTCATTTCGAAATCTTCTGAAGGGATTAGATCCATACTATCTAATAAAAATCTAAATATGCATAAAATCTATAATGTCCATAAAATGTTGATTAGGGTGAAGCGTAACATCTTACCGAATGAATTGGCTTGAAAACTCTTCTGTCCTCTCCTGGTTTTCTGCGAAATTTCTATGCCACGGGTTGCTGACCCCTGATCTATACCAATCACTTGATGCATCCGCGCCAATAGAGCCTCGCGTGACTCATGATCTGCGTGTTTAATTCTCACCTGTCTCCACGCCCTTTCAGTTGAATTAGCACCCAACGCATAATTTTGCAGCTAATCTAAGGAAATAAATCATGCTGACTTAGGCTCGATGACTAATTTATGAATCCAATTTCATTCGTATTCCGTTTCTTAATTTTTTGTGCTAAGGATTATTTATCCGTTTATTCCCTGTTTATTCCTGTTTTTTGTATCATAAATCTGATTATAAAGCTTAATTATATCTGGTTTGCGATTAACTATCTACGTATTATAACCCAGAATGGAAAGCTAGATGGTATTCGGAGGTTTTTTACCTGTAATCGTATCTAATACATACATTCTATACTACACCCTGTTGTCACGAACGTTCAATGTTGATCTTCCTCCATTTAGTCAAAGTTGGATGCTTTCAATCTCTAAACTCTCCGCTTTTATGTAACTATAAAACACCAATAAGCAATGAAACTTCTTTTGAGGAGCGTTGTTACTACTTGGTTACTTTGGAACCCTGTTTCTGCTATTCACGTCTTACTAAAGTTAAAAAAACTTAGTTGAATTCACGTTCGAATCAATATTTTCTATTCTAAAGTTTCTGATAAAAGTCAGTCAGTAGGATTAAGTATGATAGTTGCAATAAACTCTTATGTTAGGTCAACTTATCTACATTGAATCAGGCTCCGTAGCTTAGATGACCTAGAAATAAATATGATTTGTACTTTTTCTGCAAAACATATATTTAAAAAATAAAAAATAAACACACGACCAGATGGGCTCACGTTCGAAATGACCTTAGCTGTCGAAGCACTTAAAAATAACTACTACCACACTAAGCTATTATCAATTAACATGATTGCTGATTTAGGCGCGGTCAGCCACCTTTTTATTCCGCATGGATTAAATGAAAAATTTCAAACGAAATAGTTGTTTGGAAACAAGCATTCACGGGCGATCAGCTAATGACCGTTTACATTCTAAATTCGCTGCATAAGGGCTGAAAACAACGCGATTCGAGGGAGTTACTCATAGTTATTCCCAGTGGCTCGNGAATTCACTCCAATTGCGATTATTCAATTTTTAACCGAGAAAGAGGAAAATATATTTTATTTTTATATTAAAGTGATATTTTGGTTTGTTATCAAATGATACCTGTTACACATAACTAATTAAAAATTCTATTAGGTTATCAAATGAATATTCTTTAAGTTCAGAATTATGATTACTTCAATTCCCGAGTATATTTAGATTACGCGGTGTCGCTCAACCCTTTCTCTTAATGAGTTTCATACGAAATCCTTTTGCAAATGAGATTCATCCTATGCTTAATCGTCCTTTCCTATAGCAATTGTGCTGAGATGAATTTAATTATCTATTCTACTTCTTGAATTAAATTACTTTTTACATTCTCCTACATGCTAAAACCACTGTATGACCTCGTTTTTCAGTACCTTGTCTGTCCGTATGATGTGAAACTTTCTGCATGCCAGTTTGCTTATGAACCATAAATAAAGATGGTTAACTTTTCAGGTGTATTCGGGCATTTAGCCAGAAGCCGTTGTCATGAGAGAATTTAAGTACGCTTTTCGTAATTAATCTGTTTCTAGCAACGCACAATCTTTGCTGTGAGTAAATCATCGCTTTCAAACGCTGCGTATTCATACCATTAGCTCAACAGGAAGAAGATCAAAGTGAACTTTTTGGCAACCAAATATTCCGAGGGCGGTGATCTGATTAAAAAAAGAGAAAGTAAGGTTTAAGAAAACTTGACGGATCATCTCATGCCATTAGTACCTCCCCTTGAAATCTACGATCTCTTATAATTCAAACTGAATCTGTATGGGGCTTAATCTTTTTTTTCAAGAAAGCTTTCAAAACACTCAATGATTATTCATAATATATAGTTTAGAATAATTATATAGCTAGGATAGTTTTATTATCATTGAAAATCAAATAATTGTACTTTATTCTAGTCCGTCAAGTTACGTCAGAGTTAGAAATCGGCTCTCATTGTCAGTGTCGAGGCTTAGTTGATTTTTGCAGTCACGCATTTTGTATAAACCTAGAGCTAGAAAGTTTATCTCGAGGTAGGATTAACTATATTCTCGTGCCTTTTCTTTACACTTTTGCTGTTTATGTCTCTACAATTATATTTACCAAAGATATCTGGTATTTCGCGCTTTATCATTAAGAAAAGTAAAAAAATTAACAGAATCACATTCCCGATTTACGAAGATAACTGTACCTGTAAGGGGCAGTGGAAATACTATTAAACATCTTTGGATAGGTGAGTCGTTATATTTTTGTGTTCTACTGACCATTGGAAGATATTTTCAGAATTCTCAAACTGAATTTTGCTGTGTATTTTAAGAAGATACAAACGAAGTTCCATCACAAAATACGCTAATTTGAAACTGTGGTTAATTTTAAGATATCGATATTGAGATTAGAGTATAATAAGTAACACAGATGTAATATAAATTATTGAAGGCACACAACTATTCCCATAATATTGAATACAGTTCATGTTATATCAAGGTGCACCAAACTGTAGCAATTTAATCAATTACAAATCTTATGGATCATTTTTGGTAGTCTACGAACATTAATATTAAATTGATTGTTAATTAATTTAATGATTGCTAATTAAGTTGATTGAGAATGTATTTTTGAAATTAAATTATCTATTGGATATATTAAGGATATATTGTTATATAGAGTATATAGTTAGGGAGGCACATAGCTTAGATGCTATTATGCCTCCCACGTTTTCATTCATAGCTTCTTTCTTCAGGAATTTCTTACCAGAATTTTCTATCTTTATTATAATTCATTCTCTTTTAATATATTTTCTCGTATCCTCGTTCATCGGGTTGTCCTATCATTTAACCTTCTTCCCTGTTCTTTAATTTCAAGTATCCAAGTTTTTTCAAGGGTTGGATAATTCTTTTAATGTGCGTCCAGGCCAACTTTATAACTGCAAAATGTCTACAAAGGAGCTATCTTAACTTATTTATGCAATACTCTCATTCAAGTTAAACTATAACTATACAATGGATATTATTTTAATTCGGTTATTTTAGCGCGAAAGATTACTTCTTTCATGGATTGGACTGATTTTCCGTTCCGGTATCAGAATTTTTTGCACTTATCCTTTCCTTGGTCCTTTTAGCTTTAGGTATATCTTGGAGAACGTCTTTTAGGAATTATCTTCTTTTCTTACGTTCTATATGGGTTAAATTATTTTCCATGTAGTTAGGTTATGTATGTTTTTTTCCATTTTTCATTTAATTTCAGTAGCATTATTTTTCTATTTATTAAAAATTTCGTGTTTTAGCATTAGTGTTAACTACTGCTAACTTTACAGATCACATAAACTTAACTGCTGCTGCTTGGACTCTGCCAAAATGCTTTTTCGCTGCATACAAAATTCAGATCCACACGAAAAAGTCGCTAGTTCCTTAAACTTATAGTTTTTGTTTTTCATATTTCTTTAAGAGTTCCAAGACTTGAGTTAAAATTCATGATTCCGAGCTTCGTGAGTACGAAAGTACATGTTTCATCTGTAGACATGTACCAAATTTTTTAAATTATTCGTAAAAGAGATTTTATAAAATTTATTGTGTAATCCCACCAGGCTTTTCTTTCGAAAGTTTACAATGCATTTAATGAGCCCTAAGTTATCGCTCTTTTCGGGGTTGGGCAATGGCAAAACGGCCGAGAGTACCTGCGTACTAAATCGTAAACGTAAACTCGAAATACCATCTGTTATTAAATATTTCCTCGAAGACGGAAGTCTTCATTCTCGCGGCGCTAAAAGCCGGCATATTTACTAACTTGACGGTGGGCGTCTTAAGGGGAGAGTGGATTTGGCAGTCGGGTGGCAACTGCACGGACTGCCACCATCGCATCCCCGTAGTGGGCGTACTGGCGCCTTTCCAGTCTAAGTTAAATCTGATCGAACTTACTGCCTTTAAGAATACGAGCCAAATGCTCGGAGGCGATATAATGGTGCTACACCTAAAACCTTGGTCTCGCACTGGAATTTCAATCGCTTTCAATTCTCACAGCTTTAAACCAAATCTTGAAGCAGCATCCGAAGTGAATTCTCCGCATCAGTCGGAGGGTTACGTCGTCCCATTTTTACTCGTACCGTGTGACGCACTCCCCCTCTCTTTCTATGCTTAGTTACAGCGGCCTCAGCAACAATGCGACCCTTCGTCTATTAAAGCATTCCCACTCTCCCTAAACTTTCTTCAATGCGGCGCGAAACATTGGATACCAAGAGAAGCGAGTCTTCCATATATTAGTGGAATTAGCTGAATTCTCCCAACGTCGTATTCTCTCGAGTCTTTAGAATTCTAGAAAACCTGCAAAGACATTCAGTTAAGTATTATATCATGATTTACTAAGGGGTAACTTGGGATAGAGCCCTTTAAGTTAATCCAAACATTGATAGTAGTAGTATTGTTAAAAGGGCTTCGACAGCTAAGGTCATTTCGAACGTGAGCCCCCACCAGGAATCGAACCCGGGACCGCTTTCGCCAAAGTCGAACGCGTTGCCCACTTGGTTATCTGGGAGCCCTGTAAATATTGATTATGAGAAATAAACACTACCCAAGTTTCGAGGATTAGCCCCATAATCAGTAATACGATATCATCGTATCGACTGGCTTATACATATTTACAAAATTACCTCGCAAACCGCCTACCGCGTATTGTAGTAAATGCATTAACACAATCTAGTAGTCTGTTAGCTTCCCTTATTCTCTGCGGAAAAAACTACTAAATAATAAACTATCTATTTTGGCGATTATTTCCTTGTAGAGCTTAGTCGATTTCATTTCATCACATCTCGCCAAAAGACGTTTTTATTGTATTCTAGTTGTCTATCGAAGTTACTGACACATCCACTTAGTCAAAGAGCTCTCAACCGATGAATTTTTGTGAAGCTTTCGTCAGCGCATCTATGGACAGCAGAAAGTGATATGCATATGCTTCCCTCGATATAATTACGGTATGACTTAGTGAAACTATTGAGAGTTTTGACATTTTATGGTAAATCCTAATTCAATCTTTTTCTGTTTTATTTCTATTTATCTTAGGGATATCTCTATTATTAGTGTATATTACTATTATCTAAAGTTGTACTTTTACTTAATTAATCTGAAAGATGTAAAGGTTGGGTATGTGCGCGATTAACGTCGAAAATTACTCTAATACTTTTTTCTAATAAAATATTGCAAAAATGACTGCTCAAGTTTACTTTCGTCAAGTTTAAACTCCATCATTGTAAGCTATTTGGAAATACACAAGTTTGTTTTATAATATTACTATTGTTTTACTTACTAAGATAAGATCTCGATAAATTCATACTCACAAAGATGCCGTATTTATAAATGCTAACAACTTGATGCAAACCTATTATAAATTTTAAAGATAACGAGCAGTGCAAGTTTACTCTATGCAGTGCTCTATCTCTCGGTAACGGAATGAGGTATGGAAATGGAATGAAATAAACTCGTACCATCTTTTCCGAGATAAGTGTATTCCCTCCTATAAGCTAGACTCTAGCTTATAGGAGGGAACTAACTCTAGCTGCTAGAGTTACAACAGCAATGAGGGAGAAAATTTTATTACTGCTACTGCTTACTCTATGAAGTGCTTTAAGATTATTTGTGAATATCTAGATTACAGACGGATTTATTATCTTTTACAGTTTGAAATCTGTCTCTCACATTGACAGTGAAGAACAAGTTGTAAGTGTGAATCCACCGTGAACATTTTCACATAGAGTGGGAAAAGTGAATGCCTCAAATTTAGATGCAAAAGGCCATTGTTGCTCCTCCGTTGCCACAACAATGTGATTCTTTTTCTTGCCTCGTCAGATGATGGCTAACTTCAGATACGTCTGTGTCGTATTTTCCCTTCCCGTTTGAGAGAGACCCCCTCAGATTCTATTTCTGTTATACGTATATCCTGTCTGTTAGATTATATATTTTCCGGATGAACCGTGATCCTATTCCATTTCAAAAGCTAAAAATTCTTATCAATACGACTCAGTATCAACTAAATTCCTTATGAATTTGAATTTAATTTAATACAGAACTAAATAGAGCACTACTCATTTACTTTGGGTTTGTTTACCGCTTCATTACCTGGGAATTGGTGGTCCACCGATAACCAGTTTCATTGTTAGAGGTTTGAGACACTCCAAAAGTCATTCCGCCGGCTGTTCTTGCCTACCCTCTGAGACCAAAACTTACAACAAGGGAGAGGAAACGGATAAACCGGCTTTGAAGAGTGGTGATTCATACAGGGTCGGTTAATACGTTTCCTTTCCCTTGTTTCAAGTTTTAATCTCAGAGGATGGGCGCGAATCGCCAGAAAAACAGCTCTTGGAGTGTTTTAAACCTCTTATTCTTTAACAGCCGTGTTCTAATTTCTTTCCTCTTCAGTCTCATTGTTTTTAACATTTTTTTCATTTTATATTTCTGGTCTGTCTGAAATACAAGCATTACTTGTAACAACTTTCATACGTATTTTTTATTGTTTTATAAAAATGACATTTAGTGGTATGCAGTGAAATCTATAATGTTTTGATTTAATTGAATTTTGAGAATGGGTATATTCCGTTGCTTTTATTTTGCATTGATGTTTCCATCTTGAGAGATGAGTTGAAAATAGGGTTTAGTCCACTCGCGACTTTACAATTACTCTAAATTAATTAGTAAATATTTATGTACATTTCCATTGCTTGATTTCAGAAAGATTGAGAATTATAGCTTTGCAATGTCAGTCATTAAATAAATTTTAAGTGGATGCAACCTCTGAGATAAACTGACAAGAGAAACATTAAAATTCAAGTGATAGGTGGTAGTTATATGCCCAAAATAATTTTAATATACGTATCGATTTTTGAAGATAATTGAAAGAATCTTTGTGAATGAATTAGTTCTTTAGTTGGTAACTCGTAGGAAGCTCGACGGTAAATACATAATGCAGATAATTCAATGAATTACTGAAATTTTTTCTGTTGTTTTCGTAATTAATTTACAATAATACTTCAGTGACTTTTATTCCTTAATAACTTATGAGAAGTCATTTATTAAGCTTAAGTAAATGTGAAATTTTGTATTTTACTCTTTTTCTCTGTAGCTGTCTGTCAATATTTCTCGTACTACAGAGCATAAAACCATTAATTAGCAGCTGATGTGACACTTGGAGAACTATCTAAATCCAAATGTTTTGTCGACGCTTTTATATCAAGTTGGGTAGAGCGATTGTCATCACAGCATTCATCTTCTCTTCGTCATGTTGATACTTTCTCCGAGATCTTCAAGGATCGTTGATTAATGTATCTTTGCCAATTGGAAGAAAAGGGAATAAGGCGGAGAGAATTTTGGCGTCCACATTTTGACCACTTTGCGAGGTTAAGTAGTAGCTTGAACCGCTGCCGTCGCTATGACTTTTTCGTGGATCAAGGCTGCAAATTAACTGTTTGTTCTTGTAGGGTATACATGTAAACACCTCACGATTACGTCGGATATATCAGAAGATTTATTGCTTCAACTAACGAGACTCCTGAATTGGCGTAATTGTCATGCGAACGTATCAATTGAGTCATTTTAAGAACTTATTTGTTATTTTTCATTGATAGGTGTTTTCATTCATTTCTTTAAGAACAAACTTCTGAAAAGTGGATTTCTGTAAGCGAGAGTTAAGTTATTCCTATTGTTATTATTCCTTATTCCTATTTTTCCGTGCAGTAAAAAATCGTACGTATTTAAAGGATTGTTTTTAGATGTTAATGGAATAGTATTTGATTATCAATTAAATCCTTATAGTTTTTCAATAAGTCGTCACAGTCCTTTACTATTCCGCAAATTCATGCAAGCCAACATTGGTTTCGGTAAACTCACGAAAAGAAGTGGTTGGAAAAACCATCATTTTTTTGTATTGTTCCTTAGGGTTAATATACTGAAACCATTGTCGGCTGTTAATTAAGTTACGGAGTCACAGGAAAACGGGTAAGGGTGATTTTGCGCAAGATGGTGCGCACCCAGGAAAAATCCCAAGGAAGAATGGACTTGAAAAAAGTCTGACGGGACCGGTAATTGGGAGACCCGGGTTCGATTTCCGGTCCCGTCAGAGTTACGGAGTAGTAAAAATGTAACTTCGGTATTTATTTATTCAACGATGAAAGTCCTCCAGATTCCATTAATAGATGGTTCATTAATATTTCAGCGTTTTTTTCAATAATAATAATAGTTGTAAATGTAAGAAGAGACTAACCAGTCTCAATCAAACCCTGAAATAAAGGCTTGTTATTATTATTATTAATAAACATAGAGTGGTTTTGGCTGCGGAATATTGAATTTATCTCTAGTAACCATAGATTGGAATAAAAAGAAGTTCTGTCTGTATATGATTACCTTATTTTAGCGACTTTTGCACATTGTAGGGAGGGGGGGATTGTAAGTTATTAAATAAGACTCTTATTCTTCTCCCTTTCCTTTAAACGTTAGTTTAGTTAGTTTCTTTAAAAGAAGAAATTTCATACATCTATTTTACCTCGGATTGGTGATAAGCTTTGGAGACTCCTATGTAGCCAAGTGGACAACGGGGTCGACTTTGGTGAAATTTTTGAAAGTGAAGGTTCGATTCCCGGTGGGAGTTTATGTGCGAAATTACCTAAGATATCGAAGCACTACTAACAATACTACTACTACCAATTAGCTAAGGTAATAGAGCTACATTTTCTCACGCCATCCAGTAATCTGTTGTCTTCGAATTTGTTTAGTAACATAATCTAAAGATGAAAAAGACAGGATTTGATAGGATTTTAAATATTAGGCAAATCAATTTATTTATCTGCGAAATCATTCCATACCGAATTATATTAGTCCAAAGATTGTTTCAGATTTGGTCGCACTTACAACTGCTGTCCTGGATAAACATAACCTCTGAAATAAATTAAGAAAGTTTTCTCTCTTGCCAAAATCCTAATACCACGTAAGAAAAACTTAAACTAAATAAAACCTTGGAATCATCGCGAGAGTGGCCCTGCCCGGTAAAAATTATGGAAACAACATGTTAGCGTTGTTTCACCAAATACCTCTTTAATTTTGCTCGAATATAAAGCTAATCCCCTCCAAATTTCAGTAATCATGACATCAGTTACCATTCGCTGTAATAACCTTCGACTCTTAGCCATATATATAAAATGGAACCACAGATCTACGACACGGGTATGAAGTCACTTCTCAAAAAGTCCCTATACGACGTGAGATTTCAGAGGGCGCAAATCAAAAACCATTTCATTTCTCCGCATCGCTCTTTCGAGTGGCGGTGCCTCCCTCTCCTCTCTTCGCAGGCGACGAACACGGGAAATGCTCTGTTAAGGCCCTCCATCCTCCGCCGACCCTTTGCCCCTTTCCCCGCAGCTGCGACCTCGGCCTCCGCCGTCCCCATCAAGTGGTTTGCCCCTAAAGTTCTCCCTCGCCAAGCCGTCTCATCGCGATCTGGCGCGGGGGCGGCGATGGCCGTGGGGTGGGAGGATCCGTAAGCCTCCAGGAGCAAACATCTAGTCTTTCCGCCCCGCCCAACACATCCGGAGATTTATTGCCGGGGTATTTTTTTCGCCAGTTGTTCGCTATTTGAGTCTTAAGTTTTTTTTCCTCTGTCGGAGAGAAGTTATGCGAGCGAGTCCTTAGATTATTTATAAAGCGGTCGGAAATATCGGTTACGCGCTCACACGTCCATTCAAATTAACGAGGGTATTCACGTTAGGCTTGCAGTGGAAAGGGTTCTCAATGAAGTAATATCGTGGAGTGACCAACTGGTATGAAAGTCGATGAATTAATAGTGCTTAAATGGATTCGAACTTTGAAGAAGGAAATCTCATCTACTAGTTTAGCTACGTAACTTTTTACTAGGAAATGCATATTCCATTGAGAGAAAATTAATAAATTTTAGGAAGATAGAATCCAGCTACCATAAATAAAATTCACCTCTAAAATTTCCATTGCTTTAATGCTTATTTCGACTGATTACAAAGTGATTTCATTCACCTTGATGTTTCACCTTGTAAGAAACTATTAAATTCAGCAGTATTAACTTATACGTTAACCCTTAGGTTTATAAGTACCTCAGATGTAAGATTAGACACTTATTTACAATAAATATCCATTATTTCTAAACAGATGGAAAAGATTGACAAGATAACATAGGGAAGAAGAGGATCAAGAATATTTCACGTTAGATGAAATTCAGCAGGGGTAGTCTACTTCCCAGAATTTATGTGCCTGTTATTTTGAACTTCTTCTGGTTACTTGCTCATTCTGAGATTATACAAAGTGGAGAGATCTTTTAAATAGACAAAGGTGCAGAATTATAATATTCACTTAAAATGGACTTTACCTAATCTTCACCTTAGGGCCCGGTATTATGATGATTTCACAGAGTTAAAGTGAAGATCATTGTTAACATCTAAGCTAATTCATCGTATATATTGGAGATTAGCTACAATCTTCTCTTTAACTGCAACTAACCATTATAATTCCAGGCCCTAAAGTGAATATTAGTTGCATTCCATTTTAGTATAAATTATAATACCGGACCATAGTAATGTTATTCGTTTTAAACAACTCTCTATCTCAAGGTTATTATCCAAATCATTTGTATCCCCGTAATTCTAAAAGTCTATTGCGTTATTATTGCCACTGCTTAGTCAAACGTTAAGAATTACTTATTTTTGTTGTTCTTTCGAAACAGATCGAAGTATTTATAGTCAACCGCAGCTTTGTTTATGAACACATGACTCACCTCCAATGACGAATCCAAGGAACGATCGCAATTTACTTTGTCTTTTTTCCAAGTGCACCTGCGTATTTAAGTTAAAAGTGAGTTTTAAACTCCTATACTCCCTTTAATTTTTGTCTGAGACTCTTTGGCGGACCTTCGATAGCGGAAAAGTTCTTAAATTGTGAAATTTTTACGTTTGCCACTATGGGATGCACTGGAAGTGAGCTACCATAAACAATCGCATGTTTGCAAGCTTGTCTCTGACTTGAATACTTCCGCTAAGTTTCCGAGAAATATGGTGATGTATGGGATTTTGCGTGAGCATATTCAGGCATCTCTTTCAGTTTTCTCCGAAACTCTTGTATAAATGGGCTTCGTCTCACCGTTTACTATGAGTCACAGTCAGATAAACCTGAAGGATTTAGATCTTTTAAGCTGCGCCAAGCCCAAACATTACTCATGTAAGGACCTACTTGTTTTATTGAGAGGGACGCAGAATTGATGTCGTATTCTAATAATAAAATGTGTCAAGGGAGGAGGGAGAGCGAAGTCGATGCCGAAGTCTAACAATAAAATCTGTCAATTTAGCGCCGTCAAAACTGATAAAAACCTTGGGTGAAAGAAGCAAGAGTATTCACTCTTCATTAATTCTTCCTTTCGATGTTTAGCCTTCAAATAAGTAACGAAAACTTGGTAGAAACGTTTTATTACTAGTAATACTCACAATTGCTGCTCATTGATGTTTATTTTCTAATGTTCAATCTTATCGAAGGACGTTATCGATGAAGGAGCTGCAGAAAATGCTGATTCGATATACTTATACGGCCGGTCAATCATTTATCTCTCTTCCTTAGAGTTGCATAAGACATCTTACGGAAACTTGTTTAAATACCTGGCGTTCTCAAAATAAAAAAAAAAAATTATCCGTGCTTAATTTTTTCTCTGAGACTAAGATGTAGACTCCTAAAAGATAAAATTTTAAATTCACTAATAAAACTCTCTGTTCTAACAAATTAATTAAATTTATGACGGTTAAATACCGTCATTAAGTCATCAGTGGATTTAGGGAATTTCGTAGTATGCGAAGATTGAAGATGTATCATGTAGAATTTTATAGGAAACTAGAAAGTCGTCGTGAGTCTTATTCTAAAGACAGAAAGCTACTCAGCTATCGCTGCTAGGGCTCCCGGATAACCAAATGGGTTACGAGATCTCCTTTGATGAAAGCGGACCTGGGTTCGATTCCCGGAGGGACATACTTGAGAAATTACCTGCACTGTCGAAGTACTATCAACAATATTACTATTCTATCACTGCTAGTCCCCTACTGCCTATTTTCATACACATTTTGTCGAGGACGAGAAGAGGAGCACGAATGAGACTTCATCAATGGCATTCGCTGTCATGGTTACGAGGCTAAATAGTGAAAATGTATAGAAACGTAATTTTGGCGGATTTGATCTCCTCTGCGCGATTTCAATCCGTAAAAATGTTTTCTTATAATTAAATTATAGGAAGAAGTTTTTCTAGTAACTTTTAATTTTCTAGTGAGGATTCATATCATCGAATCTATTTTTTTATTTATAAAATTTGTTCCTTTTATAAATTTATTTAGAAAAAGAGTGGTGTGCCTTATTTCTTTTCATAGAGTACCCCAAAATTCTACTGTATCTCTGCATCCGCTTTCAATCCGTTTGGGCGAAAATTGGAAATATATTTGTATAAAAGTATTAGTTAGCTTTATCCTCCTCGGCTGATTCCGGTATTCGAACCCGTACGAAAGTCATCCTGACATTGTGCAAGAGATCTCCGTATCCGTTTAAAGAGGCTTTATTTACCACTTCCTTTCGGACGCGATTCAATTCGCGCCAATAAAAGAGGCGCCGTCACATTGGCGCAGTTCACCTCGTGCGAGGATCGTATAGAACCGAGTGTTGGGCACATTTGATCCACTCGACTACAGCTGGCCTCCCCTAAAACGGTCCTTTGAAATCTTCGATAGGCAGCGTGCAAGTGCATTATTCAGAACTTTGATGTCGACGATGGAAGAGGAGGTCCCCATCTTGATAGGAACCCATCTGCTTTGACCCTCGCTCGGTATTGATCTAATTTTTTGTAGAACATCTATAGTAAACGTAGATATACATCTAGGACTATGAGTTTCTCTCTTCAAATCTAACATCAAGTTCCTTTCACCAAAGGTTTCTGAATTTCCTTTGAATCATCGCACGGTTTAGATCAGGCTGGCGAAACATGCGGTTCGCGAGCCACATGAGGCCCGAAGGATTACTACCTCAGCACCTCGCAATGGATTTTTGAGAAAAAACCTTTGCAAAAATTTGCTATTGCTTAAAATTTGAGAATGAAAGGAAGTAAGGAAATAATAATAATCGTCTTTCTTTGGGCAAGATGGAGGTTTAAAGTCTCCTCTGCAATTTAACCCATTGTAATCTTTCATAAAGTTGTTCATTAAAGAAGATAGGAAAAGAAAAATGAGAAGGAATGGGGATATAAACAAACCTAAGAGATTCGTAGGGAAAACATTATCCACTGCAGGAAAACACCCACTAAGGAGGGGGTAATATACACACAGTAAATGCGTATTCGATAAATACTTAGATTAATATTTATGAAATCATGGATAATTATACATCGACACTTCAACTAAATCAGTACACAATTTAACATATATACATAAAATATTGGCTATTAAAGAGAAATTTCAATAAATTCGACCTCTCGTTTGATTCCAAATTACAAAACTCACTCCGAGCAGCATCTGCAACCTTCAGCCAATTCCTGATCAGCGCCTAATTTCCAAAAACTAGAATTTTCATTTGCTTTTCATATACATTTCTTTTATTTTCAATTCAAAATTAAAAGAGCAGACTGAGTTGAGTATATCCTTAAAAATGCTATAATTTGTTATATTTCAATAACATGGTTAAATAGTAATCGAAGTAGCCAAGGTTTGTTTTTGATTAATTGGTTATGTAAAATACTTTCATTGAATACACAGAAGGTGGGTTTTGCGGTTCGCGAAATGTATCCATATGTTATAGCGGCTTACTTGAGGACATCCAGTCTCGCCAGTCATTTTCACCTCTATTTTTCCACCTTATAGAAGCAATTACACCTTATAGAAGCTTCCATTCTTAGCATTAGGCCGAGTACGGGGTCAGGTATGAGGGAACTCATACATTTTCAAAATCTAAATCCACGTTGAAAATGCTTCGTATTTCGAACATTTTTATGTCCAGCGCGATTCGGCTTGAGGTACAAATTGTGCTGAAGTAAGATATGCTACGCGTCTTTATTTTAAAAAACTTTAATTTTAGGAACTACAAAGAACAATATTATCGATTCCAGCTCGTTTCGCCTTACATAAGTCCTATGTATTTCTTCTTTGAAAGCCTCTTGTTTTTTTAATACCTCGAAGCGAAATTAACGTGAATCGGTGTATTATTGCATTTTATTTAGCCTTGGTAGTAAACGCAGAATTTGTCATAAGATGTTTAAAACGAGGTTTCAGGTAGTGGCGTCACCAGCCAGTATGACTGAGGGGCGTTTTCTAGACTTGAGTTAACCCCGAGTGAAATATCATTAGAATCGGAGAAAACAGGATACCGCCTAGAGATAATGTTCGTAAACAGTGACCCTTAATTTCAGCTTATCTTCTATAACCTTTTTATAATATTTTTCTCAACTGTGATGAAGTACACCATACAAACTAATCATTGTCGTGAATGAATCGCATTCGTGAAGACCAAAAATACCTTGTGCGTGGGATGTATGAACCCAAACCCATGGGAGACGAAAATATACGCGTTTGAAACCAAGGGCGGAAGGATAACATAAAAACAAATTTTGATAGCATACGTGACATTGAAACCCGGCCAGTAAGCTAAACAAAAGTGAATGCGCATTCCAGAATTTATGGGAAAAATAAGCCTTTAAAAATGCTTTGATATACGGACATTGGCACAGGCGACTGGGTAATTCCGCAAAAAGTAAAGTTTTAAAAATGAGGTGGTCTTGAAAGAAACGCATGATTTTTTTCCCTTTTCTTCCTATAATCGTGACGGCTGTGGAGCATAACTTTCTGCCTTCGGGGTAGCTATAACTTGCAGCTAAGTTATTGCTCTAATTGTAACTCTAATAGCTTGCGGCTATGTTATTTCTCGCTGATAACAACAAAAACAACAGTTCGGACGCATGAACTGCATTTATCTGAATCATTTCAATAACAAGATATTTAAGATTCCGTTTATTGCGTTTCAGTTTGCAGTAACTTTTTATCTGCTCTGATGTTGTTCATCGCACAATTAATAATCAATAAATTTCATTTGAGCTCCTGGATAGACAAGAGCGTACCGCGTTTGTCTTTGGTGATAGCTGCCCCGGGATTTACGGTGGGCGCTCTTGTGTGCTAAATTAACGCATGTTTCGAAGAACTTCTAACAATTCTACCGTACTAATACTATACGTCGCATTTTTGACTCAATAAACTCAAAGGCTGCAATAAACAGTTGATCAAAATGCTCATGCTTATCTTTCTCCTAGCAAATACCACACCATGATTATCTGCAACTTCGCTTCATACTTAAATTTTTATACTACTCTTTAAGTTATGATTTCCTCGAAATTTCTGCAACAATCTAGAACGGATCTCATTGGCACCGAAGGTTATTATTGTGTTGGGCAGTCAACTGGTACAACTACCAAACAAATCGGTTCATAATTAATCAGATGAGGTTTTCAGAAGGCATTTAAGTATTTACGTGATAGGTCGCTGAATATGTGCCATAATGAACAATTTCACTTTTACCACTATTTATCTCTGAATTATTTTAAAATTTTCGTCTTTTCCGTAGACATAATCTAAGCAAAGTGTTTCAGCGTGCTATCTAAGCTAAAAGTATATGTGATTATACCGTATTATATTCTATTATATGTAGGATTATGGCTATATTAGCTCCTCTCGTAACTATATTTCGAAGGATTTTTCCACTACCTATACCAGGGGGGCCAACCTATAGCGAATTAGCCAAAAGTGGTGCTCTATATGATTATATGTGGAGCATTCAATTCAGTGAATAAGTAAAAATTATCGTGAATAAGTTATTATGGCGCATATAACACAGAAATTACTCGTAATAGATTTACGGATGAACTTCGAAAGACCGGCCTCCCCTGTCCAAAATCGAATGCATATTTCAAGATGATATAGATATCGACTGGCTTACGGGGTTTTGGACTTGAACTGCGTCAATTGTTGAAGCTGGTCCCGGTCACGAAAGAAGTGTTCCGCCTAAACATTTCAGAACTTTGTTTATTTTCGTACTACCATCGGGAATGATACTTGCTCGATTTTAGGGGCACTTACTGAGCTGTACTTTCGCTTTGTGGCTGAAGATTTGTTGAAGGGGAAACCGTGTTAACAAAGAAAAGTCTAAAACATGATCGAACTACGCATGGAGGTAATCCATTTCGCAATAAATTCGTTAAATTTACAGAATCACATCCGCGTTTGCGGATTACTTCGAATTGTATTCAGACGCCTAGGAAGATTTTCATATAATCAGGAAACGTTAAAAAGATTTGATATTTGTAGAAAATTTATCTGTTTGCCTCACGTACATTTCACAGTCTTTCCCACTATCGCTGTGGTAGTAGTAATACTAATGTAAGTAAGTAAGTGCTTCGACAACTTAGGTCATTTCGCAATTATGTCCCCGCTGGGAATCGAACCTGGAACCGCTTTCACCGAAGTCGAACGCGTTGCCCACTATCCGGAGCCCAACTATCTTCCTTCATCTCTTTCACACAAAAATGTATGAATTACCACGACTTAAAGCTATGCCATCTCTCTCCTACAGCCAAAGACTGGCATTACAGAAAATTATAACAAAATTATTAATTTAAAAAAAGTTATGAATCAAAGTATAAGTGGACTGTGAAATAGCATTCATTTTTTATGAGACACAATTCCAAATATAATTCCTCATTGGCCCTCAGCTGACCAAGGATCATTGCACAAATGTTTCTTGACTTTATGAAGAACTTCTAATTTAAGATTTTTCTATAGTTAAATAATCGGAGTATTGTAAAGGATTGGTTAAAACTAAAAGTTGATCGCTTTCTCTAGTTGCCAACTTGAGGTGAATTTCGTGGTTAATGAGGCTGCAGAACTTCTTTCTCGTCGGCTATTTTTAAGACGAGAAAACAACAACGCTAAATTACGTCACCTGAAGATTTCTAGAGCCAATGACTCACCGACTCCATCTTTTGCTGTGTTACAACCTGTACTAAGTATCCTCTCGCTATTTCTTCAATCACCGAACGGCAATATTTTGAGCGTGTACCCAAAACTCATTGCTTCATCGAGCATTAGTTTTCAATATTTTACTAGAAGCTTTCCAATTTCCTACATCTTACTATTATTTCCCTCATTCTTATATCAGCTTGCAGTTCTAACAGGGATTACTCAAGCGAAAAACGTTCTTTACTGTCACACTCAAGTCCTGTTCCACTTAAAAGCCAAAGGAGCGTATGAAATGGCTTCATGTTTAACGCATGCTTCATAGATGTAACAGAACTACAAAAGGTTTTATTTCACAGTTCAGTTATTCGTGATTAGATAAGGTAAAATTAATAATTAGTTCAGTAGGCTCTCGATTGATGGAAGGTTGCTGTCTATTATCTAAGCAAAGGAAAATTCAATAGATAATTATTTGGAGAAATCGAACCGAAATGAAAACTTACATAAATTAACATATACCAAATTACGGTACATTGCGGCCATCTCTGAATAAGGAAAATTATCCCTGAATAACATTAGTATGGTTTTGAAAGTAATGTTTTGCTAATAACTGTTCAACTGTTAATTTTTATAGTCGTTTATTTTCTTCTGGTTTAAAAATTAAATGCATTATGTGATAATACAAATAATAACATGCATAATATATCTTATAATGTAAATTAAACCTACATGTAATGGCTCAGGTTAAACAACTTCATTAAGAGATTCAGAAGTCGAGTTAAAGTTAAATTTAATCCATGTAATTCTGTAATGTCATTTTAGTTACTTGGTTTGTAGTGTGAAAATCAGAAGCAAAGGTCGAGCTTATTCTAGAAGCGAATTATTTAAGATACACTTCGAAGAGATAACATTTTTCATCCTGTTAGGGAGAACTTATGTTCTTGCGATTTTTTCGTGGAATACATTGATGATCCTATTTTCATTCCTCAGGTTTCCCCATGGAGCAAGAGCAGTTACTCTACCCCTACCTCATCTTCTTCGTACCTGAGAGGCAGTACAGGTGGAGGCAGTACCAGTCTTCTCTCATCATCTGCTTCTAATAAAGACGATAAACCTTATAGTTCGACGGTACGTGGAATTGCATCCTGCTGCTTCGTAATCAGCACTAATGCTACTTTTGTGTTCCGTCCTTTGACTAGTTTCAGTAGTATTGGTACTATCGTTAAAATGGCTTCGACAGCTCTGGGGGCCCCGACTAGTTTCAAATTGAGTTCAGTTTATTCTTTCACTTCTCCTGCTTTTCCATTATTCGTTTAAAATTTAATAAATTAATAATTTAATTATTTATTTATTTAATAAATTTAATAATTTATTTATGGCATTATCATAATCCAATGTTGAATGAACCATGACGTTCAATGTTTGGAATATTTTCTTTCCATCTTTGTAAAATGTTTGAATAGAAAATTTACTGTTTTAGAAAACTCCATCACTGTATTGTACTCAATATTTTCAATCACACTGAAATTCTAGTCTTGATTTGCGTATCTTCGTAATTGCTTCCCCTTTTCACAACGCCCTTGCATTATACCTGATTGTGATATTTCTTTCGTCCTCCGTGTTAATTTTTTTCTGTATATTGCATCCATTCAGGTATATTTATTTTAGGCTTTCATATTCATTCCTATGCTGCAGAAAATATATGCACGAATAATCCTAAGAAGTATTAATATAGATCATTCGTGTATTTATTTTCATGCTGCTTTGCTTATATCTGTAATGTTCCCGAAAGAATGACTGCGCGCCAAACAAAATTTTAAGCTGTAACATCCGAAATTTATGCCAAATAATAATTACATTGAAATTACATGAAAAAATATGATCCAAAATTGATTCAATCAAAAACTGCAGAGCGTATTGCTAAGGCGTATTCTTAAGGCATGGTTCCCCATATCAAGAATTGAAGGACATAATATTTATGTTTTATTGCTCCACATCGGTAGTAAAACGTTTTCTTGTAAATTGTCATCGCGAGAGTTTAAAAAATCATCAAAACCTCTATAATTAGCTTCTAATCTTCTTCTCCCATCTAGGGATCGTACTCCCGCAGTCGATACGGCTCCAGTGCAATCGAAAAGAGCTCCGGAGACACTGGAGATGGAGGTTCCACCACTGGTACCTCACGGGATGGGGGAACCACATCCAGCACCACCAGCGGTTACCGTTCCACACTTTCCTCTTCCACTCCCTCAAAGTCTACCGCGACCTCCAGAACTTCTTATCGGTCTCCCTATTCCTCCTCCACTCTCGGTAGCAGCAGTAGCACCTCCGGCGTTGGTGGAGGGGGCGCGAAAGACCGCTCTGCCTCCCGCGATAGATTGGGCTACCTTTCCTCTGTCTCCTCTCCAAGAGGTAGAGCAACATCCCCAGATCCTGACGATTCCACTTCCAAGAACGCATCCTCTCTCTCCTCGTCGTACTCTTCGCGTCCATCAACCTTACGACCTATTTCCATACCCAGGACCACATCCCTACGAAGCAGGTACAAAGACGAACCTGATTACAACTCTCCATCTTCCCCATCCACTGCTCCTGCGGGTTTGTTAAGGAGTCCTCGAGCAGACATCACTCCTTTCAAATGGACGGGGAGGTATTCCAGTAGTTCAAGTAGCGGTTTGAGGAGTCCGGTGGGCGAGGTTTCCCCGACCGTGTTCGGGGTTTCCCCGCAGGTAAAGAGTGAGGAGGGCAAGGCTGCGAATGTAGAGCCATCTGCAAGTGACAAGGAACAGGAAAAGAAAGAAGGGGACGAAAAGGGAGACAAGAAGGAAGAAAACGAAAGCGGAAAGCCGGAGACAATCAGCGTCGTAACCAGGGGGACATCGCCAAATCCACCGACGACTTACGTGAGGATAAGACGGTATGAGCTGGCGTGGCAAATACAGAAAGAAGTTCCTAGGCCTCCGAAAAGAGAATCGGTGGATGCTGAAGTACAGACTGATAAGGTTGAAGAGGAGAATACACATTCCTCGAGGTATTCTCGCCTCTCCAGTCCATCATCACGCCTGTCAACTTCTCCCTGGTACATGGACAGGTATTCGTCAGGATCATCGTCGTACGTCCCAAGGACATATTCGAGATACGGGTCGACGCCTTCGCCGAGCGTTTCCAAAAGGCCATCGCCCGTCAGGTCTTCTTCCGGCTCTTTAGCCAATTCCACGAACGACTCGGGCGCGCCTGATGACGATAAGGATGCTTCATCTTCCTCGAAGGAATCCTCAACCTCCGCACCAAAATCTGAGGGGACGCGTTCCAGAGATACGAAAACTGCAACCTTGGATAAGACTACGTCCAAGGAAGATTTAAAAATCGAGTCTACGAAGACAGACTCGAAGTCTTCCGAAGAGCCTAAAACACCATCATCGAAAAAATCTTCTCAGAAGACTAGTGAAGAACCGAAAACGGAGTCCAAGCCGTCTGATTCCACTAAATCAAAATTAACAGAATCATCAAAATTAACAGAAGATTTCAAAACTCCGTCTTTGAAGAAAGCATCGCAGAAAAACAGAGAGGAAACAAAAACTGATAACAAATCATCCGAATTAAGTAAAGCCATGTCTTCAGAAGAATCTAAAACAATGCCTCCACTGAAGAGCATATCAAAATCTTCGGAAAACGTTAACTCTTCTAAATCGGAAAGTGCATCTTCAGACGATCCAAAAATACCTGCATGGAAAGCAGCTTTGAAGCAATCATTAGAGGCTAAAGTATCATCACAGAACTCTTCACAAAAGACTTCTGAAGATTCGAAAGCATCCCTTTCCAAACCCGAGACAAAGACTATCGAAGAAATAAAAACTCCTTCTAAGAACTCAACTAAAAGTAGCGAAGACTCAAAACCGGCTTCCGAAGCAAGCAAATCTTCAATAACAAAATCGGAACCAAAGTCTTCCGAAGCAAGCAAATCATCAATAACAAAATCGGAACCAAACTCTTCCGAAGAACCGAAAGCACCTCCTGGGAAAAGCGTCACGAAAGCCAACGACGAATCAAAGTCGGATTCCAAAGCAAACAAAGTACAGCCGTCCAAATCAGAAACTAGGTCTTCAGAAGATACGCAAGTATCGAGTCTATCGACAACCCCCAAAACGCCACCATGGAAAGCCGCTCTCAAAAATGCCGAGGACTCAAAGAAGACTAAAAGTTCCTCCAGCGCATCCGAGGCTTCCAATTCAATTTCATCAAAAGTCTCTGAAGAAAAGGCTACCGAAAATATAACTTCCGCTCTGAAGGAGACTTTGCGCAGTGAGGAGTCCATTTACCCGATGACTACGGAGAAAGAGAAAGAAACCACTTCAGCTCCGTCATTCACCAACAAGGCCCGTCCATCTTCCGCCTGCTCGTCAGCCTCCTCCTCTCCATCCAGAGGGAGAGAGCGGTCTCCATCAGCAGGGAGGGGAGCATCCCGACCACCTTCAGTTCCAACTTCTGCTCCCTCATCCAGAGCTGGATCATCCGAAAGAACTGATCCCACCTCATCATCCAGTCGCACTTCCGCGGGAGTCAAAAGTCTTTCATCCTACTCATCAAACCAAGATCTATCCGCATCACAGAAGAGGCTCTCATCGCCCCGACCACCCCCGTCACCACGACCAATTCAGAGGTCAAATTCTGCCGCTAATCTGCAAGGCGTGGCTAACAAAGACTTTCGTAAATCTACCCTCAACATGGGCGGGGAACCTGTAAAGTCGGAACCTATCGAAACTCATAAACGGACAGTAAAGAAGAAGACTACTCGAAGTCGGACCCTAGGAGGTAGCGAGTTATCTTTGCCGCGGGAGCCTGTGTCCAGATCTCAGCTTATGTTACCATTAAAACCCCCTCCGGTAGGAGGAAAGTTAGTGATGCCGATTGCATTAGTACAGTCTGATGACGAGGAAACTAGTGCTTCATCTGTCGATGAAGATGAAGATGAAGAAGAGGTGGAGGAGAACAAATTCGTGGGAGGCGGTGCTGCAGCGAAGCCTCCAATTCCTAAGAAAGAGAGCCCTCTGGAGGATGCAAAGTCTAAGCCAAGAGTGAGGAGAAGAGGGGAGACTGGATCTTGGCGAGAAGCGTACAAGGTGGAGGGAGATGGAGGCAAGAAAAAAGGTGGCTCTCAGTCTGAGGCTTCCGGAGAAGATTCCAGCGGAGCCGACAGGAATCGTTTGAAGATAAATAAAATTAGAAGGCAACCATCCGGAGAATTACCGTGGTGGATGGAAGGAAGTAAGGAAGCCCCCCCAGAGGGTGTTCTAATAAGAGTAGACAGCTCTAAAGACCTAGCAACCGAAAACTCGGCTGAAGATCTCAACAAAGACTACGATAGTGGAGGCGAGAAGAGAACTCTGAAACTTTTCCGCATTACAAGGGAGCCTTCAGGAGAGTTGGCTTGGTGGTTGGATGAAAGCCAATCGGTACCAGAGGGTATAGTGGTAAAGGCACCAAGTACTCATAATGTTCCGGAAATATTCTCTACCGAGATCGCCAATAAATCTGCATCTGAATCTTCCTCCGACAAGAAAAAGCCATTTAAGTTGAAGAGAGATCCATCTGGAGATATACCTTGGTGGGTTGATGGGAGCAAGGAGGCTCCCCCTGAGGGAGTTATAATCAGAGTTGACAGCTCCAAAGATCTGGCAACGGAAAAATCTGCTGAAGATTCGAGTAAAGATTCCGATTATGGAAGTGGAAGAAAGACTTTAAAGCTCTTTAAAATCGCTCGGAATCCTTCTGGAGAGTTACCCTGGTGGTTAGATTCCAATCAAGCAGTGCCTGAGGGAGTGATAGTAAAGGCACCAAGCAGTGTTAACATCGCAGAAATGACTTCAGCAGATGCCTCCAAGAATTCTTCCGAGTCTTCCCGAAGTAAGAAAAAGCCATTTAAACTAATGAGAGATCCCTCGGGTGAAGAAATCGCCTGGTGGATGGATGGCAGCGGAGAAGTACCAGAGGGAGTTATCCGAATGGAAAGCAGTAGTAGTCTTGCCAGTAAAGGGTCATCCGAGGGTTCTAAAAAGAAAAGCGGATCGAATAGCGCTTCTGAAAAAGGGAAACCTATCAAACCTTTTAAAAACCCCTCAGGAGAACGTGCATGGTGGATGGAGGGTAGCAATGAGCCATTACCTGATGGAATCATATTGATCGAAACTACCCCTAGTGTTTCGAGTTCCAGCAAATCGTCGGAAGATAAGAAACGAGAAAAGAGAAAGATCATGAAAATAGGACGAAAACCAACTGGGGAACTCGCGTTGTGGATGGATGGTAGCAATGAATCCGTACCAGAAGGTGTTATACGCATAGAAGACAGTCACTCGATCGCGAGCAAACACGATTCATCCGAAGAGGGGAGCAAATCCTCTGGAATAAGAACCGGTAAACTAATCCCCATTTGGAGACAACCTTCTGGAGAGAGGGCATGGTGGATGGAAGGCAGTGACTCCGCCGTACCAGAAGGCGTAGAAAGAGTAGAAAGCTCTCATAGCGTGGCAGGTTCCCAGGGTGAAATGAGCAAGTTAAGTCGAACGGATTCACAGGAAGAGGGAAGCGGCAAATCTGCAGGGACGAGGAGGCGGGTGTGGAGGGTGGAGTCGGGAGAGAGGGCCTGGTGGATGGAGGGGAACGACGCGTCCGTGCCCGATGGCGTGCAGAGGATAGAGAGCACCCACAGCCTGGGATCCGTGGGGGCAGAAGTGGCAAAGAAGGCTGTGGCAGCGAAGAAGGGATCCGCGGGAGCTTCGTCCAGTTCAGAGTCCGAGTCGGAATCGGAGTCGTCGTCGTCGTCGGAAGAGGAGGAGGTTGAGGACGACATGCCCATGGAGGGTAGCTCTGACGAGGAGGAGGGGGAGGGAGAGAAGAAAAAGAGGGAGAAAGAGGCTGTGAATGGGGGTATCCCCCGAGCCGAGCTGGGAGTCAGGACCAGTCCGGACGGCGTGGAGGAGGTGGTAGGTCCGGAATCTATTGGAAGAACCACCGCGGGCGGTGTTGACATTGATAAGGAGGAGGAGGAAGAGGAAGAAGACGAAAAGGAGGTGATGAGGAGGCAAAAGGAGAGGGCGAGGAGAAATCTTAGATACTTCATAGGAAGGCACACTAACATAGACGACCTTTTGGGAGGAGAGGTGGCGGCCCCCGGGGAAAGTGTGGCGGCGATGGTGGCTGCAGTGGAGGCGAGCCAGAGATCGGACGGGAGGGGAGTGAAGATCGAGAAATACGACGGTGTGGGTGAGTTGTTGTTGTTTGTTTTAAAGTGTCCCGAAATATGGGTACCGGAGGAAGTTTTCGGGGAAGCTTTAATTCCGGAGGGAAAGTGTGCGGAAAGCAAGAAGGGAATTGAGCGTGATAGGGTCGTCATCCAAGTCTTTCGTAATAAGCGCTCAAGTGTTTGGGAAGTAGAATAATTACCATCATCCGCTTTCTTTCGATAGCAGGCATTTATTTCATCGGTTGTTTAGCTGCAGAAATTTGGGATCCTCGGAAGCCGTTGCATCTACTATTGTACTATTTAAATATTTGTTAGGGAATGATGTGTGTATATGTCTTATCGCGATGTATTTAAAGAGAGCAATACCAATTCTTTTGTTTTCTAGTGAAAGCTGTCCCGGGTTCGATTCCCGGTGGGGGCCTACGTGCGAAATGACCTTAGTTGTCGAAGCACTTTTAAGAATACTATAACTACTTTTGTTTTCTATTGCGAACGAGGGAAATAAATAACATGGCTCTTAAGAAATAAAAGGAAACAAAACATTTTTTACGCTAAATTAAATTTAAATTAATTTTTGGCGTTCTCGGGCTAGTCTCTTGAAGTCGAAGCTTTCTTTAGAACTCGTGTTAACAATCGCCTGCTCCTTTTTACGAGCTTTTGTGACAGTAAAATACAGAATTAGAATTACAGCCTTGCTTTCTCTTTGAACGACTTTCTTTATAACTTTAAAGTATACCTCCATTTTTGAGTCAATGTTCTTGAGAGAAAATTCTTAAATTCTATTGTTAAGTCAGAATAGTTTTCTTGTTAGCAAAATTATAAACTTTCTTCCGTCATTTCCCATTAGAAGACAGTTCCCAAATTATGGAATATTTTCCCTTAGGACTGTTCAATTAAGAAAAAATATCTTAATATCCATGTATTCAACGTACTGTTTTGTTTATTCCTCTTACTATATTCGCTAAATAGATAATGATGAAAAGGAAGAGTTTCAATACGTACCCTTACTTGCCTAATAAAGAAGCGGCGCTTAGAATTTCAAAAAACTAGGCCATTTAGAGCACTTCACGAGAAGTTTCGAAGGAGGAAGTGTTAGAAAAATAGCACCTACCTTCATCCTCGGAGCTCTTAATAGTTTTACCAAGCGATCAGAATTTTCATTCGTCTAATTTCGGAATTTTATGCAGCAGATGTACATGAAACATTTGTCAAACTAACCCACCCAAATTTTATTACCAAAATCAACTAAACGTTGGATCCCTACTCCTAGACTACACTCAATCTAATCGCTTCTTTCCGATCGTCCTGACATACATATGTCGCAGTTAATTTTTATTTTGATTACCATAACTTTAAGAAATAAGACTACATTATGGTCCCTCTAGTCCAAATCTTTTATAAAAGAATTTTTTGATTTTGGATGTTTTCAACGTGGAAGGTACACACTAGAACTAATTTTGTATCAATCTGTCGGGAACTTTATGCAAAAATTCCCCTGTAGCGATTGCCTCACGTTTTCAAAGTGTTGCACTTTAGAGAACAAACCAAATAAAATTTTCTTATTGCTATAAATTCTCCTCCAGAAAATAAAATCCGTTTCAGTTTAGCAAATATTTTATGTTAGGAAGTAAAACCCGTCTGTCTGTTGATGCAAGGTAATGGAACTCTTAAATCAACGAAAACCCATTTCACAAGATATTATTGCTATAAAATATATTTCGTCTATCATCTGTACCTTTAAAGATGCGTACTTAAAATAGTAAGACAGTAAGTTGTCAGAGCTCTTCCTGTGGAGGCATGTGTTTTAGTTGTTTCACCTGGGATGTATGTCCCGAAATACCCTTTACAGATTAAGTAATGGCAAATTTCCTCCATTTGAGATTTGAATCTCCTCTTTCGTGGCTTGTTTGGATCCCTTTTAAATTTTTCCGCGCGGTCTCTCATTAAATGCAGAGCTGGGAAACGTCCTTCCGAACAGAATAGCGCAAAGGTGAGAAAAAGTCGAGGCCATCGCGATTCTCATCGGGCGGCGTGGATGCTTGCCAAAATGCAGCGCGGTGCACGCACCGTTTTCAAGAGTTCCCCAGCCCCACGATGAGCGAGATTGAGACAGCAATTTTTCGCGTATAATTGAGTATGCAAGGAAGCGTGGACGTGTTAATTTAATGCGACATGCGTCGCGCCGGAGACGGCTGATAATTGAAGAGGATGGAGAAGGATTTTTGTACGAATAACTACTTACGAAACTACGTTTAAAGGCTTTCATGATATAACCTCGGTTACAGCTAGTCACCCTTGAAGGTAATTGCTACTGAACGACGTCTTTTAAATCACAAGTTACGCTTTTGTTTCGATTTTGTCATAAATATTTACTAATAAACTCCCCCGTCAAGAATGGCGGAGCTTGATTAAAATTATTTATAATAATAAAATTCATGAATATATCGTTGACCAAATGTCCATAAATATCAATTGTAATCAAATATAAAGATTTAAATGCAATCGAAATGCCTAGAAGATATGTTTGCTATAAAGTCTTCATCTCCCTTTTTTTCCCATTCTTCTCCCTGTTCTAACAAACATCTATGTAGTTGTAATCTTTCGTCTTTAATCGTGACAATGCAACATGTAACTAAATCCGATTTAGAAACTCTCTTACATGATCAAAAGTTTGTCTGTGTGAATTTTATCCCATAATTCTGAAATCGCAGGAAATTTCCTCCTTTTCAAAGAGTCTAATATATTCTTATCATTAACTACATAAGAGCTGAAATCCCAATTGATTCTTATGAGAAATCGTGTGAGCTCGACTTAAATAATTGCCTTGGTCGTCATGGGGGGCGGGTTGTTTACAGCCATCTTATATATAAAAAGCAAATGTCTGTCCATCCGTCCGTCCCCCTATTTATCTCACAAACGGCTTAGAGATGAGAAACAAACTGCATTGTGTTTCTACGATGCTGAAACCCCAAGGAAAACTATTCTCATCTCTGAAAAGGCCCGGGTTCGAACCCAGGAGCCCATAATACGTTTCCGTAAGACATGAACGTAAATTACGTCTTCATTACTTGCAGAGGTTGTTTCTTTTCTAAAATTAAATTAGAAACAATGGTCCTACAAATCGAGACAAGTATCACAAGAAAGGAAAATAATCATAAAATCTTATTTTAGTAGTGAATCATTCATATAATTTCGAAACAGCGAGAACTTTGATAAAATACATGGAAATTTCGTAATATTTTTTCGGAAATAAACAACCAATCCCTTTGACAACCAAGGCAATTGTTGAACATTGATTTCATGAGTTATCCCATATAAATGCACGGGGATAATCAGTTAGTATACTTTTCCATAAGAAATGTACGTAAAATAGGTTTTCGTCACCTGCAGAGGTTGTTTCTTTTACAAAATTAAATTAGAAACAATGGTCCTAC
>KZ308591.1:599686-610421 GCA_000376725.2 Ladona fulva
TTTTTTTCCTGGAGGTTTTCTTTGGAGGTCCTTGAATTTTTCCTGAATTGACCATCTTTTTTCGTTTTTTTGACTTGCTACAAGATGTGGAAGTTACTTTTTCTTGAGGCAGAATATCAGCAGCAGTGGTAGGCATACAAATTTTATGTCATTCTCCTCACATAACTTGACTACATTCAAGCTTAGATGCGAAGACAAATTATCTCTGATCACAATCGTTTTTCCACTTTGCTGCTTTATATTATCGAGTCATTTTCAGTTAGCGTTCTAAAATTTAATGAAATTGAATAATAAATTAGTCTATTTAAATAAATACAGTTAACAAGAAGCAATGATTTCAATTATTTTTTGTGTAATTTTAAATATTATTAAAAAGAAATGTGGTTAGGGGCTACTTGGACCCACTTCTGCGCTGGGTCCAAGTAGCCCCATTTCCTGGTTTTTAGGACACTGCTTTAAAAATAATATATTTTACTATGGTATGTAGCTATCAGTCGATTGTAAACTATCGTAACTTTCTTAAGCAATATATATGCAACTTGAAACGCTCTTTACCTTGCGTCTAACTGCTGATTTCAGTAAGATCTAGATGGAAGTTTGCAGGACACTAAAACTGACGTGTTTACTGCGCAACAATATTCCCTCAACAAAGCCAAGGCAGGAATAACAGAAACGTGGTACTACTCCACAGTAAACACCTAGTACTGATATCTGTTAGAGAAACGATGAATCACGTCGATACGCTCAGCACTGTAGATCCAGGACTCGAGTAAAACATTTTTTTGTTTTGGGTCCAAGTAACCCCCCAGGGCTCAAGTAGCCCCGGTTTACGGTACCTCATTTCTTCATCTAAAATCCAACATGTGAATCATTGTTTCATTGTGAATCAACGTATTGTCCTGCGGTAAAGTTCCTGGTGATGGACCGTTTGAATTGAATGAAAAAATCTTATTCCGTTGATTTGGCACACTTTCTGACTATGGGAAAATTTGCAATCTCACTAATTGTTCAGTGTTGGGATATAAATCTGTACACACGTAGTGTGACTGGTCAAGCATAGGAATGCATCTTTTTGAACTGACCTGCATAAACAATCCGAATTCGAGGCTAAATTTCAACCGCAATTAATCAAGGCCTAGTCAGCAGATCGGGCGCTCGCTAATGTTCGTTCCACGTAAACATTCGGTCTAACTTTATTTTTTTCTAATTTCAATGCCTTATTATCCTAGAGAATTCCTACTTATCAAAAGAACATTTACAGTTCTATCTAAATATTTCTATTGCCTATTAATTTCATGCATTAATTATTTTATTATTATTAAAATTTATGAGCTTCAAATAACAATCTTTTGTAAAATATTAAAGTTTTTAATGTATCAATTCCTCTCACATAAATCTCAGATCACTTAAACAAAAAATCGTCCAATGTAATTTCATGAAGGATATTGTTATTTAATGTTAGTCTTAGTTTATCGGAGGAAAAAATAAGCAAAGGATGCCACGTTTGATGGACCATGCGTTATGCGTAGTAATATCTCCTAGTTTCTTCCAAGCTATTATCAATATCAGTTGGATGGGCGCGGGTTTCCTTTAGATATCCGAGGAAGTGTCAGTGAAAGGGTCACGAACCTCTTGGATCATGAATTGAAAAAGATCATACGATGTGTGTGGTACTGCATGACGCAAAATGCCCCGACAAACGATTAAGTCATAAGTCTGAGGAAGATCGCTTCAAGTAGTCAACGTCAGTTGCAGTTTTTATTAATGCATCAGTCAGTTGTCCTGCTTTATTGCGGGTAGAGTTAGCTCTATTTATGCTTCCCGATGCCATTTATCGGTTTAAGTAATTACAGGAATAAATTTAAGCTTCTAGGATGCGAATGTCTCCACAGAATTAGATCCCATCTGAAAATACCTTGCTGTAATCAATATCAACAAAATCCTCCTTAAATATACAATATTTTGTTCAGTTTAAATGCATAACTTTTAAAGTAACGTAATGTAAGATTTCGACATCTCCTACTCAAAGTTAATCTTGATACAAAATATTATTGCTGGTAGATATTCATTTATAAGTGAAATGAAATTATGAAAAAATGAATGGGAATGGAATTGAAAGTCAATGTCTATATTTAAAATCCATAGATTTAATGCTAAAGCTATCTTTCATATTCATTCAATTGTCTCCCGTTTAAATGGTAGAAAGTTTCGAATTTCCTGCTTTCTTTCAGAAATGTTTCCTTTTAATATTTCAGTGCTACTTTTTCCATGGTCTTCCGATTTTTCATCACGGCTACCAAATGTTCTATTATAAAATAAGATATGCTTTTTGCAGCCCTCAGTTTTATACTGAATTCGCCCCTAATTTAATGTGATTGTTCATTGGTAATTGCAGGACTGTTTTAGGTAGAGGAGTATCTTACGCTTAGGTGTATCTATTCACTAAAGATATAATGGTGAATCCTCTTATGAAATAATTCATGGTATATAACATAACTTTCCTTCATAAAGATACCTGTACATTCAGTTGATAACGTATTTCTTAACTGAATAGTTTAGGCGCGTTATACGATCCAAAAGATTTAGAGACTGCATTTAACCATAGTAATAATAATAATAGAACGACTTGATTATGGTGAGAGTAGAGAGTAGGGAAAGAGTATTTACGTGGATTCGAAATCTTCTTATTGCTAATAATAAATCTTCTCCCCCGCGACTCATTGAGGAAATCACAGCTTTCGCAGGGGTTAAGAATTGTAGCAAGCATAGTCAAAATAGAATACATAAATATGGCCTTATATTTCCATCAATCAAATCCGGCGAACTATGAAAATTTTAAAATATCAATTTGCTTTTCTTAGGAAAGAAGGTGAATGATTTCATCTTTATCTCATTAAGTTATCTTTTCAAATATTATTCCTCGCAATTTTTATCGTAATTTTCTATTTCCATGCTTACTATTGAAGTGTTTGTAGGCAAGTGGACAAGGGTGCGAAATGTTTTTAACCCATCATTTCCATGAATAGATTCAAAATTAATGGAAAATGAATGCCCAATTATTCGATCAGTAGTGTTGCTAAAAGTGTTTCGACAACTTGTAAGATAATTTCGCGGTTGTGGACTCCGGAAATTGAGTTTGGTACCTATTCCTCTAAAGTCGAACGTGTTGCCCAATTGGCTATCCGGGAGCTCAAATTATTCGATCAAATAGTAACATTAATGAAAAGTCTAAGTTAGTCTATAGGTCTAAATTTATATCAGTAGTGAGAGGCGATCGAGTGATTTTTCCAACGTGCATAAATAGAAATTTCAATTAATAGCAGGATCTACTTTTCTAAAGATATTTCCGAGTTCCTCCTCAGAGAATTTACAAAACATTTCTGTTATTTCCAAAGTTTAAATGTAACATGCTAAGCTTTTTGTACTCACAAACGAGAAATAACGATGAAAATTGTTTGAAAAGGGCATAGAAAATTTATTTGGTTTATTGAATATTGCAAATGAACATCCATAGGTGAAAGATAACTGTTGTATGCCATTCATGCGTATATAACCGAGGAACCATTTGGTAATTACTTCATTTAATACTCTCTCCTAAGTATGAACTCCAAAATGTCTATTGGCTGTCCAGAATTGGGTGACTTATCACTTTCAAGAGTTAACCCCATTCATCGTAACTCAGAAACTTCAGAAGTAGTATATCTGCGATGATAAATATGGCATAAATATCGTTTTTCAAGGAATAGCCCCTTTAATCGAGAAAAAAATTCGATCTCATACTGCAAGTAAAATCAGAACAATAGATGCTATGACTATCCTTTACTAAAGCTCATATTTTGTCGATACGTTTGAGTACCCGATAAGAAAAATAGCTAACTCTTTGCCGCACTCCAAAAGTCGACTGGAGGGTACACGTATAGCTATTGATAAAGGATTTTAATTATTTTAAACTAGTAAACGCTCCCGTCAAGCATGACGGAACTTAATTTAGTTTAAAAATATATCTATTATCGTATATATCTGGTCTTNTTATAAAAGAATTTTTTGATTTTGGATGTTTTCAACGTGGAAGGTACACACTAGAACTAATTTTGTATCAATCTGTCGGGAACTTTATGCAAAAATTCCCCTGTAGCGATTGCCTCACGTTTTCAAAGTGTTGCACTTTAGAGAACAAACCAAATAAAATTTTCTTATTGCTATAAATTCTCCTCCAGAAAATAAAATCCGTTTCAGTTTAGCAAATATTTTATGTTAGGAAGTAAAACCCGTCTGTCTGTTGATGCAAGGTAATGGAACTCTTAAATCAACGAAAACCCATTTCACAAGATATTATTGCTATAAAATATATTTCGTCTATCATCTGTACCTTTAAAGATGCGTACTTAAAATAGTAAGACAGTAAGTTGTCAGAGCTCTTCCTGTGGAGGCATGTGTTTTAGTTGTTTCACCTGGGATGTATGTCCCGAAATACCCTTTACAGATTAAGTAATGGCAAATTTCCTCCATTTGAGATTTGAATCTCCTCTTTCGTGGCTTGTTTGGATCCCTTTTAAATTTTTCCGCGCGGTCTCTCATTAAATGCAGAGCTGGGAAACGTCCTTCCGAACAGAATAGCGCAAAGGTGAGAAAAAGTCGAGGCCATCGCGATTCTCATCGGGCGGCGTGGATGCTTGCCAAAATGCAGCGCGGTGCACGCACCGTTTTCAAGAGTTCCCCAGCCCCACGATGAGCGAGATTGAGACAGCAATTTTTCGCGTATAATTGAGTATGCAAGGAAGCGTGGACGTGTTAATTTAATGCGACATGCGTCGCGCCGGAGACGGCTGATAATTGAAGAGGATGGAGAAGGATTTTTGTACGAATAACTACTTACGAAACTACGTTTAAAGGCTTTCATGATATAACCTCGGTTACAGCTAGTCACCCTTGAAGGTAATTGCTACTGAACGACGTCTTTTAAATCACAAGTTACGCTTTTGTTTCGATTTTGTCATAAATATTTACTAATAAACTCCCCCGTCAAGAATGGCGGAGCTTGATTAAAATTATTTATAATAATAAAATTCATGAATATATCGTTGACCAAATGTCCATAAATATCAATTGTAATCAAATATAAAGATTTAAATGCAATCGAAATGCCTAGAAGATATGTTTGCTATAAAGTCTTCATCTCCCTTTTTTTCCCATTCTTCTCCCTGTTCTAACAAACATCTATGTAGTTGTAATCTTTCGTCTTTAATCGTGACAATGCAACATGTAACTAAATCCGATTTAGAAACTCTCTTACATGATCAAAAGTTTGTCTGTGTGAATTTTATCCCATAATTCTGAAATCGCAGGAAATTTCCTCCTTTTCAAAGAGTCTAATATATTCTTATCATTAACTACATAAGAGCTGAAATCCCAATTGATTCTTATGAGAAATCGTGTGAGCTCGACTTAAATAATTGCCTTGGTCGTCATGGGGGGCGGGTTGTTTACAGCCATCTTATATATAAAAAGCAAATGTCTGTCCATCCGTCCGTCCCCCTATTTATCTCACAAACGGCTTAGAGATGAGAAACAAACTGCATTGTGTTTCTACGATGCTGAAACCCCAAGGAAAACTATTCTCATCTCTGAAAAGGCCCGGGTTCGAACCCAGGAGCCCATAATACGTTTCCGTAAGACATGAACGTAAATTACGTCTTCATTACTTGCAGAGGTTGTTTCTTTTCTAAAATTAAATTAGAAACAATGGTCCTACAAATCGAGACAAGTATCACAAGAAAGGAAAATAATCATAAAATCTTATTTTAGTAGTGAATCATTCATATAATTTCGAAACAGCGAGAACTTTGATAAAATACATGGAAATTTCGTAATATTTTTTCGGAAATAAACAACCAATCCCTTTGACAACCAAGGCAATTGTTGAACATTGATTTCATGAGTTATCCCATATAAATGCACGGGGATAATCAGTTAGTATACTTTTCCATAAGAAATGTACGTAAAATAGGTTTTCGTCACCTGCAGAGGTTGTTTCTTTTACAAAATTAAATTAGAAACAATGGTCCTACAAAATTGAAATAAGTGTCTAGAGAAATGATAATGATCATAGATTCTTATTTTAATCGTGAAATATTGATATAGATCCGAACTTTCGAGGATTTTGATAAAACACACGGACATTTCGTAAAATTTGGGAAATAAAGAACCCATTCCTATGACGACTAAGGCCATTGTTGACCGTTGATTTCATGAATTATCCCATATAAGTGTACGGGGATAATCAGTTCTTATAAGTTTTGTAAGAAATTTACGTGAAGTAGGCTTTTATGACCTGAAAACAGTAGAATAAATATTATAAATAATGGTAAGAAATAAGTTGAGTTATTATGATCTTACGACGGAATTCTTTTGTGCTTAGGAGGACCAGATATATACGACAATAGATATATTTTTAAACTAAATTAAGTTCCATCATGCTTGACGGGGGCGTTTACTAGTATGTTTATACAAAGTTGCTTTATATTTTATGTAAGCTATTTCCAATCGAGAACGATATTCCACGACAAAATTGAAAATCTATTCAATTTACCTCCTTTTGGCACTTGTGTTGAATTCATCCGGCCATTGTTTTTAGTGTATTTAAAAAATGAAATGAAGCCTATAGACGGTAAAAAGGAACTAAATATGCAATTCTTATGGAAGTATTTCGAATTCTGCATTCTTATGGAAGATGTTCGAATTTCGCAAGTACCTACATATAACGGATTTAACTTTTCCAAGTTTTTTCGTAACGATATCTGGAATTAACTCATCTTATCACTTGCCTACTAAAATCTAAGAAACGTATGCAGGGTCCCTAAATTTAAAATTTTGATGTATATAGTGATATTAAACCATGAATGTCTTCTTTATATAACTTGCGACCCTGTGTTGAACGCGAAGAATTAATCTTTTTGTTGGGTGATAGTCGACTTCTCGGTTTAGGCGTTGAAGTCGAGTTGAAGAAAGAACTCGGGATAGAGAAGCGTTACCATTTACAAATTATACATGGTAGCCGGAAATGATAGGAAAATTTCTCTTTTGAATTATCAAGTAAAGATAAGAAATTAGGTCCGTTTTACTCTCTTAAGGGCGTACGTACATCTTCATTGCTGGTGTTTTACACTAAAGTAATACAAATTGAATCTTATTGAAGAGGTCATCAAGATAAGTGATAGTTAAAGAAGCGGTCGAGGATAATGTGAAGTAAACATTTTGAAGGCATAGTTCACTTTGCTAATGCCGTCATAAGGTTTGCGATTAATTCATGCCAGATTATAGGGAGGTTTCGTGATTAACTTTTCCATTGAATAATTAATTATGTACAAAATTGTCCCTATTCCGTGTATCCTTTCAGTCTGTTTCTGAATTGTAATTGATTTACCGCTGAAGAGTGTCTCCAAAATAATTTTACGTAGCACGTATTTCAAATGAATCCCCGTCACCGTACAATTAGTTCGAACTTACACATCGATAGTTTTCATGCGACTGTGATTGTGTCAGTCCGTGAACGATGTCATCTTCATTGAGTACCTGACAAAGGGCAATTCCAAATTGTATTCCAGGCTGTTTGAGAGTGAGGAAAGGGTGAAAGCCCTGGAATATATGAAAGTTAATTGAAACTTTTTCCGTTTTTCCTATGAAATAAACGTAGAAACTTAAATTATGATATGAATCGGATTGAAAGGTTTTAAACCCGAAGACTGCTATTTATCTGTTAAGCAGTCCCATTGACTGCTAGATAAATATCTTCATAAATTCCCCCCCCTGCCACACGCCGGAAGGCGGCTTGCAGGGTACTTATGTAGATGTAGAATTCATGGATGCATACGCTGAATTGCTGTGCTTTACGTTAAAGTGAAGTTGAGAAAGTCGCCTTCAGTATTACTTACTATTTTGGTTTATTTGAAAGTAGCGTATGGCGACTTGAAACTCATATTAAAATGTAGACATGGTTCGATTAAGGGAGGTAATGTTTATTTTTATGAAATGATTCACAATTAGCGAAACTTACCAACTGCATCACTGACCATAGCGCAAAAACTTAATAATGGCGGCGTTGAATGTGAGTGCATTTACGCATAAACGCGTACAATAGAGGGTGGGCGAATGTGGACATTTTAGAAAAGGAGGAAAATGAACAGGAATTTAATTGAAGAATACCGAAGGTAGTGGAAACGATTTGATTATATAGTGAATGGTGATTGATTACTAAAGAAAGTGTTGGAAAGAAGGATATTGGGATTAAACTGGGAAAGTTGAAGAAAAAATCTTTGGTGATATAAAGGGGTTTACCCACTTGTTCTGCTAATGGCATTCTGGCTCAGTGAGGAAAGCAAGGGGAAACTACCTCACTCCTCATCTTGCCTAGTAAGCCTAATTTCCATCTCTTAGCTATTCTTAGCTAATGGTAAATGGGATGAGGTCCCAATCGGCATTCGGGATGAATACTTTACAGACAGATCTATCAAGGAGTAAAAGGCAGAAAGCAGGGAACTGTAGTGCACAAACATGTACCCATCGAGACTTATATGTAAGTGGGGTATTCGTATAAATGTGTATCTCTTCCATATGACAGTTCGTGAGTCCTGTAGTTCTCCGCATTGTCTTTACCCTTATCACGTTCATGTAGTATCCATCCCAGTTATTATGAATATTTTTCCTTTTCCGCCAGTTTCCATACATCCTACTCCTCTATTCATTAGACCTTTTTCCCCGCTTTATTTCGCATCATCGCCACCCCTGACACAAGGTCACGAATGGTACATTAATGTAGAAGCGCCTGCGCAAAGCAGAGCGTCCTTCTCAATTGCCTCCACTCAGCGCTCGAGCATGCGAGCCAAGCTCATGGAAAAAATTACGCGGCGGCCGTCGATTGTTGTTATCGCAGTTCGCGCGCCCCCTCCTGCGCGTCTTTTGAGTCTCCTAAATGGCGTGAAAAAGTTCTCGCAGCTGCTTTAATGGCGATCGGTTGGTTAAATTCCCGTTGTCGTTTCGAGCTGGCGTTCGTCTAAACGTGTTTAATGCGATCAGTTTCAATTTTGCCTCGTTGAGGTAAGGGGATTCGAATGGTTTTTACGACTTCTTCTCGAGATGAATGAGTCTTCTTTAATTAGGGGTGATTGATGGAGACGAAATTCCGCTTAGCCATTGGAAATATTGCATAACATGTCATAGCTGTGGTCGTTACTGTTGCCAGATGAGCTTCTCTGTTTTAAATGGTCATCATCCTTTATACGGTGACAACGGAAAACTTCTACTTTAAAAATGCTCAGGATGCATTGTCATCTCACGTGGGTCAGCTAACTTTGGCAAATAAGCAAGCAAATCTTATTTATTGATATTGGATTCCATACAATGATATCAATCTTGCAGTAACTTGAAATGTTCGGTGGTTTAATTTCCGAAAGTTTGGATCGTTTCCCAGACGGGTCAATAATTACCGACTCTATACAACTGACATATTGTCTTGAAAAAACAAACCAGAACTGTAAAGTTGTCAGTATATTTGGTTTAGCTCAGAGAAGTTACTACCTATTTTATCTCATTTTTAGGGATGAAAATAAATAAATAAAGCCTGCAAACGGATTACATGAAGAAATGAAGGAGAAAATGTCCGTATCCGGAACTCGAACCCGTATGTCCAACTTACTCTAACCAATTAAGGTACCACGGCAGAAAAGTGTCTCATTCAGACAGACAAACTGGAGGAGTGGTGCCATCTTAGATGGATCCTACGGACCACACCGTGTCCCGTCATAGTCTCTGAAATCGAGGGAGGATTGTTCTGTCGTGGTGGCTCAGTTGGCTAGAGCAACCGCCCGACACGTAGGAGATCCGGGTTCAAGCCCCGTAGACTTTATATACCGTAAACCGGGGTTACTTGGACCCAAAATTTTAAATTTTTTGGACTTTCCGAACGAAACAATACCTAAATTCCATATCCTGTGCTGATAACAAATTTTTTACTATATTTTAGCTATTTGTTGATGATTTAAAAACATTTTTGAACAACATTTTTCGCTGATTGCAATAAAATTTTTCTTATTTTAATTGGGCCATAGAAACCCCAGGTTGGGGCTACTTGGACCCAAGCTCCTTTTTTCCATTGAGTATTCAATGTAAGTAATTATTGGGCCTACGTAGGACATAGGGTCTGGAAATATAACTCTTTAGAGACATTCTGAGGACATAATGATCATTTAATTGCAAAAAGTCAATGAATAAATCGAAAACACCATATGGAATCATATGTGAAATAATGATGTCTTGGAATTCATATCATCTTTGTCAAAAAAATTGTGAGAAGTATCTAAAAAGTGATAAAAAACACCCCCTTTTAATAATTTTCGGTGGAATGATTTTCCTGTGTCTATATGACGCCACTTGTAGTGCAAAATGTCTTTTTCTTTTGGCCATTTCCAGCCTTTTTTGGCTTTTTCCATACAACCGACGGTAGCACCATTTTCGTCGACGTTCAAGACCAAACCTGGAAATAGTAAGTTTTTCCATGTCACGAGTACAAAACTTCCTTCTTTTACAGAACTTTTTAATGTCACTTCATCCTTTTCTTTGTCTTTCAGAGGATTAGGATTGCTCACAGAGAATGAATCTGATGTTTGATGTTTTGAAGTAGATGGATACATTTCATCGGTGTCGGTGTCGGTGCATACATTTCATCCACAGAATCCTCTGA
>KZ308591.1:641614-693150 GCA_000376725.2 Ladona fulva
CGTCATTAATTTAATATTTTATTATTTTTTCTCTGGAAACACTATTCCTTCAAATCGAAGGCATTTATTTTATCTTTTTGATCGTAAATTAAATGCATAATCGGCATGTTCTCAAAAAGATATCAAAATAGAGCTCTAACTAACAAAATTAGAGCTAGCTCATGTTTGTATGCGATATTTTAATTTGTAAACAATTGGGAAAATAAATTCTTTCTTGAATTTATTATACAAAATTAGAGAGCTGTTTTTCCAATGACACCCTGAAATATAGCATCCTCGTTAAATCATTCTTAAGAAATAAAATGCCTTCTATTTGAAGAGATAGTGTTTCCAGAGGAAAAAATGATAAAATGGTAAATTTACCGGCGGCTTGAAGGGTCCTTAAGTATTAAGTGTAAATGAATCAGTATTAACTTAGGCTTTCATGAAATCACAGCAATGAGCTTATCTTACTGAATGAGAGTCATTTTTTCTGCCACGAACCAAAAGAAAATATGCCGTTCATAAAGATATTGTATCAAGCAGATGCATTATATTAATTAACATAATTATATATTACATAGGTAATTATTGGCTAATGATTATCCAAGTATCTTCCAAATACTATACATACAATTCCAATATATTCCAAATACTTATACATACAATTTTCAGATGATTTTAATTTTCTGAAAAATAGTGAAATTAGTGAAAAGTTATGCATTGGAAAATTATCCTTGTTTTAAGTGTAGAGGATACTAACGAAGACAGAGATATGAAGTATCACCGAAGGTTTAGCTTTCTAATATCTTATCAACCTTGCGTTAAAACTTATTGAAACTTCTGGATCTGTTACATTTGAAAAAATTAAAGCAAGGGTATTAGATTGATGTTATTCACACATGATCATTCAAATTTCGAGCCAAGGCAGCGTAGTCCCACGGTTTTGGAACAATGCCAACGTAGGGGGAGTCCGACGACAGACGAGGAGAATTTGTCAGCTTAATATGTTTGGCGTAGATGGCACGTGGAACAGAGGAGACTTACGGCAGAAGACAAGTAATCATGCCAGTTATATTTCAGAAATATGTTACATTTTTGTGTCAAAGGACTTCGTGATCTATGCAGGAACCAATTACAGCGATCAAGTGTTGACATTTTACCAAAATCCTATGCGGAGAGTTATAGTTTACAAGCATTTCAAGGTAATTTTCATTGGGTAAAGAGAGAAGTATTATGCATGTAAAGCTGTGCACATAGGAAAATTCCCAAGGGTAACCGGACTTGTAAAGAGTGTGGTCCCGGTCCTTTTAGACTTTTTACATGCTCCTTTCCTTGATCATTTTCATGAATTAAAAAAATTTTCACGCGTGAATTCACCTACTGCTGCATTATTTTCCGACTACCTTGCATTTATCAAATTATCAACACTTTCTATTCTTTTTTGAGTAAAATAAAGCGATAATCTCGGAGATATTCCCGTAGCATTCTTATCAGGATGTGATTGTATTTTGTACATTGCAGCACTTTATTGTGATATTGTTATCGATTCCAGTCACATAACCCGACCGCTGAGTTTTCACTCGTGCGATCGAAAGATCTTATTTGATCGAAAGCTCAACTACGTAGTTGAGAACGATTGTAACCTGTTAAATCTCATCAATTTTTAAGTATACTATTTTCGAACAAAAGAAAACAAATATATTCACGGATTTTTAAATATACCACTATTCTCCTCTTATATTTAGAGGTGCTAATTTCACGGGTATAAATAAGTTCAAACCGAGATTATTTGGTATTTGAAATAGGTTATTCTTTAGAATTTGATTTCATTTCTCTTAACAGTTACCTCTGCGATTTAAATCGAGCGTTGAAGATGTATCGTTTGAGGATCAAATGGAGGATATAGTGTTTTATGGCTTTTTCCGACTGCGGTGTACCTTCAAAGATATCAGTTTCTGCGCTGTATATCAAACGGGATGAAATAAAAAACTTAGAATGTAGCTGTTTTGTATAAGGCTACTGTTAGCGGTTTAGCGGAGTGATTCTGTAAATGACTCTATTAGGGGTCCTGCCTTTTTTAAATTTACTTTGATCAAAATAAGGATGTATCTAACACTTATAAAATTCTGAAATTTTTTGATTAAAACTGCGAGTAATGGTCCCAATCACCACGTTAGATGTATTTAAGTTATTATATATATATATCTATATATTTTTATTTATTTATATTTATTTATTTTTGGAGATAGATTTAAAGATGTAAGGATTGAAGAAGAGCATAGATGCTTTACCATAAAAGTCATCGTTACCGGGCACAATAAAGGCACTTATAAAGAGTTACAATAATCGATCAAGTGCGTTATTGGAGATCAGCATTTTCAACACTACTTATTTTAAATCAAGGAAGTAAGAAAAGTCAGTCCATTAACCCTTGGACCAAGGAGCGCCTGAAAAAAGTTGGAATTCCCCCAATTTCCAGGTTTAGGTTCCAACAATAGTGGCTTCGTATGTAGGTCATCCTTCCTAAACATCCTTAATCCTTAAGGGTTAAGTCAGCTAAGATCGCATAATTTTTAATTGTAAATCAAACGTTTTTAGTACTCAAAGTAAAGAGTGTATTCTGAAATGCTATAACTATTATTTGACCGATATCTCTGAAAACGGTGACATTTCCTAGGGAACGTTTATTTATATTCATCGGGCTAAGGCCGAAGATGGGACAAAATTAGAATGACGCCAGCGTGTTGAACGGCGATTGGCAACAAAGACGGTGATAAATTTATCGACAATTCACCCAGATTTTGGAAAGGAAATTAAAATTGGATGATAAGTTCTTGGCTTGATGCACTTCCTTTTAATTACTCATTTTCTTTGACGATAATCTATGCGTCAACCCACTCCTCAAACTCTTATTCATCAACTGAGATAAAAATTCATAACATAAAAATCCCGTCAATTTAATTGCTATTTCACCTCTAGATAAAACACAGATAATTATTTTGAGTATCATAGCAATATGTAGAATTCTTGAGTTAATTTTTTCAGATGCTCAACAAGATGAAGAAAAGAACGCAATGGTTTACTGCGCATTACAATGAATTTTTCCCAAAAATGTCAGAAATATTTAGCTACTTTGAGCATTATAAGATGGAAGTCATTTTACTCAAGCTGATCACTATCAATTCATATATGGACACTGCAATATAGGAATCTGCGAACTTTGCAGATTTGCTTCAAATACGAATCGCGACCAAAATTCAGATGTGATTCGATTAGAAAATGCACATTTAATGTTTCAGAAATGCCTCAATGTCTTTTCCTTCATGTATACTAGTCGAGATAGTCATTTAACTATTTTAAAAATTCTAATTTTCCGATCCCTGTTGCAGCATAATATTACGTCCGTTTCTCTGCGAGCTTTTCCCTGTATGAACTCCATACCGTGTTTAATCACCTAATACACTTTTCTTGTTCAACATACCTTTATTCTAAATTTAAATTAATAAAATCCCATAAGGAAAGGCGTAAACAGTTTTAGTTTGTTTTCAAGAAAAATTGGACATGAAAAATGCCTGATATGAATGAGACTCTAACCTTGATGATACTCTTGTCTGACGATTCTACATCTACATAAATACGCAGCAAGCCACATTTCAGCCTGTAGTAGGATGTGTAAACACCAAGCGTTCGAATTTCCTAAAACAGGTTAGTTGCTCTGATCATTAAATCATCTTGCCAAAGTATTCAGACATACCGTTCGTTCCGTTCTTTTTATTTTGTACGTTTTATTCAGCAAGTTGTGGCACAGAACAATGCGGTTAAATTCCTTCATTTCCGGGAAAACTTACCTTCACGTGCTGATAGCCTGAGCGATACATTATAAATGCGCTTCAACTTTCACCTGGGAAAATAACACAAGGAAATCCTCTCAGAGACTGCAAAGGTGATGCATGATCTCATTGTCCTCGTATATCTGAGATGCTTATGCTAGCCGTCGGGTCAGAAGCTGTTGGGAAAGGATTTGAGCGGGTCCAGATTACCTCGAAGAATCTCTGGGATCCCGTTACCGGTTATTCGGATTCACTGTCAGAATTCGAAACGTTCATTCATCACCGTGAAGACAGTTGATTGAAAAGGCAAAGCGACTGCATAATGAGCAGGCGCTAACAAGGCTTCCGGAAGTACGAGAAGACCCCAATGCGATGTAAATAACGGTAAATATAAGAGCTCCTCTGCGAAGGAAAATAAAACGCGGTGTTCATAGCTCTTCCGAATCGTCGTAAATATCAGAATTTTCCTTCATATCCTGACTCTGCCCTTGAGAATTGAAGCTAACGAACAGACGAATGCGCGCGATCGTAAATTTTAATTCCGCCAGTTTAAGCATCGCAGAATTACGCTTTGAGAATGAGAATGGCTACGTTGTGGGCGACGGAAATTATGAAAGGGACACCGACGGTGACCCATTGACGCAAAGCGCGAACCTCTCAGGCCTCCAGAAGGACCCATGGAAACAGTGGCTCGTTTATCTTATTCGGGAATGGGAGAAAGGTTTTGTTTGCATATCTTCAACCAAAAATATCTTAAGCGTGGTTTTAAAACCATATCCCATTATTTTATGTCAGTCTCTTCATCCTCCTGACCTATTTAGCTACTGCCATAAAAAAAATATGATGGAACCATTTTGTTATAATATGTGGTTTCTCGTGCTGTGTTTAATGAGTCCGCGTACATGACTTAAGGACGCCAACAACATTCGGCGTACTTTTATGACGCGCCTTGCTATGATCTTAGAAATTAATATATGATTCATATACCCCACAGCGTGTAGATAGGTTTCCTAAAATACAGCCAAAAATAGACTTCTTTTTATTGCATTAATAATGTAAGTTGTAAGTTTTTGGATCTTTTAGAATCATCTCAAGGTGTAGAATGTTATTTACACTCCGTAATAATTCTATATCACGCCTGAAAAGCTTATCTCCACTATATCGCTATATAGTGTAGTAGTATTGTTAAAAGTGCTTCGACTTTGTTCATTTCGCACGTAGGCTCCCACCCGGAATCGAACCGGGACCGCCTTTACCGAAGTCCAGTGCGTTGCCCACTTGGCTATCCGGGAGCCCCTATATCGCTAAAATTTTATCAAGGATAGTAAAGGATGAACATTGTAATTTTTCTACTTCATAAACAATATCAAGATCCCAAGTAAAGCTATGAAAATTTTGCTTATCGATCCCGGAAAAGTAATCCCGTAAGATAAGAGCACCGATAAGAATTTTCGCATTTTCTACGTTTTGTAGGTTAAATGAGATAAATGGCATTCCAATACACAAAAGAAGTAAAATTTATCAGTTTTCGAATTTTAGATCAGTTTGACCATCCATCTTGAATTGCTCCTATCAATTACTTGTGCGTTCAATCTCTCTAAGTTCATAAGGATGATGATAATATTTCAGAGATTGAGATTAAACAGGAAGCATGCCGAGGATAGCTGAAGCTCGATTCTTTGGCTCCAAGGCCAGTTTATTTTCGCGAAGACGCAACTTCCTCATTTTCAACCGTACTTAAAAAAGGAATGAATGAATTGAATTGAATCTCATCAGAACTCGAAAATCATACAACTAGTTGGGCTCCCGAATAACTAATGGCCAGCGCGTTTCCCTTCAATTGGTGAAACCGATACTGGGTTCGATTCCCTGTGAAATCCTATAAGTACAAAATGACGTCAGCCGTCTAAAGCTCTTTTTTCCCACGAGATGGCGAACTAACTGTTTTTAAAATTGAGAAATTAATGGCAAGAAAAACTCGTTCAGTTCCGTAGAAGCAATTAAAAATGAAGTCAGCTTCTGAAACAGGTTTTTTTTATCCTTTGTGTTCAGTTGGTGATTGGATAACGAACATAAGCCACCCTAAGACAATGTGCACTGACAGAATTTTCCGCTAATCGAATATCGATTCATCATCAATTAAAATGTTGATTAAATCGTTTTGAAGAATAAATAAATATTGTACAAGTTCTTACGGCAATTATGTATGTATGATAGAAATGAAACGTATATTGTAGCATGATTAAATTTAAAAGTGTCTGATGTCAACCGCTTTTGTTTCATTTTTCATTTATTGGATGTGATTAATAGCGTAGTCGTTGTATGGATCTCCTAGCCCAGGGATGGTCAACATTTTATAGTTTATATATTTATATATTATAATAAAGTGCTATAAATCGTAGTATGCTAAAACGATATTAATTAACTTTAATAAATCCGCATTGATTTCATCTGTAGACTATTTATTAAATGTATGTTTTTGTATTCGTGAGTATATATGTGTGTAGATTGCGTAAGAAATTCATTTTTAATTTTTCTCTGAATTCAATGCGCCACATATGTGAGGCGTGGGCTCCCGGATAGCCAAATAGGCTACACGGTCGACTTTGGTGAAAGCGGTCCCGGGTTCGATTCCCGGTGTAAGCCTACGTGCGAAATGAACTCAGTTGTCGAAGCATTTTTAATAATACTGGTACTATACTATTCTATGTGAGGTGCCACTTTTGGCAGATCCCTGCCCTAACCCATTGACCTCAAGGTGTTTTGGACACTATTCTAACTCCATCTTTTCTACATCCTATCACTTCTTCAAACTATCTTCAACGGTGGAAGTCGCTACTGGTCCTCTTTCTTCTCCCCCGTATTAAAAAACAGCGTTATTTACGTATGTTAGTACCATGAGTGATCGCTATCCGAACATGAGTTAGCTGCCCGAACATTAAAATCTTAATAAATCTCATAAAAATCTGAAAATCGTTCGTTGCTCGAATTCCTTCCAGACAGAACTGTTCGTTGATCGATCTCCCGCTGTGGAAAGTTTTAGGAACTGTTTTGAGTTTGAGGAATACTGAAGGTGAATTTTCCTATACATTAGATTCGTGGAAAAATTCCACCAAATATGGCTCGACACATTGTTTTATTCGGCTAAGCCCCATAGCTGGAATTGCTCAGTCGAGAGGAGGATACAAGAACAAAAGTTGCGAAATTCAAGATTGACATATTATAAAAGCTGATGAAACGCGAACGGAACTTAGAATTACCCTTTTGATACCTACTATATATCCTGTATTTCTATTACATGAAGCATTTTACGAAGCTGTCAAGAATGATTACGACTGACAACTCTAATTTCCTTATTTATTAACGGAGATATTAAAAAATAACACTGTCTAATCCCGCCATACACCGTATATACTATCTCAGACTTTTCCAGTTTTCGGAACTGAAAATTTACATTTTTTCGTCTGTAGCATGGGCTAGCTACCTAATTGACGACATATAGTATCATAGATATGTAGCATAATCTTCTTATAGAGAAGTAGTATCAACAGAAGAGTAGTTCATTCCTTCATGGCGTTAATTCCAGTCATTTGCCATATTTTTGGCCTAATGCTTTACATAAAAATTTAGATTATGTCGGTCAGAGGCATCTTTTTTAAAGTGGTTCACGTTTGCCGAAGCTTGATTTGTGTTTTGATTAGTCTGCAATTCCACATAAATTATCCGACTCTACCGCATTACTTCTTATATTAGTATTTTTAATCATAAGCACGTTTGAATGCTTGGAATACTTGTTTAAGTGATTTTCTAATCATGTTTTCTATTAGGTAAGTTTTCAATCTATTATTATTGATTTAGTGTGCGAATCTTTAATTTTTTGTGAACCAACATCTGCCAGAAAATATGGCTTTAGATGAATTGTGCATTCAGGATAATGGTTAAGAATTATGTACATATATGAACACAATTCTTAACCAGAAACTATCCTTTTGAGGCCCAACTTATGGCGATGACGCAAACAGCCTCACGAGGCAAGCAGTAATATCTTCTGGAGCTTCGCTTTAAATCGAGCACTTTGCAGGTGCTAATTGCCCGAAAATTGGACAACTTCCTACGCCTTCCCCTTTCCTCCGCGGTCGAGAAACAATTCGTGTGAAGGCTCCCGATAGCCAAGTGGGCAACGCGTTTGAATTTAGTGAAAGCGGTCCCGGGTTCGATTTCCGGTTGGGGCCTACGTGCGAAATTACCTAAGCTGTCGAAGCACTTTTAACAAAACTACTACTACAATAATTCGTGCTTATAGTAGGGGTATTATATCGCTGCTTGTGCAAATTCCTTCACGGTCTTGCTTCCTGTCAGATAATACGACGGATTCAAGGTTGCCTATCTCCAAAGTGAATTCTTCCTTATAATAGTCATCATCGCACCTTTTCTTGGTAATGTTTCCACAAGGAAAGGCGTGAGCATTGGTGTATCCAGGGGGGGGGCGTGATGAGGGCAATCGCTTTGTATTACTAACGATTTGCCTAGGATCTGAAGAGGAGCTTGTTTCGAAATTTGATCGTGAAATTATTCTGCGACAACTATAATCCTTCTACATTTATTACGAAAAACGGCATTTTAATAGTTATTTGGCGATGAGTTCACAAGGAAGTTGTCTGAATTCACACCCCACTTAGCAAGTACCACTCCCCTCCTTTGAAGAGTTTCCAGACCCTCCATCGGGCGTGAGAACGGGATTAATTATTTAAGATGACTCCATTGATTGGTTAGCTGATCCGATACTCCCAGGGCAGCAATTCCTGTTATTATTTTATAACTCGGGGTAAGGAGTCATCATAAAATCAAGAGAAAAGGTTGTTTTATTTATTGCTCGCTGATTGTTGCATACTTTTGAAATTTATCAAGTCTTTTATCTTGATTAAATTTTTTCATGGATGAATGTGATTAACACCTAGTGAACCTTCAAATGAGAAATAAAAAGAAATTATGAACCGTTCTGCACCCTTTCTTCAAAGTTTCGCATGCATTTAAATTCTGTAAACCATTACCTTAAATGCGTTCTTTTACAGAGCAAAGGAAACAATGATATCGCTCATCTAGCGCAGAGCTTTTTTCGTTCAGTCTTTTATTCTGAAGTGCATTCTATACAGTTTTATAAGATATCAAATAACATATCTAAACATAAATGAGTTGAAGCAAATTTACTGAAAGTCGTTGTATTCAATTATGCATTAGTTTGATATCGGATTACTTTAAACATTATCTGTATTATAAAAACATCATGGTCATAGCCGCGCCGTCCTATGGGTGCAGGGGGTGCATCGCACCCGGACGGCGGCATCTAAAGGGCGGCAAAAGAAGCGTAGCCAACCATTATTATTATTACAGCAACATTATTTGTTGCTTTCTGTGTGATACATACGAATTATCTAGGAAAGATTATGATGAGACATTAAAGAATTGCAAACATTATTTAGAGAAAAGAACTACGGATAACTCAAGAAGAGAAGAGAGTTTTTTCTAACATGCAAATAGCTTTGCGTCTTTTATTGGCGATTATGGAGACTGTTACTGCTAAGATAATGATACTCCAAAGTAATGTGAATTATTAACTCATAATGACCATTCTTTACGTCAGGATACGGAATAAGCATAATTAATTGTTACTGAAGTTTTGTGACCAATGCCAGCTGGGGAACGATGTCATAAAATAATGGTTTTTCAAAGTCGTTCAAAATAATTTTACAAACCAGGAAATGTACGGTTTTAGTATTTAATTTTAGGGGGCGGCAAATTATGTTCGCACCTGGCAGATAGGCTCTGATCATGGTAGTCTCTTACTCAATAATTTGGTAATACCTTTTTGATTAACTGAGTTTAGAACTTGATCTCCCACGTTAGATCTGTACATTAAATTTCTTTATTTCTCGACGTACTACCCTTTTTTAAATTACTAAAAGCTACCTTTGATGAATTTCCCGAATCAAACTGACGTCCTTCAAAATTGATGTAATTTTACTACTCTCGAGAATAAAATCGGCGAAAAATTTAGTTTTTCTAGTTATTCGGTCATTGAAAAAACTTATTCTATAAGTAAATAATATATCGTGACAATGTTGCAAAATTATTTGGAGTGAGAAAAAAAAGCACGCGTAATTATGCTACTATACACACTAAAACTTAGTCTGTTAATCCCCTTTCACTTAAACATTCCGCACATACTCCTCTTTAAACATGTCTTACCGAATGCGTTATATTCCTGTTTGATTTACAGCATTTTGTATTCCGAAATATTATCTTAACATTGCCCCATGATTACCGGTCGCGCGACACCACGGAAGTTTCTTCGTCACACAATTTCTTATCACAAGCCACCAAGTCCTTTACTTAGTAAACAGCTTACAGTTTTACGAGCTACATCTTCAGTCGCACCTCAATTTATGCCGGAGAGTAAACCACCCAAAAACTTTTATCTGCGAGATAAAGCTCAGATATAACATTTCGTACAGAAACCTCTCGCGAACCAGTCACATTTTCGACCATAAAGATAAAACCCGCCAATTTTCCCACGCTTCCCGTTGCTTGAAACGCTACAGCGGATGGATCGGGAACTTCTTCGAGATTATAGAAGTTCCTATTTTCTCCGCAGCACCGACCCGTAGTGCCACCGTCGACCCCAACACACCTTCCTCCCCGGCCAAAGGCGTAACACCGGTTCTCCCTCTCGTTTTCCTTCCCACCCCCACCAAAGTCACCCTTCCTCCCCCCTCGGCAACATCTCGCACGGCGGCCGACTCTAGCCCTCCGACCGTCGGATCTGGCCATTCAGTCAGTGTGCCGGCGTCGCGACGTGTCGGGCGAGGTTCACGGTGCTAAAGGGGTCTTAAGCCCCCCCTTACACCCCCACCTCACTCTGCGCCGCCTCCCCCGAAAAAAGAACGAAAAACTGCCGCCGGGAGTGCGTGTTAGAGTGTGTCTGTGATTGTGTGTATGCGCGCGCGTGGGGGCCGCGTGTTCGGTGAAAAAGTCTGCACGGTGTTGGGACAGTCATGGAGGAAGAGGCGGCGGGTGACGAAGGGGTGATCTGCAGGGTGCAGTTCCTGAACGACATCGACCCGTTTGCCTATTCCACTCACTTCCCGGAGCCTCCTAGGCCTCCGATACACGTGTTCCGGCGAGGGGTGCCGCTCTCGGAGCAGGTGGCTGCGGTTCACGCCCTTCTGAAGGCACCTCACAGGGTGAGTCGGGGGATTTTCATTTACCAAGAGGTCAAACAGAGGGAATTGCCGACTCACGTCACCCACTTGAGGGTTCATGTTGTCTGAGATGCTTGTTAACGACGTTTTCTTTGCCTGTAGGTAGGAATTATTTCGTTATCAAATGCTGGCTTATCGTTGCGAGATTGAGTTAAAATGATATTGTTGTCATTTCGAGTGCGGACTTATCTTGGCGAGAGATTTGGTGTAATCCATAGGTTACTTACATGTTAAGAGCCAGTTAGGGCTGAGTGTTTCAAGCCTATCTTGTCCTAGAAACGGTTGAAGTTGTTCTTGTGTTCATAGCCAGAGGGTATCTGTTGGAATCATATATAAGTGTGTTTTGATGAAAACACGGCTGTTAACGTGCCATTCTGCTAGACAGCCTGCTACGGCGGCCGATTGATAATTTTTCAGTTGTTGAGTGGAAATTTCATTCGACCGAATCCTCAGCACCAACGCCGTCGACGTTTTGTTTTCTTTATTAATCCAAAATAATCGTTGGAGTGTTGTTGTCATGAGGAGAGCATGTCTGGTAGTTAAAGCTCAGTTCAAGCGTTATTGTTCGTGTTAGGATGAAGCAGTGTTAGAGAATTGATTTCGAAAGTAAAAATCATCGTATTTGTATTGTTGGTCTAATTGTTAGTAAGCCAGTGTTCGTTGGTGAATATTTGCGAAGTTCGCTGGAAGTGGCCTTTTTCAGCGCCCGGCTTTTCCCTCTAGGATCTGCAGCCACGCCGTCGACCTGAGGTTAGACGAGCTCCCTCCCTCCCTCTCTCGAATCTCCCTCGACAGCCCCGTCGGTCTCTCCCGCAGCTACCTCTCTCAGCTACGGAATCTCTCAGGAATTCCCACCTTCAGGACGGGCATAGCTTCCTTCGGTCGCCACCCCTCCTGCGCCGCACTTTCCTATTCACCCTATCGGAAACATCACGCCATTGATATTTCTTATTGTCTCTGCCCTTTTCTTTCATTGCCACAGCAAAAGAGGGAATACTGATGCGTCTTTTTCATTGCTTCCAGAGGGTTAATTCGTTCCTACCGTTGCCACCTTACGAACAATGTGTTTGTTTACGTTAGGTTCTCCGACGCCTTTACGTAGGGCAGCGCTCGTTTTTTTCCGTAGGATGCATTTTCACTCCGTTCACCTTGGAGATCACGACTTGGGTGTTTATGGTTCTTTTCCCCAGTCGGGAATCGCCCTCTTCGTGGTTGCCAGGTTTCGCTTCTTTTGTTGTCATCGGGACGCATCTCACGGGTCGTGTGGGGAATCGAACTGCTGTAACTCGAACTTGTGGGAGGGAAGCTGAAACGTGTTGCAGATATGATGGATTCTTTGCACGAAATGTCAATTCTTAGCGAAGTCAAAATGGCTTTGGTGGAAATATCCTGTTTACTGTTTTCACGTGCAATTTTTAAATTCATGATTGTATAATACATATTTAGACTACTTATTTAAATTCGTCCAGATTTTAGAGGAATTGGTAACTATGTCATTATGTGTGGAAGTTTAATGATTTGAGTCTTGGCAGTAATTAGATGAACACTTATTATGATGACGTATTTTTGAGTGTGAATGAAAAAATATGCGATTGTATCATTTGATTTTGTTAAAAAGTGGAATATTTTCAGACTTAGTGATACTTTAAACTTTTCTTAGAACGAACACGCATTTTTTCAAATGTAAAAACGTTACAACCTCCATTAGGTGAAAGGTTGACATTATCTATAGAGGTAGAACTTTCCTTCAGAGAAATTTTTTAAGTATTCCCAGAAATTTTTCAATTGCTATCTCACATAATCAATTTCTCCATGTCTGCCATCCTCGTATTTGAAATAACCACTAAGTTCTAATATTTCAAAATTCGTAGGTGGAGTCGGTGAAATAAAGAGGTATTTTTTGGAGAAGCGTTAAAACAGTGTATACGTTCCTTATTTTGTTTTACTCTTCTTCGGTATCAGGTACAAATTTAATGATTGATGAGACGATTTGAGAAAGTGAAATACAGAAATCAATCAGGAGAAGCATAAAACCAATGTTTACATTCCCTATTTTGTTTTGCTGTTCTTCTGTATCTGATAAAATTTTATGTCTTAAGTGGGTAGAAGGATTCATACTCGTCGGTTCGTCACATGCTCATATTCCGGAACGTTGAATCTCATCGCACTGCGTTTCGTTTGTTCCCAAATAGTTCCATCCAAGTATGTACGTTCGGCGTTAACAAGTAAACAACGAGGGAGAGGCAAGAATCACAATAAGTCACCCTCCGTCTTAGCGGCGGGAGCACAACGTTCTCTGTGTCATTAGTTTGCCAATGTCTGAAACTATCTCGAATCGACGCTCACGGCATTGTCTCCGCTCGGATTTCAACGCGCGTGTTGACGAGAATAGGCGTGCTGCGAATTTTAACGAGCTGCACGCGAAACATTTTTACAGAGGAAATAGCGACGACGAAAAGTTGCAGCATGCACAGATCTCGGTTTTAATGGGCGGTCACTGGGATTCTGGTACCTTCAAAGTTATTTTCCGTTACGTGTTCGTTTATTCCTTCCAGAATCGTCATAGAGAAAAAATGAAGGCGTTCGAATTTTTACGCCGGAATGACTTATTAAATAGAAATTGAAATTTCATTTATAAAAATTTATCATTACCAATTTCGTCAGAATATNGACTTAACGTACGCAAAACAATATGAACTGTCATTGGTGATGATTACGAGTTTATATTTTTAAATTGTGAGAAGTAACCTGATGGCTAATTAATTACGCCGGAATGACTTATTAAATAGAAATTGAAATTTCATTTATAAAAATTTATCATTACCAATTTCGTCAGAATATACTTCGAAGATGTTTTCCTTCTTGGCCTTATTCCCATCAATTATTGAGTCTGCTTGTGAGATTTGGCGATTATTGATGTTGATGAATTAATTTCGTTCTGACCTTTACGGCAAGTTGCCCCTCCTACCGCCAACCTGTTAGGGAAAATCGGAAACACATACACAACTATTCCCTAGCCAGAAAAATCCGATTAGTTAGGACTCGAACCCGGGACTTTGGGGTTGGAGAGCTAGAACGCTAACCACACCACCATCACAGCCCGTAATAGGCTTAGATGTTTAAGTAGTTATTATTGATTTTCCTTTCCTTTACAATTTACTTGTTATAATTAACAATAATTTAATAGTTACCATTATAATTAACTTTTACTAGTACATCGCCTGTTTGGTAATATTTGGAGAGTTCTTACAGTTTATATTAACCGTTATATCAGCATAATCTAGATTACTCTCCATAGATAAGAAATGCGTTTAAAGCAGATCATTTAGAAGGGTTTTCCTGACATTGCTTGTTTAAATTATACTTGTTTGTTTTTGTTGTTTCATTAATTTGTGAATATTTGAACTATTAGGTTTTAATGATGCGTGTTTTGAAGTGGACAACTACCAAACCATGGAGTTTTCTTCAATTAATAGGGATAGTATAATTTCAATTTTGTCTCTTAATTTTAGCAATACTTAACAAAAATTGTTAAATCAACGATAACATAAAATTCATGATTCAGAAATACGGTATAGCTGAAAGTTTAACAAGTGAAAAAGTCTGACGTGACCAGAAAACATATTTCTTCGCCTCTGTTTATCTTTTGTTTAACTCAGCTGCACGCCGCTTTATTCGTGATTCCTTTCCTTGCGGAATAACTTTATAACATTAATAGATTTCAAATTCAGCATTATTTCATATTCCGACTGAGCACTTAAATTTTTGATAGTAATTGAATGAATCTTTTCGCTTTCCTACTCTTACTATGGAAAGGAGATTGCCAAAGCGTTACGTATTGTATCGGAAGAGTTTGTTGGTGGGAAAGTCGGTGAAAAGTAACTTACGCCGCTTATTTTTTCGGTCGAAACGGTCACTTTCCTCAGTCACGGAATGCGGCGGGACTCCGGAGAAAAATTTCCGTAAAAAATGTGGAAGACCTTTTTCTTGACCGTTCGTGCGGTCGAATTCGTTTCGATAAGTAGTAGTGGGGCTGATTTTTCCTTCCAAATAGACCAGAGCAGATGGTATCGAGTGTCAGAATGTTTCGAAATACCGGGAAGGCCTTTTTGCTCCCAAGAAATCGATTTTTTCTGCAAAGATTTCGAGAAGGCGTGTGGAGGTCGTTTTACACGTTTACAACCTTGCACTCGAGCGCAGCGAATGTGGTTTATAGCATAAACAGAGGTGACCAAACTCGAGTAATACCCACGGACCGTTTTCTGTCTACCACCGCCCTGAGGCCATTGTATACCTGGAAACACTGCTATTCTCAAGTATCTAAATTTACTGCGGAACTAATCGTACTGGAACTTAGATAATAGGTGTTCTGTCCAAAACCCTTTTTGTGAGCATTAAAAACTTACGTTGCTTTAGAGTTGACTTTATGTGTTGTGTATCAGAACACACTCTTCCGGAAAATATGAATTATTAGTGGCCATAAACAACTTTTCTGTAATCTGGATCACGAACTGCATCTGTTGATTAGGGTACGATCAAATTCAGCTCCTGGAATCGGATTTGGAACTCCCAGTCTTTCCAGTCAATTCTTTCCAGACAGTCTTTCAATCGTTTCGAAATTTCCTTCGAAATCCGCGATGAATATTTTTAGTTAATCAGAAGTCATGCTACGAAACCGTCGATTCATCAATATGTTACCATGTTTTGCTTTGAGTCGTACGAGGTGTATGTGCTAATTTTCATTCACTGCGATGCCTTTTATTTCTTTCTCTTACTCTCCCATTTTGAAGAGGTCGGCTGATGTTGATAAATGATGAGTACTAATGTGATAATTTGTTTTTGGCGCACATTTTTGCATTCTGATTCCAACCTTCTCTTTGATAGAAGACAAAATTACCCGTGCCCTGAGACTAGAACCAAGTACCTTGGAGTTGGTTAGTGAGTGTGCTAAGCATTCGCAGATTATTTAATATTTATATCTACCATAATATCAAAAGCAGTGCCCAGTGTCTTCGTTTATTATAGCAACTCCCGGTGCTATACTATCGACCTTTTAGAAAATAAACACACACCCAGTTGCTGCAACCTGCGAACTGTTGCTTTAGCCAACAATAGATCCATCTGACCCTAATCCTTGCCTGAAGTGTTAATATTTGAATATGTACCAAAAGGTCTCGTTCCAATGCTCCTTTAACGGTTAACTATGTTTGCCTCGTCTATTGTGCGACATCTCAGTTAATTTGTAACCTTTCGCTCTGCGACCTGCTTTATGGTGCGGTAGAACTCGCGTGATTGGCTGAAACCCTCGCCTCAATGCTTCAACAATAAAACGTCCAAGCAACACGAAGGGAGGCTATTAACCTGCTAAGTAGCCTTGATGTTCTGTTACGTCACGTCGGCCTTAGGTCTTACAGCAAGTGGCATCGACTTTAAACCAACATAGTTCCTGAAAATCCGTAAAGACCGCGGGACATTAAGGCGGAAACTGAGAAGAAACGCATTAATAAGCTGAGTGTAAAAATAATTAGCGACCAGCTGTTAATAGCGAGGTTAAATAGTTGCTAAACGATCGAGAAATCGCCAGCAGTTTCCCATAAGAGAAGTGTGTACAAACAAAAGTTCGATTTACATATTTCACGAGGATCGAAACTCTGTCGAGGGGACGGGACGAGAAAACAATCTCAAATGCTCGTTTCATTTCGCGAAAGCGGACTGTTGATCGTTAGGATAGAGGTGTCAGCGAAAAATTTGTTTGAGTAAGCGAGAAAAATAAAACAATAACACGAGGCGAAAGTAATTACAGTGGCGAGCGCAGATGGTTGTGATTCTTCGAATCTTTTAAATCCGCTGTTTTTCTTTGTTTGAAGAATAACCTTTGATTAGCAACAAAATTTAGCCAGAAAAATTCCTCATATACCCGATGACTTAACGTACGCAAAACAATATGAACTGTCATTGGTGATGATTACGAGTTTATATTTTTAAATTGTGAGAAGTAACCTGATGGCTAATTAATTTGGTAGGATAATTTTCTAAATTGCTCACAGTTTTAACGAAATCTTTCTTAAAATATTAGGAATTCGATTTTTAATGAATATTATTTACTCTCGGACGATTTTTAAAAGAGGCAGATTTACTAAATGGAATATTCATCGCGATATATAATGTTATCTGTATATCTTTTGACGGTTACGACAATTTTATGCCAAATATATCTTATTTTTGTTCACAAAGGAACCAAATACTCTTTTCTAACAATAAGTATACATTCGTGAAGTACCTTCGTCCGTTTTCCGCTTCTAAATCAACTTCTACTCACCGCTCCCTCTTTTCTTCCAAACTTACTATTTTACCACGAAAATGAGAATAAAATTCCTTTTGTTTTAGATAGGGGGAGGTGCCTCAATTTACTTTGTACTTTTTTGAAAGTAACAATCTTACTGTCACAATTTTCTTTCGATCAACGCTCAAGATTTTTCATGATAGTATTTATCATGAAATGTATGGTAATTTGGTAAATTTGGGAGCGATTGTACCCACTGCCTCATTCTGGATCCTGCTGTGGAAAGCGTGTCTTAGTTTACAGAAGATGCATTAAACGGCAATTGTGCCTAAGACATCTTTTTATTCATGCTATTCATCTTGCTTTGTTTTGATATTTGAAAAAGTTGCCTTGACAGCGTGCATACGTAATGAAAGCCACTTCATCAGCATCCTCAATTTGCTTAGTCTAGGTTCAACTCCGTTCGTTCGCACACCGCATCGCCAAACGCTTAGGTTCATTAAACCGATGAAATTTCTCCTCGATCCTTACGGCCGTATACAATATCTCCGGCCTTGGTAATTGAGTCTCTTTTAATAATCTCGTCGTTCCAATAGCTGTGGTCGCGTGTCTCAACCTCTTCGAGGGCAATGCGTTCCTTTGCATCACTTATGTAACTACTTGTGTTAAAGGCTCGATATTATTTAAATGAATTGAGAGCTTCATAATATGCGAGAGGATTATTCTCCTTGAAAATTATCTGATGGTCACACCTCTTGATTTATTCGTTTATATTTTCCATGGAAGATAATAGAGGAAAGGGTTGGAAAAGTTCTTAAGCTTTGAGGGAGAATTCATAGTTTTCTCAAGATTTTTTCCTCCAGCTAGCAGATCACCATAATGATGATTGACACTATACTATAATCAGAATCTTGAGGCATGGAAATTATTAAGGAAGCTTGCCGTACCTTAATTTCTCTGAAAAGGAGAAACTTATTAACACACAATTAAAATATTACTTGCGATACAACATGTCAATGAATTCTAGTGTCAAGGGATTTTTTTATTCTTTGAATACGTTATTAATTTACTGCGTATTACCTCTAAGTTCAAAAGCGCGCTCTGTTTCTCATACTTAGGTGTTATGAAAGTAGTACATTACCTTATATCCTTTTGTCTTTCTAATGTTGTAACTTGAAACGGACTAATAAAAGTAAACAACTGTGTTGTATAATTGAAATCTTCCCTGTCTATATGCTATAGAAGGGCTCCCGTATAGCCAAGTGGGCAGCACGTTCGGCTTTGATAAAAGCGGACCCGAGTTCGATTCCCGGCAGGGGGCCCTTTTATACGAAATGACCTCAACTTTCGTATCACTATGAACATGACTAAGGCTACTGTTATGGAATACCTCCAAGTTAAGGCCCAAAATATCGATTACTTTTTAACCTTTTCACCACATTTTTCCCCAATCTTCGATATTCGTTACAAATATCTATATATATTTATGTTTATGTCATGAAAGTGGAAGAGAAACTATTCCATATCTACTCTTAAAACAGTGTAAATACCAAAACCGAAATGTTGAATTTTCGTTTGCTCTTTAACATTGCGCTTACATTAGGGCGTCGATTCCATTCTTCGTGAGTTTAATAATACAGAACTCTACGCTCGTTGTTCAAGAAAAATTTTGAAGTATCCTGATTTGAGTGACATCAAGTCAACTAATTATTTTTTGTAAACCCTTAACTATATTTCAGGTGAAGCATGGCTGCAATGTCAACTTTCTCATGAACCTTCTTTGTGAAAAGGTTATCCTAAACTCCAATCTTTCTCCTTCATCTCCTATTGGATCTGTACTCGAAATCAGCGATCCCATTTCGTTTCGAAAACTTCTCCAGAATCACGTTTTTCTAATACTCCCCTCTTCTAGGGATGAGGATATTTTTTCCCTAACAGATTCTGGAGCTAGTTCGTTGGTTCACCTTCACCTTTAGCGCGCTTCCTCATGCGCTCCGCACGGATTCAGATGTAGCGATTAATTTTCTACTTTTATTCGAGTAGAGGATGTAAAATAGGATTGGAAAATCCGCGTTTCATTTAGTGGTTTCACTTTTGGATCCACTTGAATTTCAGTACAGTAAAGAAACAGTATGAAAACAATATTTGTGTGGAACAAGTAAAATTCAGTGATATTTTTATTGATAAAGAAGCATTTGAAATATAAACTCTATAAATGTAAATCTTTATTAAAAGTTTTCGCTTTATAATGGAATTTTCCTTCTCAGTTATTCTCAGGGTTTACACTATTTTTGTCTCATTTTGGTGAACTGTAAATTAATTATTCAAAATGTTCGTGTGTATGTTCGAATACATTCATATGCTTTACATTCCCGGCATGATCTCACCAGCGAGTATGAATTAATCGAATATTTTCTCTGGAAAGGAAACATGGGATACGACTGCATTACTGCGCGTGTTGAAGAGCTCTGTTGTACATTGACTCCTTTAAGCAACGTATTGCATGAGCCTTTGCACAGTTTTAATGTAAATCAATCATTTTTTTGAAAGCTATTCTTATTTCAATGATTATATAATATGTGCGGGAAGGAAAGTTTGCTTGCATAAGAAACGAAATTCCACCAAACCATAGAATACTCATAAAGGAAATTGACATTGATTTAAAATGAAACTTCTAGAGTATACATAAGTACTTCCTCTGGCATATTATGAGGCACACCAACATGGTATCGAACCGTAATATTTTTCGCTCCGGTTCAACGGAAAACCAAATATCGGTTCAGTTCCGGTTTTTCCTCGTGACAACGTCGAACCTGTTTTTGTCGCTCCTGCCATTTTAATATTAAATTCTTTTGAAAGTTCGTTTCATTACTTCCAACGCTTTCATTTAAATTATATCACAATACACATTGAAATAAAACAAAATATTTATTTGCTTGCCGTAGTTACATATGTTTAATAAACCTTTCTCCTACATAACCAAAGTAAAATGTACATTGATGGGAAGCACTAAACGGTACGGAATTAATGACAGTTTACGGTTTCGTTTGGCGTTCGGTTTTCGCCCCAGCAGAAACGTTTTTCTGCTTTCTGTCGAGGTTCTGTTTTCGGTTCGGTTCTGGTTTTATGCCATTCACACCCAAGGCTTACTTGTAGCACATGAGCGAGGAAGTTCTGTTCTAATGGATGGAATAACGACTGTTAGACAAAGCATGAAAGGAGTGTAATTCACCGAGTTAAATTTTCTGAAAAATTAAAATTAAAAATTGCCATCTCGTTTTTCCATGTACGAATCGGAATTCTAGGGAACGCAAGGAATGTATCCACAATGGAACAGGAAACGACCATACCCTCGCACGATCGCAAAAATTATCCGTCTCCAACGGGCGGACGTCTTTCAGCTTTTGTACGGAATAAGTCACTCGCAGCGCATCCCCCTTGAACGGCCGTTGAATTTTTTACGCGAAAACCACTCCTTCAGCTCTCCTATTTCATCGGCTCGCTTAGGCATTTCAATCCCAGCCTCGCTCTGCTCGTCCGATGCCTTTTTCAGAACAGACTCCAGTGAAAGTGGTACTCCACTCGCATCCCTTTCTATCCTGGACGATTTGTATTTATTCCCCTGCTCTCTCTTTCTTTTTCTGTAAAAACATCTCTTTGTTCATGTCTACGTCTCGAGTCCCCTGCGAAAGCAATCTCAAGAGCGCCGAGTCCCTCGCGATTTCCTCTATCTCACACGTGACCTACTGACTATAGGATTTCCTCCTTGAATTTTTCTCCCCGTCGCGTTGATGGATCTCTTCTCCGCTCATTCCCCCGCCGCCCACAATACTTATTCAGTTCAATGTTTGAGGAAAAACGGTCCGGAGAAAGTGGGCATTACCCCAAGAATAAGTGGTTGTTCGTATTCCGATCTCCTTCGAAGCATCAGGTTGCCCCGCGATATATTGGGCGATGCCAGCGTTGCCTTTCGCATTCCTCAATGTTTTTGTATAATAAGATGTAGTTACTTTTTTTCTAAAGGTAGCATTGTGGAGATTGTTTCCTCGGATCGCCATTACGACTGAGATTAAGGATTTTTTGCATAGATCCTCTGCGACAGATGCTCGATGATTTTTTCCCCAAGAGTATGTGAATCTTAGCCTATCGTATTCATCCAGAAAATGCTGTTCAGAAAATGTATTAATCGGAGATAATGAGTCCGGAGATAACCTATGCATAAGTTAGTTTATTCCCTTGAAATATACGGAAAATATCACTGTTATAGAGCTTGGGCACTGCATGAAAAAAAAAGGATTACTTGGGAATGGCTTGCATATTTCGATGCATGCATACATGTTGATTTATATTTTCAGCAAACAAATCGGTAAATGAAAAGGAAAAATATCGTTGATTCTCATATAGGAGTGCATTGGACAAGACAGGATTCTGAATTGGTCTTCTCCCAATTAAGGGAAAAAATTCAGTTCGCATAAGAAAATTAAGTTCGTAATTCATGTATGGATCAGTGAAAACCGGATAAAAATGGAAGTTGTTAGTATAGCGTTGATATTTCTGTGATTGAAATTATAGATGCCGTTCTATGCGGAAAGGGAATATTTGTTGTAGCCTTGAAGAACGTATTCTGTGTGTATATTTCGCAATTTCATTGGGAACTGGCTGGAAAATCAATAACGAGTTAAATTAGCAGCAGCAATAACACTGGAGCTGAAAATTACATACGACCGTGGCAGCCCTTAAACATTTAAGGTTATGAACGATTGAAGGCGATTGTTATTTTTTCCCAATTCCGCTGTCAAATCGCATAGAGGAAAGATAACATCCGTTAAAGATTACTTGTTTACAAAAGTCGATATCGAAAATCGGTATTTTTAATCCGGATACTCATTCAGATTTAAATCTCTATTTGAAAATCTCTCTACTTACTTATCTCTACTTGAAAAGTGTCTTGGAGTCGCTTCAATGAATATTTGAACTTCTCCGGTGGAATACTCTTGTAAAATGTTTAACCTTCGTAAATCTGTTGAGCAATTTTTGTTAATGGAATTTTCTTTCCTTATACACTCTTTAACCAAGTCCTTTATGAAATTCCATAGTTATCAAGTTTAACTTATACCCTATTCCGTGGTTTTATGTAACGGCAATGGATTTTGTACAAGTTGCAGCTTAAGATATTTCGTTTTTGAAATTGGAAACCGGCTTAGGAATTTTTCCTATCTTCATCTTTAATTCTTGCAGTGAAAATTTAATAAGGGTGTAATTCATGTTGGAGCCCCCTTCCGCTCATCTCCCGCTCTGGAATGAAAGGTTTATTCAATCATCAACCATTCCGGAACACGGAGGGAGAAGGGAACATTCCTTAGGTTCCAATCCGACCCTTTGGAGGTGGGCAAGTTCCCTCTTCCAGAACCCTCCTCGTACCCTTAATGACGTTATTTCGAAGGAATTTCCTATGTCAGCGTAGCATTACAGAGGCTTGGCATGGGTACGGCTACAGCCCTGTGGTAATATCTCGATTCCTTTGATCCTTGTTTATTTGTGTTTATATATTTAAAATTCGAAACGGAAAGGCTGGATACCAGTGCCTTGTGGCACTCCTTTCACATGCGCGGTGTCGAAATATTTTAATTGGATTACTTTACGTTTGCGAGTCAGACAGACTAATCGCTTAATCCTCTCTAATTCTGCACGATGTCTTAATTCCGTTGGATTTTACTTTCCCCTTTCTCCGTCTCTAATTACTTCTTAACCTTGAATTTTTTCCTGGGATATTTCTTCGCTTCCCGTACTCTAGCTGCATGTGTGATGTTTCTTCTTTTTATCTCCACTGAAGTGAATTTCCTGTCACTTTTCCAGCCCATGCTCATCCATTTTTCATGCCCAAGGCTTGGCACCTTTCAAAATGTACTTCTGCGATCGTCTTAGAAAAGTAATTAAAGGAAAAGGATTGAAATATTTTTTCTCTCTCAAGTAAATAATAATATTTATTTCTTAAAGTCCAGATGGGGCGTTTGGTCGTTGGTATCGGAATTTTGTTTGAAAATAGATACCAAATTATATGGCAACGATTGCTGACCCACGCAAAATTAATTTTTGAAAGGGGCTTCCTAAGATTATGCGAAAAGTATTCGCTTCGAAGCGATATACTCGTCTGGCTTTTGACACCGGACTACTGAAATGTAGGAGGTTTTCCTCAGTACTTCGGGACATTCTAGCGCGATAGTCTAGCGCCGGAAATTTTCCCATTTTATTTTCCAGTTTCTAGCTCTTGTAAAAATAGTTTAAATTGGATTTCTACGTTTTAAAGAAGAATAAATTTCATGCTTAATTATAATTTCAGTGGAATCAATCTTGAGTGGCTTTTATTTCTTTTAAATGCCTTCAGTTTAGAAACGAAATAAAATCACTGTTTATTTACCACGCTGTCGTAATTTGTGACAGCCTTCCAACGTATATCTTACCTTCAAATGCTTGAAGGTAGTTTGTCTGGTAGCAGTCTTGAATTATGCCTCTGTCATAAAGTAAAATAAACATGATATTTCAGCATTAAGTTATATGTGCTATATGCTCATTACAGGACGTAGAACCAAAGAGTTCTTTTCGAGTGTATGAAATTTATAGTAAAATTTCTGTTTTTGCCATTGTCATGGTGAAAAAGTATGTGAGAAATTGCTATGCTGTTTTTAATGCGACTAATATTGTTCCGCTGATACTAATAGACTGGTGATATAAGTAATTTGGCCTTGCATCTATGTGAACCAAATTTAATAAATCCTTGCAAGTGAAAACTCCTTTCATTTAAACTCTGCTGTAACGAAGTCTCATGAGACAAATAACTTATGTTAGCACCGTTTTCCTACAATCCAAAGGTTTTCTGCGTTTTCTTTTCTCTCTTCAAATTGAAAATTTTACACAAGTTGGTCATATAATGGGCGATACAATCTTTAAATAGAGAGCTAACAGTGCTCTGCAGATTTCATTAGCTTTGCTCGTTCTTCTTAGCTCCTTTTTCCCCGTGAGCTTGCCATTTCGCTCTTGATTTGATCGTAAAGTTAACCTTTCTCCTCTCAGACCTTTCGTTCTGCGGTAGACCATGAAGTCGCGAAAACGTATGTTCGGTAAGGAATGGAAATTTCTTCAGGACGCGGCAACCATTCTTCCATCAACCTGTCGATAACTCAAGGTTTCCACGGACTTTTTATCAAAAGCAACCCTATTCATTCGCCTCCGTTTCTCATCCGTATTCGAAAATCCAGTTCCGCTCACAATTACCGCTTTGTTCTCCCAAAAAAGTCTTCCCTGGCCCCTTTTGTTTCATTCAGTCCCTCCCTTTTATATCCAGATGTTTAGATTCCCTAGGCATTCTTTGTATCTTCCTTCGAAGAATTCTTAGAACTCTTCCCCGAAGCGAACCATTTCACTCACTTTTGCTGGAAGGCCCTGAGAATCCTGCGAACCCACTTCCCTCCTTTCTCTTTCACTCTCGCCCAGGAAATGAGGAGAATCCGCGAGTTGATTCTTGCCCAGTGATCCCATTCCGACCTCGCGACTCGCCTCAAGGCTCGGGAAGCCGCGACCAGTTGTCCCATTGCTCACGGAGGCGCGAAACGGGTCTCATTTGTTATGCTAATTGGGAGCGAGGCTGCGTGAGAAGTCTTGGATCTAGGTTTTGGTACATGTAAACGGAGGTGGATTGCCTGCGAGGATTGCGCTCTAAGGATGGGATCAAGGTTTCTTCACGTCTTCTGTCTAGCTTGAGTTCTCCATCTCCGGAATTACCTTGATGCTTCCCCTTTCTGAGACCACGGGGAGCCGTTCGTTACGTTTTGTGTCGCCGGAAACTACCCAAGATTGTTGCCAGAGGAGGTGGGGAAGAAGTAGGTGGTTGTAAATCGCCGCTTCCGTAAATTAGTTTGTTGAGTAAGAGAAGTTTCCTTAGGTGACTTCTTTCGAGTAGCGCAGCATATGCTTGATTACAGTTTTGTATTTTCTATGACTGCTGCTAAATTCTGAAACTAAATTGAGATAGCTGTTAAATTTTCCCAAAATTTGCGATTTTTAGATACCAAGAGAGATATACTGAGGTATGATTTCATTCATCCTAGAAATTTAAAGTTCCTATTTCACTGTAATAAAACTCAACTCAATTTTTTATATTGCAAAAGATCTAGCATTGGAGATTGCTACTTTGGAAATTGGATCATTTGGTTTTTGAATTGAAATTTGAACCCAATAAATATTTAATCTAACTCGCCCGGAGATATCTTTAGATACGTGGAAAAGTGAGATGCGGAAGTGGATCTATTGTTATGCAATATCTAAGGGTTCCAAAAGTCGATAAATAATGAGGAAGGACATCACCGGATGTCCTTCCTCGTTATTCCCGAAAGCCACAGCCTGAATTCGTATGTAGTACATCTTAAAATCATCACTTTTTGCATACGTCTGTACGAAAACTACACCTCTTGCTTTGTAACGAGCGTATTCAAGAAGTCATTAACAGCAGTTAAGCAAAAGTTTCAATTTAATTATCAAAAAAATTCACGTTGGCGAATGCATTTTTATGAGGCAAAACATGTGAGATCGTTATCAACCTCTAAAGATAAAGGAAGCTCGTGAAAAAAATCAGTAAAATAATAATACCTTCCTAAGCTTTTTTTCGTCGAAAGAAATAACTCCATAAATAGCAGCATAATCGACGAGAAACCTGAAGCGGGTTGGATTCCAGGAACAAAAGCATCCTTACTCATCTCAAGGCAATTAATTATGGTCTGCGCCCGAAGACTCCCCGCGTGTAATCTTAGACACCCGCGCAATAATTAATCGGCGCTCGCCTTGACCGAAATGTAAAAAGCTACGAGATGCAAGTGTTGTGCTCATTCCCCGACACGGGGTATTTAGTTCAACGCGGCAATTAAGACTCTTTATTAACGCCCTCAAGAGCTCAACCTCTCCGCTAAATTGTAAACGGAGAAAAAAATAACGGAAACCCAGTCCAAGTGCTGTGGATGAGTTTAATGGCTCTAGGAAGAGAGATAAGTGACCGTATATTATCCCCCGTCTTTCGTCGATGCCTCGTTGAGTGCAGACTCTCCTCATCCTCGCGTCTTGCATTGCCCTCTTGCTTCACTCTCCTCCTGAGACCTCCGATGAATCAAATCTGCGATGGTGTGACGGACTCAAGTAATTGCTAATTACCACCTAAATAACTCGCGGGAATCTGCCTGATCGGATGATTTATCTGCAGCTGAACTCAGAACGATGTAAACCTCCTGAGTACACTGACAATTTCACAATTGGGATTGATGACGGAAAATGTGCCAGGATCCTCTAATCAACATTTATTCTGCAAACGTTGATTCTGCGGTATGTGCTCCTCGGCCCATCTCTTTCCCACATCCATCTTTAGGAGAACGGGCGGTCGATAGTTCATACATGGGATGTCCGTACGTTATAATGTCCCTTTTAATGGTCTTGGGTTCGAATTACACCATGAGAATGAATGTTGTCTTCGTGCTCTGGCCGTATTAAGTCTTTAAAAGGCTGTCAGGAAGAATCTCCGAGTAATAGTAATGAGGTGGTTAAGGGATGACTAGGGCAGCGATGAAGTGAAACTGTCGAGTCTCGCAGACCCATGCCACCAGCTATGAATGTTTCGGAAGTGTGAAAATTGCTATCGTGTGAAGAATGTTTACCGTTATCGAATTCTCGGACACCGGATTAAAATGTTAAATCCGTCGCAGACCGTTTAGTTTTTCTAACGTTTGAATATATATTTTTTTAGATTATTATTATCGGTAGATTTTAATTCAACGTGTTTATTTACAATAATTATATTTATATCCCTAGTCGCGATGGTGAATTGGTTACCATTAGCATAGGTTATTAGGCTACAATTCATATGGTTAGCGCTCCAACCCCAAGGTCCCGAGATCGAGTCCCGGCTAGTCGGCTTTTTCTGATTAGAGAATTTTTCTGTGTTCGTCTATTGTTACTGTTCAGCCTCTCCCATAACTGTCCAATAAACGGGTATCTGTGAGGGTAAAAAATACTTTATAGATTTCATTTCTGGTGTTCTGGTTTCCTTCTATCTTGCATTGCCCTTTCCACATCATTCATCTTTTTCTGAGTAACCCAATTCTATGTTGCTTTCTACATATTTTCATTGGTACTTTCATTCTTTTCTCTGTATTCTCATTTTGACTTTTCTGACAATGTTCTTAATTTTTACGTTACTTCCCTTTCAAATTTCTTCTTTTTGATTGACTGTAGTCATTTTTGCATTGTTTCTCATCAGTTGCTTCTAATTTACGTTCTGTTTCTCTTTTCGAAACCCTGATTCCCGCTACTTAAATCTTCCTTCGAAGATCTTCTTAACTATTTTTCCTTTCGTTTCCCAAAGTCCTAAGGGATTTTTCCGTATAATTCTTTTACCTCTTGCTATGCTATTTCCAATTCTACCAACACGTGTTCTATACATGATAATTGATGTGTTTAAGTAGGCACCGTCACCTAAGTGTTGTAACAATCCATACTCAGTATTTAGTTCTTACTTGTGATACCGAACGCATGTTTTAGTATTAGACTAATTTCAATTGCAACTAATGCGACGAATTATTGCAGTGACATTGTAGATGAGGATTTTATTTCCACTTAAAGTGCTGAGAGGGGTTGCGTGTAATGAAACGCAACATTCTTGGTGAGGCGATATTGAAATCCTCAGATGGATTAACTCCTAGAAATTGGCTGGTACAGAAATTATATCTTAAATTTAAGAAATAGATCGATTATATCTATAGAGTTCTATGTTCTTGCTATTCATAGATGAGAATGATATAGTCAGAAAGACCTACCCAGTTTCAAGCTGAATTTTCCTTTTGTTATTAAAATTCAATTATTTCCGTGTATTATCTCAGTCATGCGTCTTTTCGTAAGTTTTGTGGAAAGATATGTTGTGTATGTATGACGGACTTCGGAAAATTAAATTCATAATCACGATTATCTGCAAATAAATTCTGAGCTTAGGATATTTTATGTTTCCATTATTCTTTCATTTATTGATTTTTAAACCATGAAAAGATTCAGAGGTTGCTTCTTTCCAGTCCTTGTTTCAAATTTTACATTGCGGTAATATTACTCTACTCTTCGTAATGGAGAATCAATGTTGCAAGATTCCTTATAAAATATTTCGTATGACCAACACTTTGATATCGTACTTTTAATTCTGAGACCAATGAAATACACTTAGTCATTGATTTTGAGGAGTAGCGAGCAATTTAGGATAAAATTGAGTCCCTATTGCAAGACCGTTTCTTGCAGTTTTACGGCTTAAAATAAATTTCTGCGTCTATACACATCCTTGACTCTTATGACTTCCCCAGAAGAACGTAAGTTTTCATATTACAATGACATTCCCGCCTTAAAAAGGTAAACGCACCCCCTCAATTGTTTAATATTTAATAGGTATTATTTTCACAGGATTCCGAAGATATAATGGGCACTGGATTTTATTTCTGTTCAAAAATTGACTAAAGAATTACCGTCACAGAGGAGCACTATTATCGTGCCTCTCCTAATCCAATGGCGAAGTCAAAGTCGCTTCCCTTTTTTGCCATTGCCTTTATTTGCCGTGCCCATATGTACAGTACCGTGTCATTATCTCCAAACATACCTACAACCGAAGAGGAAGGAGAATTTCCATTATCCCCACTCCGAACTCGAACCAGCGATCTCAGTAATGCAAGGAGGATTCTCTCAGGCCACCCCGAAGCTCTAAGCTTGCCTTGTTGTTGCTGTCGATCATAACATCGATTCCGTCGGTGTTTTCTCCTCAACGCTCATCCCTTACTTCCTTTCGGAGCATCTCATGAGCTAATCCTTAGTACACGAAGCTCGATAGTTCCCTTACTCATATCCGTTCAACCACCCATTCGTCCCTCAGGTGAGACAGTCATCACACCAAATACCTCCAGTACTTTACCTGCGGTGCATGATCCATCTCACAAGGTAGGCACCTAAAGAAAACTGAGTGCATAAAATCAGCGGATTATTGTTTATCTCCGATCTTCTTAACCTTAGGTTTTCGTCAAAAGATTGTTACAGCTTTGAAAGAATAGCTAATATCATAATAATAATAATAACTTCATTGGAAACTGGAAGACCTCAATTAAATCCTGAATAATCATTATTATAATTGACGAACGCACAAAGAAGTTCTGTATATAAAATCCAGACATCCGGGACTCGAACCCCGGACCATGGGCCTGGATAGCTGTCACGCTAACCGCTCCACCGCGAATCCATCCGGTGGAGCAACAATAATAATTTTTCTGCAAGGAATCCGAATACATTTGAGGTCAGAATGTTAAATCGAAAGAACTCTCGAATGGGATTTGGAACGTACTACAATATCTCCCGCATTTTTTAATATTATAGCTCATTCAAAGCATTTTCTTGAACTTCTGGATCCAGTGCATACTATATTTCAATAAATCTTTTCTCCAGCCTTGTTTACCACGCCTTGTGAAAACGAAACGGAAAGTATTCTAAGATTTAATTAGTTTTCAAATAGTTATCATTCGTGCAATTTCGGTGTTTAAATTTTTGAATGAAGGCAGTACTTAACATAAATGCGGCATCATGGTTTCATTTGCGGCCTTTCAATGAAAAAAGGTTCTCCACCTCTTATCTAAACTAGCAGACCGTGGCCGCATGGGGAAGGAGAAAATGTAGTTCCAAAAGTTGTTATTGAGGCTTTTAATATCTCATAAGAAATATGGTTCGAAACCTGGTTTTGGTACTTCGAATTATTAACAATGAAGGATAATTCTAATGAAGTACAATATTCATCTCCTAAACAAGCTCGCGCTTTCAATAATTTCTCATTTTTTTGAATGATTACTATACTAAGAGAACGCTGAATTTCAACCAAATATTAGCTACTTTCTTTCAAACCGTAAAACGTATGTCATCCAAATAAGGGCATGAAAAAGGTTGGAATGTTTCGATGAATGCAGTTTCGGTATGCGCAAGAATTTTCAAGCGTTGGCTCCGTATGGGGAAATGCTATGGTAATTGCGTTCAACATCAGGTATGAAAGAAGAGCTAAGAATTAGCTCTTTAAAATCTCGAGTCACTGATATTAATGATCGCGGCCTAGCAACAACAATTCGAATTCAATAAGTTTGCTCTTCGTTTTTTGCGTAGTTAAATGATGTTAACGAATAGTTTCACGTTCTCCTCGCTCCGATCGAAGCTCGACGATACATATATTGTGTGGGACGGTGTTTCTCAACCAGTGTTGCGTTGAGCATCGTGCCACATGGAAGCAAATTAGTTGCGTCGCATTTTTTGTAAAGTAGAGCGCAAAAGAGCCCTGGTTGTATATTGATTGTGTGCCATATCCTTTGAAACTAATTCTTCCAAATCCATGGAATATTGGCCAGTGGAAGTGAAAAAAAAACAATGTAAACTCCTTCTGTATAAAGTTATATTGAACTGTGTAATTTTCAACGAATTTTCCTCCAAAACAATTAATTTAAACACCTCACTGATGTAGTTTTCATTAACATAGGTAAATTGAAATTATATCTAGACCTTAATGTTCAGGTTAGAGAAGAGTAGTAATATCATTAAAAGAACTTCGACAGCTGAGTCCATATCGGGGATATGGGCTCCCACCGGGAATCGAACCCGGGACCGCTTCCACTAATGGTGAAGGCGCTACCCACTTGGAGGACTTTAGAAAAGGACTCATTGGCTGGATATTAATGACTTTATTTTAGAAAAGGTACTTTTGCTGATAATTTATGTATCAGATATGAAGAGTTCGACAATCTCCACCAAAAGTCGGGCACTCGGGGTTGCCCATCATCAAATTTCGTTTGAGTCCTTTTCATCTTTTAGTGGATGTTAATTTTAATGCCAAGTTCAAGGCTATTTAACATTTTCTTGGCTGTTATAAGGGGTTCATATTCCCATAAACTCTCCCGGCTACACCAGGAGTTTATCTCAAAATGCGCATTTATGAATGTCGTCATTCCTCAGGTAATGGGTCTCCCTGATAGCTCCAAGTTCTGTACAAGGAAATTCACTTTCGTAATTTTACGTTATTTGTGTCATTTGAAGCGGAACGACTCGATTGGCGCTGTATTAAACTGTCCCTCGACTTTAAATTCCTGAAAGTCTGCTTTCTTGGCAGAAGTTTGCTCGAATCTCCTGTCAATTGATCGTTTGGAAATAATGGGTAATTTTGTGAATAAAAATCAGAAAATAACGATAACATCTTGCTTATGGATGACCTTTATGCTAGAAAGGTAATCGAGTATTAATTTTAAAATTCGAAACATTTTACAAGCGCTCCGCTGAAAGCAATGGAGACTGATTACAAGCGCGCGCCGTAACAATATTGAACGCATATTCATATAATTCAGATTATAAATAACAAGGAATCTGTGATTTGTTTGAATGCTCGCCATTATCCTTCGAGAACCCTGTGAAGAGTTATAAAATTTCTCCACAAACATGTACCTAAGCGATGGGAAACGCATGGTTCACATGCTTGAACACCGAGTCCCATCAAAGCCTAAGAAACTGAAGGAGAGTTCGTTCGGTCGTGTTAGAATAGAGGACAGGGCGCCTGGCCAGAAGGCGGGAGACCCGGGTTCGATTCCCGGCTGCGGCTGCGGCAGGCTATTTCTCTTTCGTTTATTCATCTAAACATGTAACTGTTGTTACTGTGAAGTCCATATTATTTGTATTTCATATCGATTTTTTTAATGATTATAACTTCCTCGATTTTTGTTGTGGTAATTTACGCTTAAAGAATCACTTCGTTGAAAAGTAAACCCACATTTCCTCAGTTTAAGGTTTTAAGTTAGGCTTTCTCGTATCTCATCTTGTAGATAAAATTTTATTTACAGTTGCTAAATTATTTTAACTCATAAGGATCCTGGAGATCATGGCAAGGCAACTATTTAGATGCTTGAATGGTTACGTAAACTTCTGATAGGGTTTTTGGGAACAGTTATGGCCATCATATATACTTATTGTCAGTGGATACCATAAGTACTATTTTCCACTTCTAGTGTAATTGAGTAATCGCGAGGGGTAGCTCATCAGCGATGAAAGCCGATCAACAGGTTGAGCATAAGTGCGCACTGGAATTTCCCCACGTGTCGAAAATAGCTCCTTTGATTCGGCGTCCATTATCTTCGGGTAATTGTGAAATCACCGCGGGTTTAAGGAAACGGGGCGCAATTTAGTAAGCTCTTGTCTTCCCGCTCCCGACGATATGCATAATCATTTCTTTATTGTTTATTTCCACGGCATCGAAAACCGCCGAACCTCGGTCACCATGCTACCGCAGCGCTGATCGCGGCATTTTTCTCGTTTTTTCCGTTCCCTCCCTTTCCTTATGCGAACGAGACCTTGCGGAACCGTTAAAAGTTGGGAAAAAAGAGAACCTGGAAGGGGAGCTGAAGAGAGTCTGCTGGCTATCTCGGCTTCCATCCCGAGACCGTTCGTGCATGTAAAAGGCGGCTCCTTATAAAACGCACTGCTGCATCCTTTCCTAGCGTTCATTTAAATCTCAATGTCGACGTCTGGAGAATGGCATTGCGGGATGGAGTCCCGTCCTCGATTCCCCTTGATCCCTCTCATTGCTTGTCCCACTGTCCTAATCTGATCCGGTCACCTTTCCTTATGCGTTTAAGTGTATCAATGCTCGCGCATGCCTTTTGTTAGCGGTCGAAGGGAGAAGTAAACATCCAACGTTTTCTGTCACCCTTCCCTTTCTTTTTCTCGGGGAGAAAGGCATTCTTTTTGCGGGGGAATCAGTCAAACGCCGGTGTTTTGCATGTCGGGGAGTTTTTATTTTTCCCGAGGATGCCATTTGTGGTCAAGATTCTTTCGTCGAGTCATTTGAGTATTCAAATCGGATGACTTGCGCTCCCCCGTCCGAAATGCAAATAGATGCATTCGAGGATTTTATCGGGCGCAAAATAAATAGATAGCGAGAGCGACCTCGATCTTCTTTTCGAAATAAATCGCGCGGTGTCTCTCGGGCGACCTTCGCGTTACCTTTGCGTTATTCCCGCGAGTTGTTGCGTACTCGATCGTATTTACAAGCAACCCGATTCTCCCAATTCGCTCCGAGTCGGAAATATCCCCAGGGTGAGCACGGGAATCGAAATGTTTATCATACGCGGTGTGCGCTTCGTTAATCGCCTCTCTGTTTGAGCTACGAAGGGCGTATATGCGCATTCTGACCGCATTTCTTGTATATATCTGTGATTATTTTTGTCAGGAATACCCAGAATTTCTCGATGAGTGTTACCCCAAGTTGCTTTGTTCTTTATAACGATGTTTTGTATGGATTGGAAAGTATAAAATTATATTTGAAAGGACCTGTTTTAGAATTGACATCCATTTAAGAATTGTTGTTTTGTAAAAGAACAGCCCAGAAATTTAACGAGAAAGGAATGTGAAACACTATCTCGCTTATTTTTATTCATTGAAAATTTGTCCTTTTTATCTACCAATATTTCTCGAATGTAAGTAGTACATCTTATCGCTTTTCGCAGAATTACGTCCCCATCCGAGAGTTTCATCGTTAAGAATTATTAATGACTTTAATACAAATACCTTTTAATGACAAAATCACTACCGAAGGTTATCACCAATAAAAATAAAGTTTTTTCTATCTCTCTAAGTTTGGAAGGTGAATATTTAAGATTACAAACACATGACCTTGCTATGAAATCGCTAAATCTTCCGCCATTCGTGCTGTGTTTCTTTGAGTAGAATGTAAGAAGAACCAAGGAGCTTTCAAGATTTATGTATCTTCCTAAGTATATAACTGTCTCATTAATGAGAGACAGTTATATCGTAAAATTTTCATTCATGATGTGTTTATCGTCAAATAAAAATACTTTGCAATAGTTAATAAGTTTTCGTCATTGAACCCCATGGAAGATTACCATTCTTTCGAGTTGACATAATTATGAAATGCTTCGCCTTCAAACTCATTCTTGACGATAATTTTTCGCAAATAGACTCTAACATGACGTGTTTTGTGGCCACGCCGTAACATATTGCCTTCATTTATTTTTGTAGCCCATGAATCATTCTTTGCTTTCTTTCTTTCCGATGGTGTTTCCTGTAGATGGTATTCAAATACTATCAATTTATTATGAATATTAATAGATTTTCGAATTAGAATCGAATTACCCGATTTAAAACGAAGCGGAAGTCATGAGCAAGAGATTCTAATGATTTCATATTCTATATAAAATGATTACAAAAATTTTTCCTCACTCTTAAATGATTACTATGATAGTATTAGAGGAATTTTACTTTGACATTACATATTAAATGGGAACCTTTTATCGTAGCCTACAGGATATATTAGCTATTAAAACATACATCAATGGGTAGAAACCTATGTACTCCATATCATATACACTGCGAATATACGTCTTTTTGTGTTTACGAAGTGCTAACTTAAATTTGCGGCCGTTTATAAAACAGTCTCCTTCAATGTGAACCTATTCCGCATCCTTGTCCCAATTCGAAATCGAATAGAATCACGAAACTTCTCGGATATCAACGTAGAATATTATGGGTTTTTGATTTGCTTGTTTAGCCTAACCATGAAAAACTTCAGCATCACACACCCGCTTTGCCCTTGATTTATAGAACATTACGAAGGACGATGTCTTCCACACAACATCCATGAACGCGCTACCAACTTGGCTGTCCGGTAGCCCCGCTTACAACCGATCTTTTTCAAATGTTCTAACTGCGACGGCATTGGACGGGCCACCATTACATTCTGGTAGATTGCTCCTTAAGAGAGCAAACATATGATTATTTTCTTTCCGGTATATCGTTTCGGGAAAACCAGTCCGATACACGTTCACTTTCTTCTCAAACAAATTAACAGAAGAGTAGGTTTTGCTTTCAGAACTAAGTGCGCATTGGTTCGTTTGTTTTCTTTTAACGAAACCTTTGATTCCGGAATTGAATCTCTCACCCCTGCCCACGCCCCCACAGCTCTTTCCTCTCACCGCACCTCTCTCTTTCGCTCTCTCTCTCCGCCTCTCTCACGCTCTCCTTTCCTCTCTCCATTGTTACGGAATCGCTCTTCTGCTTGACTTGTTCCGCATCTCATCCTCTCCACAAATTCATTCCCTTCCTCGTCTCCCTCAATCTCCCGCTCTACTATTGATCTTCAACTCTCTATGGGAGAGATTAGTAACATCCTCCGCCGCCATGTTTCCTTTCACTATCTTTCGCTTTCGAGGGAACGGTCCAATTTTGATGTGATATTTTTCCATTTCGGAGCGAATGGAACAGAATGATTGTTGGTGAAATAGCTGGGCGAGTTTTGTTCATCATTTTCGTTCTCGTTATCATGCATTTTCGAAAACAAGTCTTATGTTTTACGTTCGTTCCGTTGTCTTTTATTTTAATTGATTCATTATCGCGGATCACCTGTCACGGGTCAAGAAAATCTTTTCTCTCGTATTTCTTTATTAAAGTGCCTTTTATTATATCCATCCGATGAATATTTTTCTGTATCATTTCCCGTCTCTATTTCTTCAAGATATCTCATAAAGGGGACTTTTAAAGTGTAAAATTCCATAAATATTGAGCTAAATTAAAAATAGTATGTGCATGATATAATGTTATAAAGCGATTTGATGCACTCTCGTTTAATTTTACGTTAATTAATGTTTTCATATTATTCATTTACATCGAGTCCCGGATAGCCAAATGGGCAACTCGTCCGCCTTCGAGTCCGTGAAATCGGTCCAGGGTTCGATTCCCGGTGGAGACTGCGTGTGAAATTACCTAATATGTCGAAACACTTCTAGCAATACTACTGCTACCCTTTTAAGTTTGACATCATTGAGCAATCGATGGATGAAGCTGTCATTTTGTGATACTACATATTAGAGGATATGGTGACAGCCACTTTCTAAAGGCTCGCAAGAATTTTTGCATATTTTTATTGCTATTTTTACTACACTCTTAGGCATAGTTGCTTAATTCATCTCCGCATGTAACTGTTTCCCCGTTTTGATAACGAACGAAGAATAATAATTCGCAAAAATGGAGAACCCTCCATTTCTCTAAATGTCAACGGGTGAGTCTTTGCTAACTTCATATTCATCCGTATAATATGCTTGTCATTGCGTTTCAATCGTCCTCATGCAGATTAGTGCCTCTGAGGTCTCGACTGGGACTCGATCCTCTGACCTCATCGCTAGCTGGCACTTACTCCTTCCAGCTAAGTTGAACGCAACTTTCGCTTCTTCTTAGAATCGTAATCTAAATCGTAACTGCGCCCTTTTGAATTCCCTGAACCGATTACATATATCACCACTCAGTTCCTCACATCGATGGAGATTACAGTCAAAGCCGAGCGTCTTAGTCTCTTGCAGTGATGCAGACATGGCGGGAGTCTTTGGAATTCTCTATTTCCCTCGTGGTACGCGAACTCGCATAACAATCATTTCTTCTTGCTTAAATGGCGCCTAACGATTCTCCGAATTAATGTGGGTCATGCGTTTCATAGTTCTCTGGCCCCGTCTGGGGGTTGGGCGGGGCCTTCTAAAGACAATGGCAGTCACATCTCTCCCATTCGGTGTTATTAGCGTGCCTTCGCCATCGCGAGAGGAGACAGGACTGGGATCGGAGGTATTTGAACACCCGTCTCAGGTGGTTTTTTCCTCCTCTTGCTTTGAAGAGCAGGCATCTCGTAGGAGACGTCCGCTTTGTTGCGTGTCCTTTGGAAAGCGACGGGATATCCTGGAAATTCCTCCCAAGCGGTCACCTGGAGAAAGTCATTTTTATCTTACCATTTTGTAAGATGCAGCCGTTGCTACTTCGTTACGCCTTTCTGCTTATAGGGTCTGGAAATTTCAACCGGTTGTTCATACAGCCATTCAAGCTTTGACAGCAGCAATTTCGTGGGGAGCCATTGCTATGTTGACAATCCCTGATTCATGGCATAGATTTATTTCTTTCATTTAAGGTCCAGAGTTTAGATACCAGAGTCTTTTCTTGTGGCTTGCATGAATTGGCGTTTGGATTTCTAAAGAAAATGCTTCAAGTAAATGTGACCTTCGTTGTAATGATAATATTAATTTTGTTATTATTACATAGAAAAAGATAGTTAAAATTACTTATCTTGGCGAGCTAATTCATTTCCTACACTGTATTCCTTCAGGTTGGAAGTCAGGGTAGTTGATAAAAACTTAAGGGAGAAAGTTCTTCTTGAGAGCACTTTCGGTTTCCTAAGTTCTCTGAAATAAATAGTAACCAAAAATGCAGTTTTCACCGTGAGAGATAGTCGATCGATGAATGTTCACTTTCTTTTTTTTTTCTTTAATTTCAAGGGTACGTCCTCATTCTTTCTCATCGATTTTCTTATTTCGTTCCCATGAATATACATATTTTATAGGTTATCATTATTTTTTAAATCTTTAAAGACTTAACGTCGGCTTGAACATCTATTATGGATGTTTTATTTTCAAATGCAACGCTTTCTTTATTTCTTCTGGTTCAGATATTTCGAGTTAAGAAGAAAATTTTCATGGTAGATGAACATCTTGCTGGGAAGATGATGGTGCCACACTTTATATTTTTATCGCTATATCTCCCATACATTCGAAAAAGCCCAGATTTATTGGAACTCCTGAGTGTCTGATTCGACTTTTTAAAAGAGCTATCAAAGTGAATTCTCGTTATCCGTTAATTTTAAGTTAAACTCTACCTTCCATGAATTTAAGCCATCCTCAGAGAAAATTTAAAGCATCGTTTCATGGTTTTGTATTAAAAATTATAAATTTAAACATGTTTTCACCTCTGTTGTAGACGCAATGAGAAACGAGAGTTATACTTAAAACGCGCGGGCTGCTCTTTTGGTAACTGTATCTCCTTCATCTTTAAACTCATAAACAAATAGACTAGGAGAGTATCGTTGTGAAAGATATCATGTTATAGTCACTGTGAGAAATGATCATGTTTATTCCTGCTCGTTTTGGTATGGAATGACCCCGAAGGAAAGAAGTACAAGAGGATTCTAATGCAATACCCTTCCTTCCACTCCTTTTTAAATCTGGTATGTGCATAATGGTGTTCTCTGAGCGTTAATGTGAGCGACAATTATGGGCGGATCTCTCCTAATACGAGGCCCATATCCTCGCCGGATGTCGGCGGATCCGTCGGAATGCGGCCTCCTATAGGGGAAGGGTCGCCGCAGACACTTCTCGAAGTCATTTCATTTCGACACTATTCGTTCCACGCGTAGGAGTCAAAGTGTATCGAAAGCGGAATGAAAAGAAGGGACTGCATGCGCTTAAGGGGTTCTCATGCCTCGCGTTTAAGACAGCCACATTTTCAGTATAAATAGATACTAGGTCGACTCTACGTGTGACTCATATTTCCTGCCCATTTCTACTCCGACGACTTGAAATTTCGAAGGCGACGCTTTCATCTGCAGGTCGTTTACTCAGAGAACCCTCCGTTGATTTAAGTTTTTATTTATTCGACGATTGTGTCAGTCGTCAGAACAGGTTTAATTTATAGAAATGCATTTTGATTTTCGCGTTGCACTAAACCTCCAACCCCCTGCCACGCGCCACTGGCATCTTGCAGGGTTTAAGTGTAAACGTGCGATTTACGTTTGAAAGAGATTCACCTGTTCAGTTGTTAATTTTCCATTTCCTTGGAATTCTTTGCGACTGCTTACATTTACAATGTTTTATCGCATTTTAAATTTCATCTCCCCTTTCTTGTTATTTATAATTTTTTTGTGAAATTACATAATATATATTGTACTATATACTACACTGTTATACTTTTAACCTTCTGTCAACATCCAGGTACTCATAACTACACGTAGTCTCTCTTCAATCATCAATAGCTGTTTTTGTACGTATTCATTTATGTTAGATATAATATTAATTATAATTCTGTTCGTGAAAACAATTTCTCTTTGAAGTCATTTCTATCCCATGGGAAATGTGTAATTCCGTTTCCCATGTTTCAGTAATCGTATTTCGAATATTTATCTGGTTAAATTACGTAGAGTTTCTTTTCAACAAATCGATGTATATTTATAAATGAGAAAGTTACAGCTATATGTGTATCTACTATTTTATCGTTGGAAAAAAACTGTTTTAATTGTAATTTAAGCAATATTTCTGCGCGTGTTAAATTATTTTGAAGATGTACGTCGGCTTTAAGACTAAAGACTTTCCTTCAAGACTAAATTTTATTTGAAAAACATTTATGCTCAAGAATTTAATAATGCACGAGTGCTCTTTCGATCTTATGCTGCGAGCAGCAATTAATCTAAAATTCCTCAATTTTTATTTATGATACCAAATGCCTTGCGTGGTGATTCCTGGATCTCAAACATTTACCAACACTCTGTCTACACAATATTACTTGGAAATGCGAATGCGAATCAAGATATGGAATGGTCGTTTTTCTCGAGCGCCATGCATTAAGCAAGGATGAGCGTAAGATTAAGGTGAGCCGCGAGAAGAGCGGTATCGGGAGAAGAGCTAACCTGGGAGTGGCAATCAAATCGGAGAACCTCTCCAGGGAATGAGAGAGAGGCTAAGTGTGGAGTCACGCCTCTAAAAATACAGCCTCTCTTTTTCCAACATCCATTTCTCTCTATCTTTCTCCATGTTCCGCTTCTATCAGGTTTCCTCTCGCCATTCCAGCTCGGTTTTTTACCATCTTCACCTGTCTCGCCGTCTTTTTCCGCCTCGCCATTTCCATCCCTCGCAAATATGTTTTTTATCATCGGAACCCTCTTACCTTCCTTATATTTGTCTCTTCCAGTTCGCCGTTTGGCGCCGGCGTTTTTTCTTCGCGCATTCATGTTTTATGAGCAACTTGAGGAATTACTTCTATGTCGGAAATTTCGGTGTGGAAGTTACGATGGGACTCGAAAGCCGTTGGAGTCAAATGGGCCGTCACGAAACTTCGTTTTATAGCCCATTTTAGGCAAATCCGATGCTACTTTTGTTAGTGCCGCAACGGTATATATCTTTAGTGCCTAGGCAAAGTCCGCCACATTAATCTACAGTAAAGTGAGGAAAACAGATTTATTCGTCTGATTCTTTTAGAGTTGCGTTCAAGAGATCCCCTTTCACGATCATCATGTGCAAGTGCTACAGCATCCTTACCCAATGAAATAAAATTTCAATTGGATCGTCGGAAGTAGTTAAGAGCCTATTTTAACGGCTTGAAACCTTCATTTAAAACGATGTCTATCGCTATCAACAGAGAAATTAAAATTGCGTGTATTTATACGGACATCTCCGTTTTTCTATCCTTAAAAGTTTTTTCTCCCTAAAGCCCGCAACTTCTTGTCGGAAATCATTTCTCTGTTTTTGAGTTGAGTTTTTAATCAAAGATTTTCTAAAAGGTATAAGTGAAGCTCAAATTTGCGTTTTAAATGTATTATATTCCTCTCCACTTGGGAAATAAAATCACCCTTCCTATTCTGGATTTCAATGTTGTAATTTCTGGACCGCAAATTTCCCTTTCCGTGAGAAATGTTTGCTTTTACTCTTTTTCCGGAACTTGAAGCTATATTTTGGGTCTCGCACATGCATGTATTTATTTCAGCATAATATATTTTCAATCATCTATAGCTTATTTCCATTCGTTTTGTGGAAAACGTCGGAATAGGAATTCTCTGTTTTTAAATTCTAATAAACGAACGGTTAAACCTTGGTGAACCTCGGTAATAGGAAACGTATCATACTCACAGCTCGAGCGAATTATTGGTCTTTGCCATAATAAAATGCCAGAACATGGTTCATATTCATATAAGCTTTTGTGCCCCGGTGATTATAGAAAATGGATTCCCACTTTTCAATTATCTCATAATTCTGAAAACAGGCTGCCGTTTAGATACCGATATAAGCGGGATCGCAACTTACTCGTGTCAATTTTCATAAAATCATCTTTCGGCGGAAAATGGTCGCGTTGGAGTTGTTTAAAATGCCAGATATTTAGAGAAGTCTCCCGGTATGAGCATCAAGTAATAAATAAGCTTCGCTCCCACAAACATGACTGTACATAATAAATAAAATACATGAATCCCACAAATATGACCGTCATAACTGTACCGCTTCAATCGAGAGCGTAATAAATATAGTTCTGTGCCCTGCTTCCGCGGAGTTCACGCACCTCCTCTGAAATCCTTCGACGACCTTGAGAGAGTTGGAGGACTCGAGTCGTCGCGGGCTGCCTTGATTGAATACGTAATAAGCATATAGAAGCCCCCATAAAATGTTCTGAGAGCAAAAGTAATCGTGCGGGTCAGAACGATGCTGGAAATTAGAAAGGCGATCTCCATTGGAATAGGCCTTTGGGTAGAATACAATTACTTAGGGAGCGAAACTAAACAAACCCAAAAATTAACTGTCTAATAAATATAGATGTTGTGCGGAGGATAACGTGCTTTTGATGAGATACGGGCCCGGATTTTTCCATCGCCCGAGGCTTTCAACACGCTGCGCCCGATCTTTATGGGATAATTACGAATTGTGAACGAATAACATTTCCAATTTCGAGGGCACGGATGGCAATGTGTGTAATCCCGTTCTTCTAATCGACTTCTTCATATAGGATGCTTAACCTCTTGAAGCACGAACTTTTGTTTAATAATTTTTGTTTAACTTTTGCTTAATTTTTATTCTGCGTATATTTTATCGTACAGAGAGAGAGAGGTCTTTTTAGCTGGTCATTAGTACGATGACTTGCACTTTTGGCATACTCGGCATTAAAAACTGTTTTGGTTTGTTAAGGCGTTCTCTTGCAGCAATGTAATGTAGCTCTAGTTATTACCCTTTATCGTGACAATCGTATCACAATTACTAAAAAAGAGTTCACTTCGGAGGAATTCATAATTACCTGTATGCTTTCTAGTCGTAGCGTCAATGATTGTTTTTAGTAAACTTATTCCTATTGAAGCATTCTATCCTCTAATCGTTATGATTGGCAGTATTGGCTAGGATAAGAAACCAACGACTCTCACTCAATTTATAGTCCATGTGGTATTAATGAATTAAAAATTAGTCAGTTTGTGTGTCAATAGGCATGTATTCTAATTACGGTAGATTGCAGAGGAATAACTGGATCGACTATGCGTCTATAGGTCTAACGTGCAAAATAAATCCTAGATTGTGCACGAAAAACGAAATATTTTAAAGCTTTTTAACTAACTTAAGATAGGAAGTGAAAGAAAACTTTGGATGACCTTAGATCCTCGAATGAGTGTTGTCTTTCGAGGAAATATTCTCTAAAGAGCGCCTATTTAAAGCATATGATCATAATTTTTAATGATGAGGTTAGCAAATTGTACTGTGAAATAAAATAATAAATGGATAACCTAGTCACCCATGCCAACGGAAAATATCGCCATTCGAAAAAAATGTCACCACCTTTGGAAAAATTTGATAGCTCTTAAATCATAAGAATATATGAGAAAGAGGTGGGTCATTCCATATCAAGTGGAAAGGTCCCCGCTCGACCATCTCAGATTTCAATGAAATTTTGTGTAAACATTAACTCATATTCTCAATGAACATTGGCCTAGTTTTACATACATGGGAGCAATACTTGCTGTGATATAGTCATTTGTTTGACCCTCTACAGTACGGCATTAGTTTTTATCAACTTTGAGACACGTTATCTCAAGCAATATTCTTTTGAGGAAAACAAAACTTAGTATTCTTACAGAAATTGTGTTGCTCTATTACACAAAATAATAAGAAAACTTTCATGATCGAATACCGTGCAGAAAATTAATCGGCCCAAAAAATTATGGCTCGAAAAAAATTGTGTTTGCCATTTTATATCTTTAGAAATAAACTTAACATAAACGGGAGACTTCGTGCCCCGAAACTACTTAATACAAGATGTTCGAATAAAAAATCATTTTCCTAATGCTCTCCATTAGTTTACAAATTGAGTGTAAATATTACGAATTTCCAAAAAAAATAGGGTATATTCAGCACTCATATTTACAGGTGAAAATTTTCGCGTGTCTGCTTTCTATAGTTTTTTCATCGATTTCTATTAAAAATAGCATTGAGTCTCTATTCTAATGCGGAACACCTGCAATTAATTTTTTATTATTTTGCACATCTGTGATTAATTATTATATTGAAGTTTTTTGCCTGTATATCATTTGAAACTGCCATAAATGGCTGGGATGATTGGGAGAAAGACGGAAAGATAAGGAGGCATTGACACATTTCCCACTTAAACAAAATTACCTTCATGGCTCATCATTGTCGATTTAGTATTTTATTACCCTCTTATACTAAATTGCCGATTTTCTATTTATTCCTCGTTCCTTTTTCTTTCCGCACATCAACACAGCTTCCTCCGCCCATCCTTGAATTTGTCGTTCTCCACTCCTTTGTTTGCTGCCATTCATTAACCTTCCCATCCTCCCCCTGTAAATCATGAGTAAGAGATGGGAAAAATTCTTGCGAGTGAGGTAAGAAATCACAAGGGAGATTTCCGCTTGACCTCATCGGGGTTCGTCCGAAGAGAAAGCTAAATAACCCATCGTAAATAAGGCTTTTATAAGCTTGCGAATAACACGATTTCTATCATTTCCTCAAATCTTTCGTGCCAAACATTATCGGTGCATTAGTACGAAAATTTTATAGATTCTTCTCGAAAATATTTCTCTGATGGATGAGCATATTTTTCGTCAGCGCAATAGCGAATTCAATTATAGTTGATGAAATGATTTTTACGAAAGATTTCCTCTCGAAATTATGGTGGTGTCTTTGATGCGTGTGTGAAAATCGACGTGATTGCCATGAATATTCATCCTCGTTTGAGAGGGGCCATTAAAAGTGCGCCCTCTGATATTTGGCGCCGTTCTTGCGCGGTTTTTCCTGTATTACCTTGCGAAGCCATAAAATGCTTGTTTTTATATCGTGAAAGCTTAAGTACATTCGTTGCTGATAAAGTTTTTCTTAGGTGGAGTTAAAATATTTCCCGTGTCGTGTACGTCTATCATATTACTTAAATATCAAAGGTAAATTTAAGTTCCGTGACACAAAGTTTTTTTTATTTTTTTATGTTAAAATGATGCAATTATAATAAAGTGATTTAACTTTTACGAAGGTTGTGTAAAAGCAGTCTAGGTTGCATTAAGTTTTATATGCAATTTTTCCTGATATTTTGAGATTTTTATCTGATGGGTAGTTCGGAGAGAAATTGTAAATTTATTCTCTATTTAGAAAAACGGACATGAAAAAAGTCTAAGAGGACCAGGACTCGAACCTGGAATCTTCCGCTTTCCGTGCAGATGCTTTATCCATTTATGCTAGCGAACCAGAACGTAATCCTATCGAGCACAACCTATTCACACATTTTTTCCCTATGTGCACGCTTTAACGTGCAAAGTCACCTTTGCCATTTCCCTTGTGTATTCACTATTTTTAATAAAAGAATTTGGAAAAATATTTCCTGTCTGGGTTTTTATTTATATGATAAATAGAGATTTTCATGGTTTTCTTAGGAGGGGGACATAAATGTCACTCGTAAAAGTTGATAATAATTAAGGGTTAGATGTAAGAAGAGACTTATTAGTCTCAATCTCGCCCATAAATAAAGACGATTTATTATTATTATTATCTTTCTTATGTATGCTGCAGCAGCACTAATTACTTTCTCCTCTTTCATATTGAATGTAGACAAAAGTTATACGTTCAAAATTTGATAGAATTTGATTGATTAAAATTTGCAAAAACGACCAAAACGATTATCGGGTGTTTCGATTTCCATAAATTATAATTCCCATTTTGCCCTTTGAGAATTCGCGCCCTAGGCATATGCTCTTCTTGCCTTACCCTCATTGCGGCCCTGCACCCGCATACCTTTTGATCTTACTTAATTTCGTGAGTCCTCAGATGTAGGGTTGCTGCCTATTCGGTTTTCACGAATAGACTCCGATTTTCATCATAAAATAATGTGATTTTATTTTCTCCAGTCTATCTTGAACAATTCTTTCGAGGTCGTATTCTCCAGTTATGTGGTACTAACAATTTAAAAATCCCGTTTTTGACAACACTATAACTACTACTCATCGGTCTTCTACGACACACGAAAGATCCTCAAAGAGCTCCTATCCGAGGTAAATGGTTATCAAACGGACGGTACTATTAGTATGTCATCTTGTGTATCACGAATCATTATTCAATGTTATAGATTTCAATCTCTATTCACTTTGTAGCCCTTCGAGCCATTTGGCATGTTAATAGGTAGTAAAGAACAGGAAACGCCTCCAAATACCATCGAGTCATCAATGGTTTCCTATAAAAACTGTCGTTAATTAATCCGTTATCCGAAACACGTGGTGGTCTTATAATGTAGAATGTTGGACGAGGTTGGGATAAATCCGTTAGAATCTATCATGCTTCGGATCGGTGAAGTATCTTGTAGATGTACATGGTAACATTTGGGCATCCTTACCGAAATTATAAGGTATTCCCTTAATTTCTGGAACCTTGACCCTCATCTTAGTGAATTTCGAAAATAGAAAAGGTCCGAGGATGCTGAGATACCTTTCTCCAGGTCCGTCTATTAATACATCTTTCAGCCTTCACTATGAGGAAAATTTGTCCATCAGCTAAAATGTATGGCATTTCCGCCTCTAGAATAGTGTGCTTACTGCGAAGAAAGTGCTCAACGAGAAAGATCTCTGTTAGAGTATTTTGATGGAAACTCAATCTCTTCCAAAATCCACTAGCGTTATCCAATCATCTCTGCCAACGTCGTCATCACATCTCGGGGTGCTCCAGATTCCATCTTCCCCTTCTAACTTTATGAGCTCTGATTTTTATCTTGTAGGTGTGTTCTTATGTGTTATTTATTTTTACTATCGCCCGAAAAGTAATGATTTGATATTCAGGAAAATAATCAGCTTTCACTGAAGAATTTCGTTGAGCAATATTAATATAAATCTATCCGACAGATTCAATTTGTGGCAGTGCAACGGTAGGTGACTCTCTCCAATTTTTAAATATTCAATAAATCTATAGGGTTATAAATAAAACCGTAGGTAGCTCATATTTCCATGCGATACGAATGACCAATTTCAACGATCTACGCAATTTCTCTCTTGTAACCTGTTTTTCCTTCTTTACGATTATCAGATGCAACGGAAAATTACAAGCAGTCGTGTAAGCGATGATTTAAAGAATAATCGATTGCTAGTACCATATTTAGATATCGTATATGTTGATGAACCACAAGTATCCTTTTAACCGAAAAATCATCGATTAGCAGACGCTTGATGGAATACAGGAAAAACTGTCGTCAGTCTAACATTGCCTTATGGCAACTCGGAATACCAATGGCATCCGTATTGGAAACGACAGTGCGGAAAATTTCGAAGTAATATTGATAAATCTCGTATTACTCAAAAAGAAAACGATAATGGTATCGGTCTTTCGTCTGAAAGTACCGTGTAATCCTAAACTACTCCATGTTGATTTTTGTTATTTCTCGGTAACACAAAAAGATAATAAAAAAGTTGGAGATGTTATAGAGAATGGCGCTCGGTATAAATCTGATAGTTTAACGGCTTGATGGTTATTTACGCGTGTTGTAAAGTATCTTGCTAGAATATTTTCTTCTTCCATTGGAGGTGGAACTTCGGATCCGGCAAATTTTTGCGTAACCAGGCATCCGAAGGGGAGGAGAAATGACGCTTATTTCTCGAAAAAAATAAATAAACATTCCCAAAAAGCGTTGGGGTGCACGGGAGCGTCGTAATTTGCGAAAAGGGGGAAAGGAGAAAAAACGAAGCAACTGTCTTTATCTCTCGCCTCTCACTGCATAGTGCATTTCCTTAGTTGTGGAAACCCTGAGAGTGCGGAGTTATTCGCTCCCCCTTTCAACCCTCTCCTTCGCCCCCAGAAAACAGCCCCTTTGAGCAACTTTTTCTCGGACAAGGAGGGGAGACTGTAAGGGACCGAGATGAGATCCGATACGCGAGCGAAGGGATGGAAGAGGTTGTGAAAGTGGATGGATAGAAAAGTTGGAAAGAATGTCGGAAGAACGGAAGTGAATGAGAGAGGCGAAAGATAAGAGGGGAGATGTACAAGAAAGGGAGAGAGTGGACATGAAGGATGGTGCGGAAGAAGGCATCTCTGAAAGGGCGGTAACGTTGGCGCAGGATAGGAAAACTTGTAAGATTATTATCTTTGTAAGATTTGGCAGGGCTGGGCTTCCTAACCTTTTGTCATCCGCGGTACTTTTAGGAATCGACTCATACTTAGCGAAAACCAAAGTATACTTTTTTAGTATCAGTCTCCATTCCAAATGAAAAAGAAGGAATAAAATATTTCTGTATCATCATACGAGCTCCACTATAATCGTGAGTTAGACGTAAGAAGGGACTAGATGGTCCCAATCTCGCCCACAGTAAAGACATTTCAATTCTGTTCTACTCATAATGCGGTGTTTATTTTTCAGAATGAAACCTATGAGTAGTATTACATATTTAGAAACACGTTGCGAAAATTAACGATATATCGAGACCAGTCGGTTTCTACCTAATTAGTTCCTTCCTTCTTGTAGCCGTATAAATTCCTGGTTTTCATTTTTTATCTCTCCATTACATGTGCAGAATAACACACTTGATTTTCTTTTTGTGTTGTTATTAATATTTGACGTATGCTATCTCCTCCGTAGAGGCGTAGTTATACTAATCGGCACACTATTCCATAATTAACATTATCCCAAAATTTCCAGCTCTTATGTCTTCATTTTTTCTTTTCGCCGATTCTTCGGATACCAACCCTGAATTATTCGAGCCACTGTCTAACCAAAAAGACCCCAAAAATTAAACGTTCCATCAATCAACTAACATTTTATTTCTCACCTCCGTGAAAAGGTAATTCTTCTAGCGTTGCTTAAACGTCCTCTCGGTGGATTTTTTCTCTTCGTAAGTGTATGATATGCTGATACCTATTATTAACAGAGATACTGGGGTCTAAAAATGATTTCGTAAATATATATCAAGGGAAGACATGACAGAAGATGGATGGACAGATAGCAAGACAGATTAGATGATACAAGGCACGCATTTTTTCCTCGCGAAAAAGGTATAACAAGGAAGCGCGTCGGGCGGAGGCGAGAATCAAGGGCAGAACAGCAAAACGAAATACAAGAGGGATGATGAGGAATGGAAAGAAGGGGAGCAGGATTCAACGGGAGATTCGGAAAAAACGTGAATGGTTTCCAAAAGAGAATGTATACGAGATCGCCCATCGTCTTGCGTCATATAAATGACCTACGTAACTCTTAGGGTCATAAAACACGTTTATGGCCTCGATGGGGTGAAAAAAGGCGGCGAAAGAATCGCACGAAAGCCAAGAGAAAGAGCGGCCCGGGATGTCGGAAGATAGATGTGAAGATTATCGAGGCAATCTATCGGTAACGAGTCTGTCATTTTCTGTTGAGAGACTACGAATTGTAGAAAATTTTATGCGGAAGGTAAAAGATTGCAATACCTTTCACCTTCCAGTTCTACTTATGTTTTAAATTAGAAACTTATTTCTTGTAGGGTTTTCCGAACATATAAATTTTTACGTGGTAATGGGAAACCTTGGGAATTGTGCTACTGGAATAATTTTGTGAACTTTACATTTTCCAATAATTATAAAAATTAAGAAAACATTCTGAATTGCGAAATTGTAGACTTCTCTTAGGTCCCCTATCTCCTTTGCACTCACCTTTTAACATAAATATTTTCTCAAATTCTTCCTCACTAGTAAGCGTAATGACTTATTTCTCCCGCGTTGCTCGTTATTTTCGTGGTAGATAATAAAATATTTTAACACATAAAGCGAATCTGGTCTCCTGAACATTTTGTGTAGCTATAATCATTCACCGCCGTGTTATAGCTCGCAACCGAGAGATTCATGAACTGAGCCTGTTAACATTAGCTGTGGCTCGAAGCAGAGCGTTTCCAAATGAAACTTATATACTGCATCTTCAGTCCTGAAAACCAAACGTGAAACATTCTTCTCCCAAGAGAGCTCCTTATTCGAAATTAACATTGACCCGGCAGTTTGCGCCTAGCCGACCCATAAATAACATCCGGATTCGACAGAGACAATTGACAAACACGGCCGCGACAGCTCGGAACGAATCTCCGGTGAGAATAATAAATTTGGAGTTGAGAGCCTCTTCTGCATGCCCCGGGAGCACTCAATAGGGAAGTGACGGGAAGAGGAAGTCGAAGGAAAGGGGCTGAGATGTGGAAGGAAGAGAAAGCGAGAGAAAAAGTTTCGAAGGAGGCGGGAACAGGGAAGAAGAATGATAGAAACAAGTTGGAAGAGAGGAGAGGAAAAGGAGTGATTTTGAGGCCGAGACTAATACATGTGTAAGAGTAAAACGTCTTTCTCCCCCAACCGATCGCAAGGTCAGTGTCAGCTGGCGTACTCCCTGCAGCGATGTGCGTGGAAGGGGACTAGGAAGCCCCGATTGTGGCTCTATCCGAGAAGAGAGGTTTCTTTCGAAACACTATACATAACACGAGCTCCCTCTTTCTCCTGCTCCTCTTCCGCCATAACAAATTTTCGTAATTGGGATGCCGCAGGAGTTTTCCTTCGTGCGACGCCCCCTTGGGGCATTGTTTTCCACCCCAACGAAGAGGAAAGACTTCACATACCTATAAGCTCGAGGGAAAGACGGAGTCGTAGAAACTTATCCTTTCGGTCGACGGTCGTTGGAATGGAAATTCGAACGTTTATTTTGTACCAGGGCCACTCTCTGAACTGATTGCGATTTATACGGCGGATTTTTCGTGCTTCGTCAAATGATGCGTGTCTCTTCTTGAGTGAAAATAACTAAATGACTCAGGAATTAATGCATTGAAAAACAGTACAATGTGATAGATTATATGAACAGTTTATTCCCACCTCCTGTGTAATGTAATTGGAAATTTCATCAGATTTTGTCAATTATTAAATATTGTCTGTCTGTAGAGCATTCAACACGAAGGCTGGTTGGATCTTAAGCCTCTCCACAATTAGTTAACCATAGCTCTGGAGAGGGAATGAGGCGACCAAGGAAGATGAGGAGTGAGGTTTCCTCGGCTTTCCTCATCGAGTCAGGATGCGACTGGCTAACGTCCTCAAAAGTACAGCACGATGTCCATGCGACTTTTCGTAATATTCGATAAGGAGTGACTAAAATAGTTGCTTTAATTTCGCTTCACTCATACCTCTGTAGTTTTCTTATCACCACGGCCGTGAGCAATACTAACTGCAAGACAGAAGTAAATGATTGATAATTTTTTCTCAATCCTGTATCAAAAGACAAAAATATGTTAGTCATCGAGATATAGCGGAAAGTATATCTCCTAAGTGCTCTATAAATTTTGAAACATATTTTAAGAATTCGTCTTCGTTTTGCCGTCGGTGAATCCTGCCTTAACCTCCTGTGCTCATAAAGGGGATCGTTTGGTAAATTTGATGGTGTCCTCCTTTCTTTCACGCATTCTGGTTTTCTAATCAGTTATGATTGCCAATAATCACAGCACATCTGCAGCAATTACCCTCCATCTCCTGCGGAGAGGTAATCCGTGTCGAGACAGGAGCTTTAGCCCATTGCGTCTCCTGCGGTCGGAAAATGTAAGCCTCTTCGAGTCATTACGCATAACGTGTTTGCAGAAGCCTTGTCTCACTTCCACGCTTAAATTTCCCTCTGACATGGTCAGGTGTATTCATCGGGATCCCGTAAGAACAGGAAGAGAATTATTCACGGTGTTCATTTTTTCGGTGATTCGATCCAGGGGGAATATCGCGAATGCTCGAGATGGGAGTGGATAAATTAATTTTGGAATCACGTTTCTTTTTGTTCGCGTGAATTAGAACGCTTGAGACCCAAGAAGCTGGTGTTCGCGTTCATGTTTGAGACTGATTGCGGGAAACCCCGTGTTTTATCGACCGTTTTTTAGTTTCAAAGCTTATATTTGTTGATCTGAATTCCGAAAACTAAGAAATTATTGAAGTGCTCTGAATATTAAGAGAAAAACTAATAAATGTCTGGTAAATTGTTAGAGTTCGTTGTTAAATGAACATGATTTTTGTAGTGGTTTTAGAT
>KZ308592.1:5516-18470 GCA_000376725.2 Ladona fulva
GTTTCGGCCGCAAACTTCGCAGCCATCTTCAGGGTGTCGAGAAAAGCCGAGGGGTCGTCCTTATATACCTCGCCTCTGGTTGCCTCTCACTTTTTCAAGTGACTGCTGTATCCTGATTGGCTGATGCATACTGTCTCCGTTGCTGGGCGATTTTCCTCTCTGTCCCATTCCATGCTTTGCTGAGGAAAAATCCTTCGTCCCGATTCATATTATCCTGATGTAGTCGTATCTCTAAAGCTTCTTTCGCAACTCGATCCCAGTATCCCGTCCCTCTGGCGAGGATCTTGGCGCCGTCAAAGTTGATTTGGTGGTTTTCAGTTAGCGAGTGTTCTGCTACTGCCAATTTTGACGGGTACTGGAGACGTATACAGCGGGAGTGTTCTTTCAGCCGTGTTTTAATTGCTCTTCCTGTCTCACCTATGTACGATAAGCCGCACTCGCAGGGGATGCTGTAGACTCCCGAGCTCCTTAGTCCTATGGGGTCCTTGGGTTTGGAAATCATGGACCCAATCTTTCTGTGCGGTTTATGCACCATCCTGATAGGACGGTGATCTCCCACATTTCTCTCTTCTTTTGCTAGATGTACGGGTATACGCAGTGATATATGAATATTGATGGCAGAAATGTTGTGTAGAAGGATGTAGTAACAGGCTGAATGATGACAAGCATCTGTGTACATGTACAATGTACATGCTCAAATCGGAAATATATTAGTACTCTTGTATTACAATGTACCAAAATTATTTGACTGTTTTCATGGGAAAACGGACGTTAAAAAAGTCTGACGTGATGGGGACTGGAACTCGGATCTCTCTATCGCCGGTTGGTTGCTCCACCCTAGAGTTATCCGGCCAGATAATTCAGGCATGCTGTCCAGTCTACCTAATGGGCCGACTCAATGGCCGAATAGCTCAATTGATAGAGCAACCAACCGTCAATTTGGAGACCCGGGTTTGAGTCCCGGTTTCGCGATATTTTTTTCATGCCAATTTTCCCTTGGGATCTTCCTCTCCTCCTTATTACAATGGGCTGATAAAATGCGGAAGGAGTTCGCTGTGGCCCTTTATCTTATGCAATTTGGCTGTATTTAAGTTTATTTCCACAACTGGTGCTTCAGTTTCTTATGTCTCTCAAACGCGATAAAAGAATAATAAGAAATCAACTGACTGAATGTTTCATAACTAACGAATGCTGGCAAACATACCACAGCAAACGAAAAATGTTTGAAGTTTGGAACGACTTTGAATCTACAGAGCAGTGCTTCCTAACTGGTGGGATTCGAGCCCATTTAGTGAAACTCGATTAGGTTGATGTTGTTTTATTTTATTTGTTTCAGCGATTTAGTTTCCACTTTTTGCTTCATCGCAAACAAATCCTCAAAGATATTTACTGCCCTTCATACGCAAACTAAATATTCCTAAGTATTAAAGTATGACAATTTGTTACAATTTTTGCTCCTTCGTGGGCTTCGGCTGTTTCGAAGAAGTGGAATGTGGGACTAGAGACCGTAGAGATTAGGAACCGCTGCTGCAGAAAATACGTTAAGCACATATGCAATTGCGAAATTATAAAATAGCTGAATTTCAGTGTTAATGGCTATTATTTTATGTACAAAAATGTCGTCTGGTAGTCTTTCCTAACACAAAATTATCTTATAATAAAGAATAAAATAAGTTTCTCCCTTCCAATATGTCATATTTTTAATGCAATACCATCATTTACGTAATAAATATTTAATATTCCCCAACTTGTTCATTATTTGCATCCAGTACCATTAATTGAATTATAAAATTATCAAGCTCACCTCCAGAGTAATGAGATTTAGTAGCACTATGGGAAAAGAATGGTAATAGTTATCAAGAATATGATTGATATAATGGTAATAATTTGCTCTGAAATCTTCCCATGGAGAAGAAAAAAATACAAAAAATACTAAACAAAAAAAAAAAGAAAATTGCCAAGTAGCAATATACATGAACTTTTGCAATACAAAGATGATTAAGTAATTATTTTAAATACTAGCACCGAGCTATATCTATCTCATCGATTAAATACTAAAATTTCCACCCGTAACGAAAGGCTATTCTCGTCATAGAGGTAAATAAGAAACTGATACTAATATATAACGGAATTCCAGTTTAAGACCACTGCTGTTGATTGAAGAAGTGACGTGATAAATAATAAGAGTGGAATACATCGGCTGAAGAGCATCAGCAACGATATTAAACCAGGTAACTCAAGAACAATCGAGAGCGCAGAAGAAAGGGTATTATCGGAGGGAGAACACTCGGTCTCAAGATAAAGTGGACCTGGCAAAGTGCCAGCCAACCATTAAAGAGAAGAGCGTCGCTCGACCGTTAAGAGGAATGGACATTGCAAATAACAGGTAAGTTCATATTGGATAGGAACGTAGCAGATGAAAGAGTATGGAATGTCGAGATGAGAATGGAGTCGAGTGCAGGTTAATAGAATATGACTAGGAGAAGAAAAAAAGGTGAGGATCGCAGACATTTATCGGGACCAAGTGCAAATAAAAAGTAAAAGAGTGAGCGGGTAACGTTTGATATGAAGTGAAAGAATAAAACGAGAGCATTGGGGGAGAGGGAACTGCGATTAGATGGTTTAGGAAACAAGAAAAGACAGGGAAGCCGATAAAAGATAGAAGGAAAGAATAACAGGAAAAAACGGAGTGCGCTNTTAACCCTTTCGATGCGGATGAGGTACTATTACCTCCTCCGAACTAGGCGTCCTTACGGAGGAGGTAATAGTACCTCCCGGCTTATCCAACGTCTGCTCCGGTCATAAAATGACGTGGTTCTCTTGCGTTTTATGATACGCGCCCGTAGTTTTGAACACTTTTTCAGTGTGTTTTGAGGCTTTGCATCGCACAGTCCGTTTTGCTGCAGCTTGTTTCTACCGACCAGTACCTCTTCTTCTTCTTTCGAGTGCAAGTAAGTACGTTTCATTAAATAGTTTTTTTATATTTGTTTTATTTAGTCATTTTCATATTAATTTCCGTAGAATATTAATATAATATAAATATATCTTTTTTCTAGATTTATTCGCTTTGATTTGCAGTGAATCTGCCTTTTAGTCGAGACCTCCTTCCACGGAAATTGTGGTTCCTCGCCACTTATTCTTAACTGTAAGTACCATAGTTAATTGAACAGCTGTTATGATGTAGATCTCTATGTTTTCTATTTATTTAATAACTGTGTTTTCTATGCGGAATTTTTATATACTTTTGAACCGTATAAGATATTTTTTTCTTCGTAAGTAAGATTCTATAGAAAGGTTTTACTTATTTTTGAGCAAGTTAAGTTCACTAATGCTCCGAATGTGTTTTATACATTTAAAATCAAACCACGAGCAGCGTCCGGAAATTGGATTTTACTTTTACATGAAAAAATTCAGTATCTGAAGATGCGGAAAACATTTTTCTTAAGAAAGAGAATAAAAAGCATAAAAAGTTTATGGATTATATTTTTAACTGCTGAGGCATAAAACTAGTTTTATTAATGCGTTGCTGTAACTGAATATTTTATTTTAGGTCATAGTGACATGTATCTTAGAAATTTATAAACAATTAATCATGACGCCTGTAGAATATTTTCTACTGAATGTTAATTAATTGAATTTCCGTATTTCAGGAATAAGATGGACCGTCCTGGATGTTCAAAGGACAGTGATTTCGCTTCGAATTTACGTAAGTTTTTACATTGATACGCTATTTTTTATTTTATTCCAAAATGTTTATAATTTTAATTTTTTAACAGAACCGCCAGCCAAGATTCCAAAGAGGGACAGGGCGGAGGAGGACTACCTTCTCACGGAGCTGACACCGCTAAAAGTTGCGGAATTGTTGGACGAGATCGAGGAGGAAGAAGATGAAGATAATTTGGAAGAGGAAGATGATGACATTTTCCCGATTGACATTGAGACGCTGTCACCATCTGCAGCAGCAACAATAGGTACCCCTCTTGCCGCTGTAAGGGTAGATATACCGAGTGAGGGACTTCCTAACCTTTGTTTGCCAGGGCCTTCTTCAAGCCCACGGCCTGTTTCAAGCTTCTCCTCCGACCCCCAGCACACTCAAGGCGTTTTATGGTCTGAAAATAGGCCGACTGTGGCACGCGTCCCGTTTTCTGCCCAAAGTGGGATAAGACAACAACCCAGGGGATTGAGGCCCATTGATTTTTTCAACTTACTTTTCCTTCCAACTCTTTTTGAATTGATTGTAAGGGAGACAAATAACTTTGCTGAGGAGCTATTTCTCCGTGGGGTCTCACCTAGATCAAGAATAACGGAATGGAAAACCTTAACGGTGGATGAATTCAAAAGATTTCTGGGATTGATGTTCCACATGGGGATTGTTAAATTAAATCGTATAACTGACTATTGGAACACAGATAAAAAATTCAATTTTCCTTTTTTTAGAACCACTATGTCAAGGGACCGATTTTTGAACATTAGACAATGTTTCCATTTGAACAAAAATGTAGATGGGGGGAAAAATGAAGATCCCCTTCACAAAATAAAACCTCTCCTGGATTATTTTCATTTGACTATGAACAATGTATTCTATCCAGGAGAGGAATTAGCTATTGACGAATCAATAGCCCCATGGACGGGAAGGATTTCCATTCGCCAATACCTGCCTTTGAAACGCCACAAATATGGATTTAAATTATATATGGCAACGGAAGCTGATGGCCTTATACACAGAATTATCGTCTATGCGGGTGCCAAAGATAAGGAATTGCGGGGGGAAGGGCATGCATCAAAAGTTGTACATAAATTAATCAATGGATTGAAGGGGGAAGGACGCTCGATATATGTGAATAATTTTTATGGAAGTGTGGATCTTGCTGTTCAGCTTTTAAAAGAAAAGACATTTTTAACGGGAACATTGCGCGCACACAGACCTACTGCATACCTTGGTGGAAAATCCTTATGAGTGCAGAAAAATGATTACATGGAGGCTTTCATAATATATATACCTGAACATCAGCTTGCTACCAACAACACCGATTTCATATTAAAAATTCAATTTGATATTCCCTACTACTGCGTATTTATGCATCAAGATCAGAAGTTTAAAGTTGTTGGAGAGCAGGTGACTTTCTCAGGCTTTGAAGATGCTAATGGAAAGGTGGAGCGATTTAATATTGCACCTGAGACATGCTTCATCAATCCAGAGGATATCCATAAAGCAAAGAAACAACTCCCAATTATTTGGTTAGATATTTAAGACATTGAGCATCCAACGTCTGGAGGCTTCATACCAAAGAGGACTGAAGTCGATGGCGTTGATGGACCCTTACCTGAGATATTAGGACCACGACCACCAAAGACCATTTTCATAACCAAACCATATCTCATCCAACCCTGGTCCTGAATCAGTCTTACCCTACCATCAACCCCTAATTTTTTTATCTCATCTTAAAATCAATCTTATCTTAAAATCAATCTCAAAATCAATCTTATCTTATCAAAAATCTTATCTGATTAGATTAAAAGATTAGACGAGCCAGAAAGTATTCTTATCTTATCATCAATCTTATCTTATCTGATTAGATCAAAAGATTAGATGCTCTAGAGTCCCTAAAAAACACCCTACTTCTAAAAGTAAATGAATGGGTGGTGGATAATTTGCATGCACTGGATACATCGATTGGCGAGATCGATTATAGATTTCTTGACCGAATTATTTGCCGATATATTGGCAAATTTCATAAAATTTATGCTAAAGGTTTAGAAAAGTGCCGATTTCTTTCATCATATCTCCACCGAAGGGTATTCGAAGTAGATTCGCCACCGCTTAAATGTTTAACTTGGCCAAGAGGTTGCATATTACCTCAACACTCTGATGGGCGATTCAATTGCGCGCTCGCCAATTGTAGAAAAATTAAGACCTTTAAAAAAACTGTAGTTTCGACATTCCTCCAAAAAAAAGTTAAAAAAATACAAAAGTGATTTTGAGAAAGTGACTCTATAAAAAAACACTCGTTCTCAAAGTGATTGTTTAGCGAACCTTAAAAAAATGTACGGTTTTTACGTACACAGAGTCTGCGTCGATAAGGTGAATATTCCAAGGTACTGTTTTCGAGATTAAAATGAGTGAATTCGAGCGTTGCATTGACGTTGTAGATAATGCAACAACAACAAGTAAAAAAAACTGATGAAGGTGAAGTGGAAAAAAAAACTTCCTTAGGTGGTTGCTGCTTCACGGACCATTCCAAACCGATGATTAATTTCATTCCCATGAACAAAACCATTGATGTTTTGGAGTGTGTCAATATGATCCAAATACAGTTTTTAATATTGTAAAAATGTGAACATAATTTATGATTTTAAGAATGTAAATATGAATATTATAAATATGTGAACATAATTTGCGATTTTTTAAATGTAAATATGAATATTGTAAATGCATTAACCTTTATACTATATGTAAAAAGAATATGAAGAATAAGTGGTATGTGTTTCTCAAACCGGAAGCGTGAGGAAGCAATGGTGACCTTTCCTCAGTAATGATTGGGTGAGCAGAGCAGTGAGGAGTTGGAGGGGTGGTAGTCGTGCGCATATATAAAGGCCTTGGGGTGAAACGATCATCAGAGTCCAGCCATCCTGGCGAAGTTACTCAAGAGGCGCTTAGCAGCAGCATACCTCCAACGTGCCACCTACCGGCATCTGGAGTGGTACTCAAAGTGGAGACTGGGGGTCAATGCAAAGAAGACCCAGGCCATTCTCTTCACAATGAAGACCACTGCAGATGACCCGGATCCCATCATCGTGGAAGCTGAAGAAGTACCATGGAGCAGCACTGCCATCTACCTGGGAGTCACGCTGGATAGGCGCCTCTCTCTCAAGCAGCATGCAAAGGCGAATGCGTCCAAAGCTAGATCCAGAGGAAGGCTAATACGACCATTACTACGATCACCACTCCTCAAACTACAAACGAAAACACAGCTGTACCAAATGACCATCTTGAGCATGCTGCTGTATGCCTCTTCTGCCTGGAGCGGATTCATTACAAGAAATTTGTGGGACATAATTGGGAAAACAGACAGAACCATACTGCGGACAATCCTTGGGGACACCCCACAACCGAAGGATTACTTCCGAAGACCAATTGCATCCCAAGGAGGGGTTCTTTCATTACCACCAAGAGGAAGAAAGAAGTGGAAGTGAACAATGAACCTGAATGGATACAACTTCATAAGCAGTAGCGTGAAGGCACGCAGTTACGACACTGGAGGAATCCAACAGCCAGACTGAGCTCCTTAGGAGGACGGGCAAGAAAGAGAAACCTATTCAGCACTGCTGAATAAGGAGCCAGAGGACAGGATCATCAGAGTAACTGCACTCCCCGCAACGGTGAGAGAGATCCATACGATCGTTGCAACCATGGAACGCTCTGACCTGGTAGTCGATGAAGTTAGCAGCATGGTGTCCGGTGCAGACGATGCTGAAATGGGTGGTCTTGCGGAGAATGTCGGAATGATTTCCGATATGGAAATGGTGAGCAAAGTATACGTTCAGAGCAACTGCCATGTGGATTTTTTTTGTCACCAGTTCGATCATTGATTATTATTTTTCTCTCTCTATTCTTTCAGGCACCGTGTGCGAAAATTCTGGAAATAAACGATAATGCATTCATCGATAAGAATGAGCTAAATCCAAAAGTGGAGTACAGGGTAATGCACATGGAGAAAATCGACACCTAATACGGAGAATGTGCAGTAGCTCAGCTCGAAGGTGGGAATGGTGTAACAATTGGAAAAGTTTTCCTCCATAAGAGATATGCTGCTTTCAAAAACGAAGAAATCGATGCATACAATTGTGGAAGAAATAACTTCTATGTTAAACATCAAGGAAATCAAACTTTATTGATCTTTAAATAGAAAATCTAAAATAAAAATCCATGAAAAATAATAGTGATTGGACATGTAAAAAAATAGATCTTGAAAAATAAAAATACTAGCTAGAAAGTACATCGTTTTATTTTTATTTGCACACGTAACATCCTTCCTGAATACCAATGACATCCATGTCCATTCGTCGACGGTTAGAATCCTTATTTTCTTCACGACGATGACGGAATAAATAAAGGCGACTGCTGCAAACGAACCTCAGACCAACTGCGCTCCTTGCAGCGGGAAGAGATATCCACATACGTGCATTGAAGATGGAAGCAGACATTATGGAACACTCTGAGGCAGAGACGGTTAGCAGCGACGGTGTGAGTACTACGATTGAGTCGATTAACAAAGACGCTACGGAAAGCAGTGTGTAGCCCTTGATTGTAGGTAACACATCCACCGAAGAAATTGAATCTTCTGAAATAAAGAGACTCAAATTTCTTTGGGCTATAAAAATGGAAATGAAACTATTGGTATACTAATTAACTTATTGAGAATTGCCATTACGATGACTTCTAACTTTTATTGATTTGATAACTAAGTATAATCTATTTCTCTCTATTACTTCAGGAAAAAGCTCAGATAGATAGCTATGAGACCTTCATGGAAGGTAATTCAACTACCAAAGAAGAAATTGAAGGTAACGCAACTATCGACGAAATTGAACACTGCAGGACTATCTATCTCAGTTCACAAGACGCTCCGATCTCAATGATTGTCGACTCCTACATTAGCTTCAAGAAGAATTTCATTACGTCATCAAACGTGTTCGAACATGTCATTTAAATGCTCTGTCTTTTGGCTTCAAATACACTCAAGTCAAAAAGAAACGAATTTGAACACCTCTTTCTAATGCACGGTCGTGCTGTTTGATAAACTCTCAAGTATAAACTTGTTTGAATGCATCAAACGTGGCATCACCTCATTGGAGAAAAAAAATTCTCTGGGTGTAAAAGACTCCTGCAACCTCAGAGGAGCAGCATTTCAAATATGTTTCTACTGGCGACCGATTCTTATTCTTTTCCTCCACTCGGAAATGCTAGGATTGCACAATGGTGAGAAAGGAGATTTCAGAGTTTCTATACTACTATCGACATATGATCCTAGAGAGAGATGCTAAAAAGATCGAGGAATATTTAGAAGGTACTACTGACATTTCATGTAATCAACAAGAGGGGAGAATGACATGTTTCTTTTTGCATATGGGCAAAAGATACAACAAGAAGTGGTCCAGATACATGTGTATATTATTTCCTGGCAAGAGAGAAGAGTAAAATACAAGTCTATGATAACAAAATACAAAAGTCAGCTAAAAAGGTAAGCATATTTCTTTAAATTAACTATGGAAAGTTTCTCTTTTTTTCAAATCCCCAGATTGTTAGAAACCTAATCCGAGGTTTTCTTTCAGGTTTTATCCAGAAGAAGATCGAAATGTCATATGCAGTAACATAGTTAGTCTCAGAAAGGATTTCATAAAATATTTTGGTGATGGATCGGTGGGTGAAGAAGAATGCTAACTCTGGAGAAGAGAACACTAATTAACTTCATCGAGCTTTGCGGGAGATTGCTACCCCGGTCTGTGCCTCATCACCTAAGAGATGGAGGTTAAACGATGCACTTCCTTTCTGAGTTTATATTCTTGGTGTTTTTCTTGCATCATCCGCATACACGACATCTGTATAAATAGATGGCTTGCACAGCAGTTGTCGCGCAGTTACGATGGAGCCAGCAGAAAGTGAGGGCTTTGGAGAAGATCCAGTTTGGAAGTAAGCAACGGATTTCATTTATCTATCATATTTCGATTGCTTTTTTCAACTTTTTGTGAGAAATCATTTCCCTTGAGAGATTTTTCATAATTTACCTGCTGACTACTGCTTTGATTCGGAAGGGTATGAGAGGCTTCATCAGGCTGAAAGAGCTCGTCAAGCAGCTGAGAGGTTTTCTCCAAGTTTCATCTGTGAAAGAGAGTATAACATTGACTTCCACTGAAGGGATCGATCTCAAACTATGTAGAAGAAGATGCAGAATGAAGAAGGATGACCGAAGGGCTGATGTGAAACGCGTCTGCTTGGATAAGACTGCTGAGAATGATGAGAAAATGCACTGCATAGATAATACCGTTGAGGTTGATGTGAAGAGTGTAAAACGGTATGGGGGAAATAAGGATCGCCCTTTAACAACCAAAAAGTTTTATTCGAGATTAGAACGCACGTGAATTGCGACCTACACTGATCGAGTATTCAAACAGTAAGTTGCTTCCGCAGCGACGGTCTGGAGTAGACTGAGGGCAATGGCTGCTGTTCGAACCTGGCTGTCACTTTCTCTGCCCTCAGGTGGTGGCGTCCCTTGGCTATCGAGCATGCAATATGGCCGCTGGGCACTCTGTATGTTCGCCACATGAGAGAGCTATGTAGTGCGCCCAACATGGTCGCTGGGCGCTCCGAATAGCCAACACAAGTGCATACGTAGATCAGGAATCAAATCACCAAGTTGTATCTATAGATTTGAAGGTTTCTTTAGAAATTCCACAAGAAGCAACAGTGGAGGACTTGAAGATAAAACTGTCTGAATCAGTTTCTCTTCTGCAAGAAGAGTCAAAATCGCTGGTGGAAGAGTTGGAGATAAAAAAACTGAATAAAAGTAGTCATGTCTGAATGTAGCATGGATTTTCAAGCTTTTAGAGGATAAAAGAAAATGTTTATCTATAAAATATCATAAAGGATTTTTAGATGTACGTGATGCAAGCAACTTTGATGTAGGGGTGGTTTTATCCCAAGTGGTAGACAGAGATGAGCATCCTGAGGCTTACTCTTCCAGGAATTTTATGGCAGCCAAAATGAATTATTCCACGACAGAAAAAGAATTGCTTGCTGCCGTTTCTGGGATTAAACAGTACTGTTGTTATCTGACAGGGTGTAGATATAAGGTTTATACTGACCATTCGGCTATTACGTGGTTGGTTGTCCTCAATGATCTGGGTAGTCATTTGATGAGGTGGACCCTGAGGTTAGCTGAATACAACCTTGAGGTAGTGAATAAACCAGGAATAAATCATGCGAATGCCAATGCACTGAGCATGAAGGTTCGAGGTGTAACTGTTGCAACAGGGATTGACTTTGCCAGTGCGCAAGGTCACAATGCTAAATATGTTGCTTGGGAGAGAAAGAGTAAATTCGAGAGAATAGATGGTGTCCTTTATCATAAGACGAAGGATGGAAGGAGGGTGGTGATGCCGGCAGATTGTCGGAAGGAAGTGCTTCAGCAATGCCATGACCACGTCCTGTCGGGGCAATTTGCACTATTGGTGGCCTACTTTGGGGAGAGATTGCAAAAATTACACCAAACATTGCATGTTGTGTAACCAAGGGAGCCCATATGGGTGGAGTAAGATGCCTTTGCAGGCTCTTCATGCAACTCATTCACTGTTCGTCCTTGTCACTTTGGATATTGTAGGCCCCCTCCAGAGGACACAGAGACGTAAATTAGACGAAGATCGTTTACCCCCACAGGAGCTATTTTACAGTCATCTTACCCAGGAGGCAGTATCCGATTCAGATTTCGATTTTTCTCAGAATGTGGAATGAATTTGAATCCAAGACTTTAGGTGAATATTCGGATTTATATTTGAAAACTGATGTAGTATTTTTGGCTGACGTATTTGAGAATTTTAGAAATATGTGTCAAGCTACTTATGAGTTGGATGCTGCTTGGTATTTTNCCTCAAAGATATGGGTAGTCATTTGATGAGGTGGACCCTGAGGTTAGCTGAATACGACTTTGAGGTAGTGCGTAAACCAGGAAGAAATCATGCGAATGCCAATGCACTAAGCAGGAAGGTTCGAGGAGCAACTGTTGCAACAGGGATCGACTTCGCCAGTGTGCAAGGTCACGATGCCGAGTGTGTCGCTTGGGAGAGAAAGAGTAAATTCGAGAGAATAGATGGTGTCCTTTATCATAAGACGAAGGATGGAAGGTGGGTGGCAGTGCCGGCAGATTGTCGGAAGGAAGTGCTTCATCAATGCCATGACCACATCCTGTCGGGGCCCTTAGGAGTCAACGCAACGTGAAAGAGACTAACTTTGCACTATTGGTGGCCTAATTTGGGGAGAGATTGCAAAAATTACACCAAACATTGCATGTTGTGTAACCAAGGGAGCCCATATGGGTGGAGTAAGATGCCTTTGCAGGCTCTTCATGCAACTCATTCACTGTTCGTCCTTGTCACTTTGGATATTGTAGGCCCCCTCCAGAGGACACAGAGACGTAAATTAGACGAAGATCGTTTACCCCCACAGGAGCTATTTTACAGTCATCTTACCCAGGAGGCAGTATCCGATTCAGATTTCGATTTTTCTCAGAATGTGGAATGAATTTGAATCCAAGACTTTAGGTGAATATTCGGATTTATATTTGAAAACTGATGTAGTATTTTTGGCTGACGTATTTGAGAATTTTAGAAATATGTGTCAAGCTACTTATGAGTTGGATGCTGCTTGGTATTTTACATCTCCTGGGTTAGCCATTGTTGCAATATTGAAGTATAATTAAGGTTAATTAAGGTTAAGTTCATAAGGTTCCCACGATTGCATGGCATCTACCCACCCCACTGCATTCTGTGTTATTCTTATACATGTGCAGTTAATTAGGTTCCCACGATTGCATGGCGTTACACAGGATAAAGTTAGTAATGATGATTATGACTTTGCATGCCGTATATGGAAGGAATTTAATTGTTAAAATTTAGGTGAATATTCTGATCTATACTTTTAAACAGTTGTTGCTCTCTTAGCTGTTATATTTGAAAACTTTAGAAACATGTGTATGAATACATATCAACTAAATGCTGCATGGTATTACACTGCCCCAGGGTTAGTGTTTGATGCAATGCTAAAATATACTAATATTAATTTATAATTAATAACTAACTATGATACGTTTATGATGATAGAAAATGGAATTCGTAGTGGAATTTAGCCAATGGTCTAAGAGATACGCAAAAGCTAATAATAAATATATGAAAAATTTGAAT